>CM053027.1:277971644-278322482 GCA_028564925.1 Lithobates sylvaticus | reverse complement strand
CACATCCCAAAACTGGAATTGTGAAGAAAAAGTATGCCAGACCTTTCATTACTAAACATAGGAAAAGGCAACATGATAGAGAGGATGTGGCAGATGGGGAGGTGAATTATTGCAACCCCCCGGAGATAGTTGAATTTGAAGAAGTACGGGAGGTTACACAAACTGAACGCTATGAGCTGGCAAAACAATACAAACAGGTCCAGGGAACCCCTATTGAGTTGGCTCCTACGTTTGTGGAATGAAGGGGTGGACAGTATGGTTTTGTCAGGCAAGGAAGCAGTGGCTACGGGAGTGTTAATGCATGATCCACAATTGCGTCAGGCCATGCGAAAAGCCCAAGAGTTTAGTGTGAATTTTTCACTTTTAGATCTCGTGAGAGATGGATACGCTAGTCCTAGTCACCTGGAAAATACCTACTGATGGAGATCAATAGGAAAGGGTATTTCCAGGCTACGTGAGATGGGTTGTATAACCGGATTAAATAAATTTCCAGAATGGATGGGTCCAGATATGGAACCCTTTACATCTTCTCTGCGTTCTAAGCTGATGAAGTCTACACCATTTAATCTCAGGGCTCATTTATTGTCTTTGCTGGGAGGCCTGGGATTTAACAGCAAGATTCATGAAGCCACTACACGCTTAAACAAGTTGGAGGAACTAGAGGAGACTAAAACCAAACCTGTCAGGGCAGTAGATAAGGTCAAGGCCAGACAGGAAGAAAACAAGCAGAGAAGAACAGAGAAGAAAGGGAAAGGGCTGGAGAAGACAGGAGGTGAAGAGAAAACCAGGCTAGTTATCTCTAGGAAACAAATGTGGGTGGACCTAATAAAGGCAGGAGTACCTAAAGATGAGTAAGATGGGATTTCTACTGCAGAATTGCTGAAGAGGTGGAAACATTTAGTGGGGAAAACAGTCAGGGTTAAGGACACTACTCCTAGTGAAGATACCATCAGCCTAGACTTAGAGAAAACAGAACCGACTCCTCCTGTTAGCCCCAAACCAATTCCCAACACTGCACATGAACCCAAACCCAAATCCCTTTATCCTGGGGAGGAGTTAGAGAGACTCAGAAAAGGGGATTGGGAGGTTCATTGTCCTTTATGAAGGGAAGGTGGGTCTCCTGTAATAGCAGTAAGGACAGTGACAGCAGGAGACCGACGCCCATATGCACCTGTCACTGTATGGTGGGGGAAGTCATCTTCTCCTACACATTTAATGGCTTTATTTGATACTGGAGTTGAAGTTACACTTTTGCAAGGAAATCATTCCCATCACAAAGGAGATTTGATTTATGTAGAAGGTTTGGGAGGGCAAACCACACCAGTAGTTGGGACACAGGTGAAATTGGCTATTGGCAAGGGACCAGGATTTTGGACAAATGTTTTGGTATTAGAGTTACCCAAAAATATTCTTGGGATGGATGCAGACTGAAATCACATTCGGGTATCCTGATAAAAGCGTATCTGGCTAGGGCGGTGAAGGCTGTGGTCAGAGGTCATGCGAAATGGACCCCTGTGTACATTCCTCCACCAGAGAAGCCAGTCTGTCTCAAGCAGTACAGACTTTTTGGAGGCCACAAAAAAATTGGGGAGACTTTTCAAGAACTGTTAAATAGAGATGGCCTTGTGGTTCGCCCGGCGGTTGGTTTGCGGAAAACTTTGCTCGTTCGCGATTCGCCAAACCTGCGGACTTATGGCGATGTTCGCGGCGGCCATATTCGTTTACATTGTGAAGAACTTTGACCCATGACACATCCATAATGGGGTACAGGACAGCCAATTGAGACATTTCAGCACATGGACATACGCCCTACCCTATAAATAGACCTGATCTGGCGGCCATTTTACATTTTGTCAGTGTAGGGAAAGGACGCTGTGTGGAGCAGGGAAAGTCAGTCTGTTATCACTAGCTATTACTATTAGGTCCACAAAAGTCCTTTTAAGGACTGGTATAGGTGTACAGTATATAGGGTTGTAATACATTTATAATATACTTTCTTTCAAATATAGAAAGCATATTATAGTGCACTGCAGTGCTGACCGATTCTGCAGCTCTTTTCTCAGTGTAGGGACACTTTGGTGTTTGGAGCAGGGACAGTCTGTAATTCACTAGCTAGCTACTATTAGGTCCACAAAAGTCCTTTTAAGGACTGGTATAGGTGTACATTATATAGGGTTGTAATACACTTATAATATACTTTCTTTCAAATATAGAAAGCATATTATAGTGCACTGCAGTGCTGACTGATTCTGCAGCTCTTTTCTCAGTGTAGGGACAGTTTGCTGTTTGGAGCAGGGACAGTCTGTAATTCACTAGCTAGCTACTATTAGGTCCACAAAAGTCCTTTTAAGGACTCGTATAAGTGTACAGTATAAAGGGTTGTAATACACTTATAATATACTTTCAAATATAGAAAGCATATTATAGTGCATTTCTACTGTGCAGCATTGTGACTGCTGAGCGGTTCTGCAGCAATACTACAAAGAGTGACAAACGCAATTATAAAAAAGTATTAAAACTGGTGTGATAGACCAGTGGCCCCCCAAAACGACAGATTGAAGTGGGGTATTTTATACCTTCTTCCACATATACTGCACTTCTCTGTAGACTTTTGTCACAGGGTCATTTAAAAAATTACAGGCAGAGGAAGAGGCAGGCCCTTCCGCAGGGGTGGTAGGGGTAGGGCAGGAGCACCAGGCTTGAGCCAAAGTGGGAAGTTGCAGAAGGTGCCTTCGATTACGTCAAAGGACGCACCAGACTTGGTTGAGTGGCTCACTCAGCCTTACTCTTCTGCACCCTCCTCATCCTCTCGATCTGCACCCTCTTCACTCTCTGCTGTGTGCACCCCCAAAGACACTACCACCAACACCACCACCACCATATACCCTCCGCTTGAGTCACAGGAATTATTTTCCGATCCATCATCACAAGACATTTCCGATGCGCAGCCATTCTTGGCATTGGATCAGGAAGAGGAGGTAGCAACAACCGCCGCTCAGCAGTCTGACGACAGTACCCAGATCAGCCCAAGGAGGTTGGTCCCCGCTGCTGCTGCCTACTCCGAGATCTCTAATTATAGTGGTGGGGAAGGTGACGTCGATGATGACGTGTCTAGGGAAGTCACGTGGGTGCCCACAAGAGAGGAAGAGGAGGGGAGTGCAGAGGGAGAGATGGACCAGCAGATAGGGAGGAGAAGCAGGCGGAACTTACATTGCACAGGAGGGACAATCCAGACTGCTAATGTATCAGAAGCGAGGCATCAACCATGTACGGTCACATCTGGCGCTCCCAGGACGCCGGAACATTGCTCCGCAGTGTGGGCTTTTTTTAACGTGTCCGCTGCTGACAATAGTATTGCCATCTGCAGCCTTTGCAGTCAACGCATAAGTCGCGGTAAGCCCAACACTCACCTAGGGACGACCGCTTTAAGAAGGCACATGAGCTGCCATCATCAAGCCCAGTGGGAGCAACGCTGTCAGAACCACAAAGCCACACTCCAGGTTCTCACCGTCCAGCCTCTTCTACTTCTCCTTCTCCTCTCTCCTCAGAATTATCCTTCACTCCACCTTCCATCATGCCGTCCTCACGTTTTTCTGGAAAAAGGCAGGCTTCCGTGGGCCAAATGTTCGAGCATAAAAAAATGATGACGCCGGATAACCCTCTTGCCCAACGGTTGACCGCTGGCTTGTCAGAACTGATAGCCCGCCAACTACTGCCATATAAACTGGTGGACTCGGAGGCCTTTCGAAAATTTGTGGCCATTTGAACACCACAATGGAAGGTCCCAGGAAGGAAGTATTTCTCACAGAAGGGCATCCCAGAGCTATATAGCCATGTTCAGCGGCAAGTGAATGTATCTCTGGCACACAGTGTCGGTGCCAAGATACATCTGACCACAGACACGTGATCTAGCAAACACGGGCAGGGAAGGTATATAACTTTTACTGCCCACTGGGTGAACCTTCTGACGGCCGTCAAGCATGTAACCCGTGGTACCCGTGTAGATTTGGTTTTACCGCCACGGATTGCATGCAGGCCTGCCTCTTCTTCTCCTCCTCCTACTCCATCCTCCCTCTCCTCCTTGGCTGACTCCTTCTTTTCCGATGCTAGCGTCTCTTCTGCTGCGCCGCCCAAGATCCCCAGATGCCAGGTGAGACGTTGCCATGCTGTGCTGCATCTGTTGTGCCTGGAAGCCAAGAGCCACACTGGCCCTGCACTCCTTTCAGCTTTGCATTCACAGGCAGATCAGTGGCTAACACTGCTCAATTTGACAGTTGGTAAAGTGGTGTGCGTCAACGGTGCCAATCTGCTTAGTGCGTTGAAATAGGGGAACATTACACATGTGCCATGCAGGGCACATGTCTTAAACTTGGTCATGCAGCGATTCGTTGTCAAATACTCTGGGGTTCAGGACATCTTGTGGCAAGCAAGGAAAATCTCGGCCCATTTCAGAAGATCTTACACGGCCATGGCTTGCCTTGCTGACATTCAGCGACACAATCTGCCGGTCAGACGTCTTATTTGTGATTGCCCGACGCGATGGAACTCTACCTTCTATATGCTTGATAGACTGCTCCAGCAGAAACGTGCAGTTAACGACTACCTGTACGAACTCTGCGGCAGAACAGGTTCTGGGAGCTTTGTTTTTTTCACCGCGCCAGTGGCTGCTCATGCGCGACGCATGCAGACTTCTGCGGCCATTTGATGATATCACCAAACTGGTCAGTCGCAGCCATGGCGCCATCAGTGACATCGTACCTTACGCCTTCTTTATGGAGCGTGTTTTTTTAAGTTCGCCTGACATTAAAGTCAATGGGGCCCATTTGGGCCATTTTGGCACGTTCGCGGATCGCGTTCGCAAAACGTCCCGTCGAAAGTTCGTCCATCACTACTGTTAAAAGTAGGGATCCTTAGACCTGCTATAAGTCCTTTCTTGTCTCCAGTGTTCCCAGTAAAAAAACCTGATGGGACATATAGAATGACTGTGGATTAGAGAGATCTAAACAAAGTCGGACCTCCATTGAAGTCAGCTGTACCTGATATGATATCAATTGTTGAGAAAATTGTTAAAGAGGCAGGAGAATATCATGCTGTGATAGACCTGGCTAAAGCTTTCTTTTTGATTTTGATAGATACAGTGGGGTTGATTTACTAAAGGCAAATAGACTGTGCACTTTGCAAAATGCAGTTGCACTCTGCAAGTGCAGTTGCTCCAGAGCTTAGTAAATGAGGTAAAGTTTCACTTTACAAAGAACACCCAATCACATGCAAAGAAAATTAAAAAAAAAAAAGCATTTTTTCTTGCACATGATTGGATTATGGAAGTCAGGTGAGCTTCTGCTCATTTACTAAGCTCTGGAGCAACTGCTCTTGCAGAGTGCCCCCTAATACCAAAAAGAAGGCACAGAAGTTCATTGGAGTTGTGGGATTCTGGAAATCGTTCATCCCACATCTTGGACTGGTCCTGGGGCCTATATACAATGTCACCAGGAAAAAGACTGAGTTCTCATGGGGTTCAGAGCAGCTGATCACATTCCTTGCTGCTAAAGAAGCAATTTTGCAGCATCAGGGATTAGGACCTGTGCGACAAGAACTGGAGTACTATTTTAGCTGGATGTAGTGGAGCAGAATAAAACTATATCTTGGAGTCTGTGGCAGCCAAATGAAAAGAAAGGACTGAGAGCCATACCCATTGGATTTTGGTCCAAGCGACTGACCGGGGCACAATAGAGATACACTCCCCTAGAGAAGTACCTGTTTGGGGCCTACACAGCATTTCAACATATAGAGACCATTACAGGAAAGGACACAGTCACCATCCATACTGAATTGCCAATAGCAGGACGAGAGAGAGATAATGGACTGACCACTACGGCAGCTGTGGCCCAGAACCAGACACTGATGAAATGGAAGTGGTACCTTCAAGAAAGAGGGGGTATTGCTGGGAATGTCAGAGACATTTCAAAACAGTTGGTAGGGTTTGTTACTTTCACCAGCACACAGCCAGAAGAACAAATTCCTGTGCTGCAGTCATCCCCAATTCAACAGGCTCCACCATTTGAGTCTCTGTCAGAAGACATGAAGGAGTCAGCATGGTTCACTAATGGTTCAGCCATAGTCACCTCATCTGGATGTAAATGGACAAGCAGCAGCCTACAACCCATGTACAGACACAGTCTTGCAGGAGACCGGAATTGGCGGGTCCAGTCTGTATGCAGAGTTGAAAGCTGTAGTTATGACTCTTCAGGAGGATCCTTCCTCCCATGTCACTATCTAAACTGACAGCTGGGCGGTCTTTAAAGGACTGACAACTTGGATGCCCACATGGAAGTCCAATGAATGGATGATACATGGAAAGATGGTGTGGGGAGGCAGGGAAGTCTGGGACTTCATCTGGAAGTAAGCTCACTCCCGCACCATAAAAATGGGGCATGTTGACGCACATGTGCCCTTGGTCCCAGACTTTGAGAACTATACAGAGTGGCAGATGAAATCGCCAAGGTGAATGCAATTGTGCCTTGATGAACTTGGCTAACTGGGCCCACAAGCAATCTGGACATTTGGGGCAGGAAGCGACATATGAATGGGCACAGCAGATAGGATTGCCCAGCATGGGCGTCCGCAGAACTTTTTTCAGGGGGGGGCATAATTTTAAGGTCACCCATGCTCTGACCCTTTTCGACAATGTCATTATCATGGTCAGAGACTGCAGACGTAGTACAGGAGAGACATGGCACAAGAGACTGTCAGAGACTGCATACATGGCCCAAGAGACTGTCAGAGACTGCATACATGGCTCAAAAGACTGTAAGAGACTGCAGACATGGCACAAGAGATGACCAGAGACTGTGTACATGGCCCAAGAGACTTCAGAAACTGCATACATGGCTCAAGAGACTATAAGAGACTGGGGACATGACACAAGAGACTCTAAGAGACTGCATACATGTGGGGGTGACAGAGAGAGTGGGAGGTGACAGAGTGAGGGGTAACGGAAAGACACATAGTGGGTGACAGAAAGAGACAGAGGGGATGACAGAGAGAGACAGAGTGGGGTGTCAGAGAGAAAGGCGGTGACAGAGAGAGGGGGTGACAGAAAGAGACAGAGGGGGTAACAGAGAGACACATAGGGGGTGACAGAGAGAGAGGAGTGTGACAGAGAGAGAAAGAGGGGTGGGGTGGCAGAGAGAGGAGGTGAAAAAAACAGAGGGGTGACAGAGAGAGGGGGTGACATAGAGAGAGGGGGTGACAGAGAGGGGTGATGGGGTGTCAGAGAGAGGGATCCCCTAGCCCTGTCTGCAGTCTCTCAAGTGCCCCTATGTCCCAGTGGTGTGTGTAATGCTCAATACGGCACCTTGCATGCCAGTAGCTGGCAAGACCCGTTTTCATTCTGCGTGAGGACAGGGCCGGCCGCCAGCGCTAGGATAAAGACAGAGTGAGGAACAAACTCCTGATCAGATCCCTGATTCCAGGGGGGGGGCACTTGACCCCCCTTGCCTCTACCTGCGGACGCCCATGTTGCCCAGATCCATGGACATGATAAAGACTGTAATAGGGAACTGTACAGTGTGTGGAGAAGTGTGACAATGGCCAATGCAAAAGTACTCCACAGAGTCTATTAAGAGGCACGAGAGGCATGCAGAGATTTGGCAGATTGACTTCATCAGTCCCCTGCCCGAGGAAACAATGGACTGAGGTATTGTTGCACTGCAATGGACACCTATTCAGGACTTTTGCTTGTTCATCCTCGCAAACATGCAGATCAAGCCTCAACGCTTCAACTGCTCCAGAAACTTATCATTGCTTACGGTTGTCCTAAACAAGTACAAAGTGATAACGGCTCACACTTCACCGGATCAGCAGTACAGCAATGGGCCAAAGATTCTGGAGTGTACTGGTTGTGCCACATCCCATATAATCCACAGGCAACTGGTTTGATTGAGAAATACAACGGGCTATTAAAAGACCAGAAACGCAAACTTACACCCACACATACACTAAGGGGGTGGGATCGTGTCCTCCCACAGGCAGTCATGTTGTTAAATTCTAGGCTAATAGCCAAAAGCACACCATATGAGAGGATGGCGGAGGCTGGGGTGCAAATTTCACAGCTAGAGTGCAGAGTTCAGTATTTACCTAAGGTTCCTGAAAAAACAGAGCTTAACAGGTACCATGTACCTGCGTCCCATGACATAGAAACCAAGAGTGATGTATCTGAATCTGAAGCCTATCTAGGAATGAGAATCTGGCAGGAAGGTTTGAAGTTATATTTGCATTGGCAGATGAGCTCAAGACAGTGGCTGAGACTCTGACAGGTTAGTGAATACTTCTTAGCAAGAGTGGAAAGTGAGGCTCCATAACATCAAACCTTCCAATAATAAACAGCAGTGATCTTCTGGGAGACATCAGTATATTTCCCCTCCTCCCTATCAATGTTCTTTGGGAGGGTCATAAGTGGATACAGGCAAGTGGCAAAGTGTTGGTTAGAGATCCAGGCAAGAAACCAGTTAGAGGAGAGATTGTAGCTGAAGGGTCGGGGTCTACTGTTTATGTATTATTAGAAGGAACAGATAATCCACTTTGTTTTCTACTCCACAGGCTGTCCATGATTTGATCCATAGGATGAACAGAGAAATGTGGTTTCATGATGGACAGAATAATGGAAGACTGCAAGAGCTGTGGAGAACAAAGCCTTTGATGTATTACAAGCCTGTAATTGTTTCTAAAGAACTTTAGAATGGACTTATTAATGATTTTTTTGCCAAAAAGTGAAACACCTTCTCAGTGGCAGAAATATGGGAGGGGGTTGTATTCAAGGCAAATTAATGTTTAGTATGAGTTTTCTTAGTAATGAAGTGATTTTGTGTGTAGAGTGTGACCGAAAAAATCAAAGGCAGAATTTGTTGCATTTGATATAAAATATATTATATGGATTATTTTTCTATAAGACTAGTTTTAACAGAAACCAGGTCGCATTTGAGGGGATACTTCTCAAAAAAATGCTGTTGGATACAATTGTAACTTAGATATCATTGCTGTATTCAGTTGACCGTTTCAGCAGTCTATTGTATCTATAGCTACAGTAAACAGGTATTTTTTATGTTGTTCGGTAACTATGGTAAGCAACCTGACATATATATAGGTTGTCAGGCATAAGCTGGACAGGACTCTCATCATGCCTTAAAGTGGTTGTAAACCCTTACAAACCACTTTGGCCTACAGGTAAGCCTAGATTAAGGCTTACCTGTAGGTCCAATAAATATCTCCTAAACCTACACGGTTTAGGAGATATTTACAAAAAGACAGGCACCGCTGTCTACAGCGCATGCGTCGTAGACAGCGGCGCGCAGGCGCACTGAGAAAGCCACGGATCACGGCGATAAGCCGCTCTTTGTGGCTCCCGCGCGCAGGCACGGGAGTGACGTCATCGCTGCTCCGGCGACTCACAGCCCTGGAGCAGCGAGACCCGGAAGTCACTCCGGGATTGATGGCGGCGGAGGAGGACGTGAATGAGGGTCACTTCGGGGGCTTCGTTCTCAGGTAAGTTATTCATAATTAGCTAGTATCCTATGCATACTAGCTCATTATGCCTTTGCCTTGCAGGTGACATTTAAAAAAATAAATAAAATGAGGCTTTACTTCCTCTTTAAGACCAAGAGGACGTCATCATGCATTAACACCATAGCAGGTAGAAGGTTTGTAACCAGCCAGAAGACCTAAGACTCTTTTGCCTGATTGTCCACAAACTTAAGAAGCCTGAGTCCTAGTTGTCAATGGAGATCATGAACACACAGTACCCAGAGTTAAGTAACTTTTAAGTGTATTTCTACTGTGCTGTGCAGTGCTGTGGGGGATGTGAAGGGGCAGTGCTGTGAGGGGGGGGGGGGGTTGAGAGGGCCGATCTGTGGAGGAAAGTGAGAGGGGCATTTGTGTGTGTAGTGTAAAGTAAAGAGTGGCAGTGCTGTGGGTGGGGTGATCTAAAGGGGGCAGTGCTGTGGGGGTGATGTAAAAGGCAGCAGTGCTGTGTATGTCAGGGGGCAATGTAAAGGGGGCAGTGTTGTGTGTGTGTGTGGGGTGGGTATGGTAAAGGGTTTCAGTGCTCTTTGTGAGGGTGGGGGTGATGTAAAGGGGCAGAGCTGTGTGTGTGGTAGGGGGTGATGTAAGGGGGGGGAGTGCTTTGTGTAGGGAGGTGATGTAAAGGGAAACACTGCTGTGTGTAGGGATTGATGCAGAGGGGGTAGTAATGTGTGGGAGGTGATATAAGGGGAGCAGTGCTGTGTGTCTGAGGGGGTGATGTAATAGGAGCAGTGCTGTGGGGGATATGTGAAGGGGCAATGCCGTGGGGAGTTATATGTGATTGGGGCAGTGTTGTGGGGGGGGGATGTGCTGTTCACATATATTCTGGAGTGCATGTAACTTGGATGCATTCCTATAACGCATGGTTCTGCACAGAAAATGTGTGTGGGTACCTTTAACTTTTAAATGCACTGAAATACATGGTGTGGTTTCTTGCAAATGAAAATGGCTTGGTGCAAAAGCACAATATGGTTTCCATGCGGCCGCATTTTTAAAAAGGTGCCCGGAGTCCCTTTTACAGCAGATATGACAAGGCTAGGTGAGTGGGATTGGAATGTCTATGCATACAACAATTGTTTCCTCTGTGCTTCATCAGTTGCAACCTAATGGGAAAGATAAAAGAAACATACCGTAAACTCACACAGCATCTCACAGTTTTGCAGAAGGCACTTGGGAGACTTTGAAGTCAGTGGAGCCCAGATGATCCCAATTCAAACCTAACACTCCGTTTAGCATTATCCAAACACTGCACATAAGTATATATGCATCACCTCCACCATGAAACGTAGTGCGGACAGCATCATAGTCTGTGGATGGTTCTATAGAGTAGGCCATTGAAGGCTTTGGTGGGTAAAGGGTGGAATGAATTCAGAAAAATACAGGAAAATTCTGGAGGAAAATCTGAGTCTAGGGAAAAAATCGTTTTCCACCAGGACAGCATTCTCAAGTAGAGTTGAGCGGACACCTGGATGTTCGGGTTCGGCGGGTTCGGCCGAACTTCGGAAAAAAGTCCGGGTTCGGGACCGAACTTGACCCGAACTTGACCCCGAACTCCAAACCCCATTGAAGTCAATGGGGACCCGGACTTTTGAACACTAAAATGGCTGTAAAAAGGTAATGGAAAGGGCTAGAGGGCTGCAAATGGCAACAAAATGTTGTTAAGAGCATGGCAAGTGATCTGCAAACAAATGTGGATAGGGAAATAACTTAAAATAACATAAAAAAATAAAAAAATAAAATAAAAATGCTGGAGGCCCCCTTCTCAGCAGAAGAGGTACAGGAAGTCATTAAGAACCTCAGAAACTCAACGGCACGATGCCACACATATTGTGGGAATACCCCAGAAGACGCACTTTCAGGAAAAAATTATTAAATTTAATGGATAAGATAGTGGGAAAATAAAATACTTGGAAATTAAAAAAAATGAAAAAATTATAATCTTGACCTAGGAGGACGAAATTCAAATGGAGTAGGAGGTTGAGGTGGCGGTGGATGTGGCGGTGTAGGTGGGAGCGGCGGTGGAGGAGGACGAGGTAGCCAACACTGGTTCAAAAAGACAACAATGGCTGGGTAAGGCTAGTGGTGAATGATGTGTCGAATTCTGTCCCCCGTCTCATAGTGTCCGCCCTGTACTGCGCTTGCTCAGTACGTAGGACAAGGGGATTTTGAAACTCTCCGAAGACGATGCGCGGTGACTCCAGGTTCAAGCCACATCATCCGAGGTTGAAGCCTAGCCAAGCGAGCCCGTGAGGGGCCCTGTTACTATGTGCTACCGTATGTCCACTTGGATGGTCGGGCTTGAACCTGCACTCACTGCGCAGGCGACGTTCATCTTTGGAGATCTTGTGAATCTCCTTGTCCTCCGTACTGCGCAAGCACTGCACCTGCGCAGTAAGTGGCCGGAAACTATCCGATAGCAAGACAGTTTTCGTCAGAACAACGGTATATGTGTCTATTCTGCACAAGGTACGGCCAAGTCCTGTGGGATCCATGCCTGGTTCATTTTAATGAACGTGAGCTTGTCCACATTGGCTCTGGACAGGCGGCTGCGCTTGTCTGTGATAACGCCCCCTGCCGTGCTAAATACACGTTCAGATAATACACTGGCGGCAGGGCAGGCCAGCACTTCCAAGGCGTAAAGGGCAAGCTCAGGCCATGTGCCCAATTTGGAGACCCAGAAGTTGAAGGGGGCAGACCCATCTTGCAGTACGTGTAGGCGTGTGCACACAAACTGCTCCACCATGTTGGTGAAATGCTGCCTCCTGCTAAGATGTTCCATCTCAGCTGGTGGTGCTGGTTGTTGTGGCGTGCTGACAAAGCTTTTCCACATTCCGGCTATGCTAACCCTGCCTTCCGAGGTGCTGGTGGTGCCCCGGCTGCGTTGGCGACCTCTTCCTCCTCCTCTGCTTTGGCCTTGTGCTTCCACCGTACCCCTGCTTCCAAGTGGGAATGCCACCAGCAGCGCGTCTACCAGCGTGCGCTTGTACTCGCGCATCTTACGATCACGCTCCAGTGAGATAATTAAGGACGGCACGTTGTCCTTGTAACGGGGATCCAGCAGGGTGGCCACCCAATAAACAGCACCAGTTAAAATGTGGGCAACTCGTCGGTCGTTGCGGAGACACTGCAGCATGTAATTGCTCATGTGTGCCAGGCTGCCCAGAGGCAAGGAAAAGCTGTCCTCTGTGGGAGGTGTATCGTCTGTGTCCTCTGTATCCCCCGAGCCACGCACCAGTGATGGACATGAGCTGGTCTGGGTGCCACCCTGCTGTGAACATGGTTCCTCCTCCTCCTCCATCTCCTCCCCATCCTCCACCTCGTCATCCTCCAGAACTGTGTCCTTGCTGCCAGACAATTGTGTACCTGGCGCTTGTTGGTGCAGGAACCCACCCTCGTAGCCACTTGTAAATGACTGCCCTGAAAGCCTTGGAAATTAACCCTCTTCCTCCTCCTCCTCCTCCTCCTCATCCTGTGCCACATCCTCTTCCATCATCGCCTTAAGAGTTTTTTCAAGGAGGCATAGAACTGGGATAGTAACGCTGAGAACGGCGTCATCGGCACTGGCCATGTTGGTGGAGTACTCGAAACAGCGCAACAAGGCACACAGTTCTCGCATGGAGGCCCAGTTATTGGCGGTGAAGTGGTGCTGTTCCGCAGAGCGACTCACGCGTGCATGCTGCAGCTGAAACTCCACTATCGCCTGCTGCTGCTCGCACAGTCTGGCAAGCATGTGCAAGGTGGAGTTCCACCTTGTGGGCATGTCACATATGAGACGGTGAGCGGGAAGGCCGAAGTTACACTGCAGCGCTGACAGGCGAGCAGCAGCAGGGTTAGAACGCCGAAAGTGCGCACAGATGGCCCGCACTTTCTGCAGCAGCTCTGGCATATCGGGGTAATTCTTCAGGAACCTCTGGACCACCAAGTTCAGCACATGCGCCAGGCAAGGGATGTGCATCAAACCGGCAAGGCCCAGAGCTGCTATGAGATTTCGCCCATTATCGCACACCACCAGGCCGGGCTTGAGGCTCACTGCCACCAACCACTCATCGGTCTGTTGTTCCATGTCCCTCCACAACTCCTGCGCGGTGTGGGTTTTTTCCCCCAAACAGGAAAGTTTTAAAACTGCCTGCTGTCGTTTAGCCCTGGCTGTGTTGAAGTTGGTGGTGAAGGTGTTACGCTGACCGGATGAGGAGGTGGTAGAGGATGAGGAGGCGGAGTAGGAGGAGTTAGCAACAGGAGGCAAACTGAAGTGCCCTGCAATCCTCGGTGGTGGAAGGACATGCGCCAAAGTGCTATCCGCCTCAGGCCCAGCCACCACTACATTTACCCAGTGTGCTGTTAGGGAGATATAACGTCCCTGACCGTGCTTACTGGTCCACGCATCAGTAGTTAGGTGGACCTTGCCACAGATGGCGTTGTGCAGTGCACACCTGATTTTGTCCCCCACTTGGTTGTGCAGGGAAGGGATAGCTCGTCTGGAAAAGTAGTGGCGGCTGGGCACAACGTACTGTGGGACAGCCAATGACATCAGCCTTTGAAAACTCTGTGTCTCCACCAGACGGAATGACAGCATTTCAAAGGCGAGCAATTTTGAAATGCTGGCATTCAGGGCCAGGGATCGCGGGTGGCTAGGGGGGTACTTCCTCTTCCGCTCCAGTGTTTGGGAAATAGAGAGCTGAAAGCTTCCATGGGACATTGTGGAGATGGTTGGTGACCCAGGTGGTAGTGTTGCTGGCAGGTCCTCTGTTTGCGGGTTGGCAGGTGTCACTGTCACTACAGAGGGGGATGAAGAGGCCGAGACTGCAGCAGAAGAGGAAGCAGGAGGAGCCAGAGACCTTTCTTGGTTTTTGCGGTGTCTACTCCACTGCATCTCGTGCTTTGCACTTAGATGCCTGGTCATGCAGGTTGTGCTCAGGTTGAGAACGTTTATGCCTCGCTTCAAGCTCTGATTGCACAGCGTGCAAACCACTCGTGTCTTGTCATCAGGACATTGTCTGAAGAACTGCCACGCTAGGGAAGTCCTTGGACCTGGCTTTGGTGTGCTCGGTCCCTTGCTGCGTTGGGCAGTAGCAGACGTACTGTCTAGGGGACGGACGCTCCGCTTTTGCACCCTGCTCCCTCTTCTGCTGTGCTGGTGGCTCTGTGCGACCACCGCCTCTTCCTCTGAAATACACTGGTCACCTGCATGACGTTGATTCCATGTGGGGTCAAGGACCTCATCGTCCTCCACATCATCTTCCACCCAAAATTCACCCCTGCCCTCCTTGTCGGTCTGCACAATGGCGAAAGCAGCAGCAGTTGGCACCTGTGTTTCGTCATCATCCGAGACGTGCTGCGTTGGTCCTCCCATGTACTCATCATGAAACATAAGTGGTTGGGCATCGGTGCACACTACATCGGTGCACACTATCTCTTCCACTTCTGGGGCAGGGCTAGGTGGATGGCCCTGGGAAACCCTGCTAACAGAGTCATCAAAAAGCAGAAGAGACTGCTGCATGATTTGGGGCTCAGACTGATTGGCTGATTTGCAAGGGGGTGAGGTGAAAGAATGATGGACATCGGCTGCAGGTGCCAACTCTGAACTTTCATCAGGAGACTGGGTGGGAGACAATGTGAAGGAACCGGAGGTACTGTCAGCAGCAACCCAATCTACTATCGCCTGTACTTGTCCTGGCCTCGACATTCGTACAGCCTCATTAGGCACGCCAAAATACTGTTGCAGGCTCTGTCGCCTACTCGCACCTGAGGAAGGTGTTTCACTAGTGCGTGTAGCTGGCACAGATCGACCACGTCCTCTCCCTGCAACAGGAGCGCCACCAGCAGCACCACGACCCGGGCCATGTCCCCTTTTTGATGATCTCCTCATATTTTCAAAATTTATGATCTCGCCCTAAATGGGTGTTTTAGTATATAGCAGAATACACGTACAGTGTCTAAAGCGTTTATGAAAACGCAGAAAATGCTATTGGAAAAAAAAAAACACTGCAAAATTCATTTTTACTGCAATGTTTTTGCAATATCAGAATACACGGATAGTATGTAAAGCGTTTATGAAAACGCAGAAAATGCTATTGGAAAGAAAAAAAAACACCGCAAATTATTATTTTTTTGCAATGTTTTTGCAATATCAGACTACACGGACAGTATGTAAAGCGTTTATGAAAACGCAGAAAATGCTATTGGGAAGAAAAAAAAACACTGCAAAATTATATTTTTTTGCAATGTTTTTGCAATATCAGAATACACGGTTAGTGTCTACAGCGTGTATGTATGAACACGCAGAAAATGCTATTGGGAAGAAAAAAAACACTGCAAAATTATATTTTTTTGCAATGTTTTTGCAATATCAGACTACACGGACAGTATGTAAAGCGTTTATGAAAACGCAGAAAATGCTATTGGGAAGAAAAAAAAACACTGCAAAATTATATTTTTTTGCAATGTTTTTGTAATATCAGAATACACGGTTAGTGTCTACAGCGTGTATGTATGAACCAGGGCCGGACTGGCCTACCGGGATACCGGGATATTTCCCGGTAGGCTGCCTGCCCTGGGGCCGCTTTGCGGCTGCAGTGCTCCCCTGAATCCCCTCTCTTCTGCTCCTGTGATCACGGAGCTGGCCGGGTCTGTGTTCTGCGGCCGCGCACCGCGCTGTAACACGGTCCCGCCCCCATAGACCGTCTCATGTGATAGTACTATAGTACTAGTATAGTTCCACCTATCACACGAGCCGGTCTATGAGGGCGGGACCGTGTTACAGCGCGGTGCGTGGCCGCAGAACACAGACCCGGCCAGCTCCGTGATCACAGGAGGAGAAATGCCTGTGAGTACTCCGTACAGCCCTAACTGTGTGCCTGGGTAGGGGGATCGGCAGGGGGGCGGCATATAGAGGAAATGAGCTTTCTATATTCCTCCATGCAGCCGCTGAATGCTTGGAGGAGGGAGAGGAGGAAAATCAAGCATTCAGCGGCTGCATGGAGGAATATAGAAAGCTCATTTCCTCTATATGCCGCCCCCCTGCTTCTCCTCCTATCCAACTTCTTTTACTGCCCCCCCCTTCTCCTTGTGCTCCCCCCAGTGCTCTCCTCCCCCACAAAAAATCCAGCCCCCCCCCCACAGTTCTCTCAATCCTTGTTCTTTCTGCCTCCCCCTCTCTCCAGCTCTCCCCATCCTTCTCCAGCCCCCCCCCGTGCTCCCCACCCCCCACAGTGCTCTCCAGCCCCCCCCCTGCTCCCCACCCAAACAGTGCTCTCCAGCCCCCCCCCCTGCTCCCCACCCCCACAGTGCTCTCCAGCTCTCCCCATCAGTCTCCAGCTCCCACCCCAGTGCTCTCAGGCCTTCCCCCGTGGTCCCCACCCCCACAGTGCTCTCCAGCCCCCCCGTGCTCCCCATGCCCCACAGTGCTCTCCAGCCCCCCCGTGCTCCCCACGCCCCATAGTGCTGTCCAGCACCCCCCGTGCTCCCCACCCCTGTTCTTTCTGCCCCCAGTGCTCTCCAGCTCTCCCCATCAGTCTCCAGCCCCCACCCCAGTGCTCTCCACCCCCCACAGTGCTGTTCAGCCCCCCCACCCCAGTGCTCCCCACCCCTGTTCTTTCTGCCCCAGGTGCTCTCCAGCCCCCACCCCAGTGCTCTCCACCCCTGTTCTTTCTGCCCCCGGTGCTCTCCAGCCCCCACCCCAGTGCTCTCCACCCCTGCTCTTTCTGCCCCCAGTGCTCTCCAGCCCCCCCATGCTCCCCACCCCTGTTCTTTCTGCCCCCGGTGCTCTCCAGCTCCCACCCCAGTGCTCCCCACCCCCCACAGTGCTTTCCAGCCCCCCCGTGCCCCCCCTCACAGTGCTGTCCAGCCCCCCATGCTTCCCACCCCTGTTCTTTCTGCCCCCGGTGCTCTCCAGCTCCCACCCCAGTGCTCCCCACCCCCCACAGTGATTTCCAGCCCCCCCCGTGCCCCCCCCTCACAGTGCTGTCCAGCCCCCCCGTGCTTCCCACCCCTGTTCTTTCTGCCCCCGGTGCTCTCCAGCCCCCATCCCAATGCTCTCCACCCCTGTTCTTTCTGCCCCCGGTGCTCTCCAGCCCCCACCCCAGTGCTCTCCACCCCTGTTCTTTCTGCCCCTGGTGCTCTCCAGCCCCCCCACAGTGCTGTCCAGCCCCCCCCCCATGCTCCCCACCCCTGTTCTTTCTGCCCCCAGTGCTCCCCACCCCCCACAGTGCTTTCCAGCCCCCCCGTGCTCCCCACCCCCACAGTGCTGTCCAGCCCCCCCGTGCTCCCCACCCCTGTTTTTTTTGCCCCCGGTGCTCTCCAGCTCCCATATATAAGCCCTATGTGATTTCATATCTGTCTTATCTATATATAATACACTCTTCAAATGTGCTTTAAAATGTATGGTTTTCCCTTTCATGAACCAGGAAATAATGACGTTATGCTGTTGCGCTGGTATAATAATGCTGTGGGGCTGGATTTTATTCCCAGTCCGGCCCTGGTATGAACACGCAGAAAATGCTATTGGGAAGAAAAAAAACACTGCAAAATTATATTTTTTTGCAATGTTTTTGCAATATCAGACTACACGGACAGTATGTAACGCGTTTATGAAAACGCAGAAAATGCTATTGGGAAGAAAAAAAAACACTGCAAAATTATATTTTTTTTGCAATGTTTTTGCAATATCAGAATACACGGTTAGTGTCTACAGCGTGTATGTATAAACACGCAGAAAATGCTCTTGGGAAAAAAAAATAAAAAGCAAAATTCAATTTTTATGCAATGTTTTTCCAATAGCAGAATACACACAGACTGTGGTGTATCTCTTAGTATATGCAGTGCAGTAATGTTGCACTGAGCTTGCAGGTAAAACTTTTAGATTTTGTCTGGCACTGGCCTCATGGCACTGTTAAAAGACTGTGCACTGCACCCCAGCCAGGGTACAATTGATTTAGGAATCTCTTCAATAATTATCTCTGCCTCTTTCTTTTGCTTAATAATTAAGAAACTCCCTACTCTAGCTATCTAGATCGCTCACTGATCTAACTAATTAGAACAAAATTCAAGGAATGTGGACTGACTGACTAACTGACTAGTTAGCACACTAACTCCTAAAATCATCTATCTCTCTGCAGCACAGGAACCTGACTAACAGTGTCTGTCTAGAGCAGAATGACGCTGTGTGCTGTGTGTGGGCTATATATATAGAGGCTGGGTCACATGCTGCACTGCCCAATCACAGCCATGCCATTAGTAGGCATGGCTGTGATGGCTTCTAAGGGCACACTAGTGAAACGATCGTCGATTGGCTGCCCTAAAGCTGTTAAAAAGGCGCCAATACAGCGCCGAACACCGGACCCGAACCCGAACTTACAGGCAATAGTTCGGGTCCAGTTCCCGGACACCCAAAAGTCCGGTACGGACCCGAACTTTACAGTTCGGGTTCGCTCAACCCTATTCTCAAGCATAAAAGTTTTGCTACAAAATATTTGGCTTACAGTGCACTTATGCCCCAAACTATGGACATGAAAGTATTAACATACTCTTAGTAAGCAGTTAAAAACTTTACTGAGCTTTAAAACAAGCCCTTACTGAACTCTGAAAACTGCAAGTACTGTGGAGCAATGTTTCCTCAAATTTCACAGTAGAGACTATGTATTAGTCTCTAACAGCACCACCTTCTATTTATTTACATTAAAGCAGAGTTACACCCAAAAGGAGAAGCTCCGCTTATCTGCCTCCTATCCCCCCTTCCCTTCCACTACCACATTTGGCACCTTTTGGGGGGGGCGGGTACCTGGTTTTGACAGGTACCCATTCTTACTTCTGGCCGAGTTTGCCACAGCAAATTGATTTGCTTATCCCTGAAGTTCGGCCTCTTCCTCCCTCCCCCACAGCTGGCCCAATTAGAGAGCACAGTTGGGCACATCTTCACTGCCAGTTTCCCTTAGTGGAGATGACAGCGGTGGCAGAACCCGATAAAAAAATTGGCTCGGGTTAAGACACAGCTGGATTCCTGGACAGGTAAGTGTCTATATTAAAGTCAGCAGCTACAGTATTTGTAGCTGGTGACTTTAATTTTTTTTTGCAGGAGCCTGAAGATCCTCTTGAAGCTGCCAAGTCCCTGCTATCAGAGAAAATAATGGGGTGGAGCTGTAATTTTTATAATCTCTACTTTGAGCTTTGAGAATAAATTTCCCCGGAGTACTTGCAGATTTAAAAGTGAGAGCTTGTGGTAAAGCTCTTTTACCCTTTCATTAAGATAAATTAAATATTTGTATTGCTTATCGTCTCGGTATAGATGTACTGCACTTTGAAAACAACAGCATTAATGTCTTGGAATGGCCAATTCATAACTCAATCCAAGAAAGAATTTGTGGCTGTAGTAGATAAAGACTGTTCACCTAGCTACCCCATGCAACTTGAAAGAGCTGGAGCAGTTTTGTGATGTGAAAAAAATGGCATTGTCTAGCTGTGCAAAGCTGATAGAGCCCTATCCACACTGACTTGAAGGGTTATATGCAATTAGTTATGTTTGGTGTGTGTTTCATTGTAGTTTATTCAACTTGCCTTGCAGAAGTCTGCTTTCATGTTGTCATTAAGGAATATGTTTCTATTGATCAGTGTAAAAAAACAGATGTAATCTACTATGATTCAATGTCCTATGACAATAACATAAGAACATCTGAAAGGATGGACATAATTTTAGGCACTGTTTACACAGGGATTAGACATACCTTTACATCAATAATGCTTTAGGCATAGACATAAAGCTAAACAATTGTTTTATACAATGTAAAATGTGATGTGAAATCAATACAGATATATTTCCTGGCACATTCTAAACAAAATGCTCTTGAGAGCTCTAGTTTGAATAGTATACAGGTCCCTAATAATTTTATAGTTCTAGAAGGTTTTACTAGTTATAGTCACAACTTCATAAAGCTCAAAATTGTAATTGATGTTTAGCTTCATGAATGTAATCACTGGTTTTCTGTATCACAATAGAGCCATATTTGCTGGCTTTGTGAGCACGCATAATTGCTTCTCTTTGTAAAATATTTTACGCTATTTGCTGTCTGGAGTAAAGTATTCAAAGTGATTGACACTGTCTGCAATTGACAGCTAACCAGGCAGGTCTGTAACTCTTTATTACAAAGTGAAGGATTGTTTCTTTTACATTAACTTCTAATGCTTGTGTTAAAGAACTTGCAGTAAATATATAAAGTTTTGCTCCCTTTCTATGATAATCACACCGTATTTTTAACAGAATCCTGGAACTGAAATACTGAAAGTGAAAGTAGACAAAACAATTTGGTTGATTTTCTATCTTCTTTTTTAGATCTAGAGATAAGTGTGATGCATCACAGTTCACTGTATATAAGTCAGTTTATTAAAGTATAACACATGCCACATTTTTATTGCCATGATTTTTTTGCTAATGTTTGCAGTATAAAAAAAATATTGAGTTCATAAAGGTTTTTAAATGTAAAAGATTTTTGATGGAAAGGCATATTCATAGATAAGTGATATTTATGCTTGTGAGCTAAATGTATTTTATTTTTTTTTTTCCAAAATGATAATGATATGCAATATGCAACTACCCAGCTCCAAAGGGCAGATGGTGCTTATTACTTTACACCAAATGAAGATTGGCTTGATGGGTGGAAGTCTCAAACTTAAGGTGGGTACATACTATAAGAAAATCAGTCAAACAATGTTTTTTGTTGATCATGAGCTGATCATGAGCAGTCTTTCGTATATGATTTTTCTTGTATGAAGACTATACGAAAACATTACACATTAAACAAACATTAGTCGTTCTGTTCACGCAAGAGAAATATTTTGGGGTTTGTCCCTTCGGAAATTCTCTTTGGAAAGTTTGAATCAGATGTTGAAAGTTGTGTACACACTATACAAAGATAAAACGATCGTGCCTTGTATGGAATTTTTCTATCGATTTTCTCATAGTGTGTACCTAGCTTTAGCAAATTGATTTGCTTATGTCTGATAATTATCTTTTGGTGTACTGATCATTGTCAAGCTACTAATTCCCAGTGATGTAAGTAACTCAGTTAAAATAAACAGAGTTACTTAAAGCAGTTACTTTAGAGGGTAACGAGTAATCTAACTGATTACTCTTCCACTCATGGTAACGCTGTTCCCATTACCGCAATTACATCTACCGCCCGGGACCAGGTAGACGGGACTAGCCAAGGAAGTGAATATCGCCGCCTCCATCGGCGAGATTGACACCTCACAAGCCCTGTCGCCTGGTATGGATATAAAGAGGAACCCCTACGTCGAAAAAAACGGCGCCCCCCCCACCTCAAAGCACCTTGTCCCCATGTTGATGAGGACAAGGGCCTCTTCCCGACAACCCTGGCCATTGGTTGTTGGGGTCTGCGGGCAGGGGGCTTATCAGAATCCGGGAGCCCCCTTTAATAAGGGGGCCCCCAGATTATGGCCCCCCACCCTATGTGAATGAGTATGGGGGTACCCATTCAACTAGGGAAAAAAGTGTTTTTAAAGTACTTTATTAGACAGCTCCGGGGTCTTCTTCCGACTTTGGGGGTCTTGTCCCGCTCTTCTGCCGGGCCTCCGTTATCTTCTTACAGCGCCTTTATTAGCATTGGCCTAGTCTTGTCGCTGTCACTGCCGCCTTCTTCTTCTTTTTCTTCTTCTTCTTCCTTCCGATGTTGGCCTGGTCTTGTCGCTGTCGCCGCCACCGCCGGGGGTGCTGGGACTGTGACATCATAAGGAGCGGGGCCACCATGTGACATCACCTGATGACCCCGCCCCTTATGCCTATATAAGTCACCACACAACGCGTCCCTGCCATTACGGCCGGAGAGAGCGTTGTGTCAACATCGGAAGGAAGAAGAAGAAGAAAAAGAAGAAGAAGGCGTCGGCGGCGACAGTGACAAGACCGGGCCAACGCTAACGATAGCGGAGGCCCGGCAGAAGAGCGGGACAAGACCCCCGAAGTCTGAAGAAGACCCCCAGAGCTGTCTTAATAAAGTGCTTTAAAAACCTGTGTTGTGTTTTTTTTATTAACACTTTTTCCCAAGGTGAATGGGTAGGGGTACTCATTCACATAAGGTGGGGGGCCGGAATCTGGCCGCAGGGCCCCCCTTCCCCAAAGCACCCCCCCATGTTGAGGGCATGCAGTCTGGTATGGTTCAGGAGGGGGGGGGCGCCTGCTCGTCCCCACCCCCTTTCCTGCACGGCCGGGCTGCGTGCTTGGATAAGGGTCTGCTATGGACTTTGGGGGGACCCCCACGCCGTTTTTTCAAAGTAAGATGACCGACGCTGCTGATTCCAAACCATGCTATTTAAGACAAGCCACAGTCATATTGGATATTAGGTCAATAGATAAAACTAAAAATTCTTTGAAGTTTAATTTTATCCAAAACCAGTGAACGCAATAGCTCTGCCATCATGTCTAACTATTGGATAATTTAGCAGCAAAACACATAACTCCCACTGAAATGTTCTTACCTTTCGAGTGTACAAGGCATTAATAGGAAGGATTTGAAGAGATCCTGTCACTATAGGGTCAAGGATGATATACCCCCTAGTGATAAAAAGGGGTAACAACACAGACAAACTATGGCACTTGGAAACTCTCAAACAAAGTGGATAGTCTTAGGCCTGCAAGATATGGACTTATGGATACAGTTCTGCCCTCAGAATAGAGTAATTTTCCTTTTTTTTTTAATTCTTTATTTCTTTGCATGAATACAAAAAATAAGTCATTAATAATAATTACATAAGACAACTTATTAAATCCACTTTCAAAACATAGCTTATTCTTTTAGAAAACAAAACATGATGTATTCCTGCCATTTTTTATAAACAAATAACAATATTCCAATATCAATTCCCCACAACAACCCTCCGCTCCAAAGCCCCGAGCCCCATTAGGGGCTTATAGAACCGAGAGAGAAAAAAAAAAAGGGGTAGGGGAGGTATGAGTAAAAAAAAAAAAAAAATTAAATTAATAAAAAAAAAAAAAAAAAATTTAATAAGCACGTCGCCCCTGCCAACAGAGGCACGCGTCTCAGATCACTTACTAGCCAGTCTATTCCTCTAGTTCCTCTCCAATCAGCCTTTTACCTTCATCCGATTGTAGAAATAACTCCCAAGGGGCCCAAATTTGCGATATACATTCCCTTTCCTCCAAAGACATAGGGATCAATTTTTCCATGATCCCAATTCTTCTTACTTTATTTAGCCATTTAGAAATTCGGGGTGGGCCTGTCTCCTTCCAACATGTGGTGATGCAACTTTTAGCTGCATTTACCAAGTGGCATACCATTGAGTTCTTGTATCTCTCTATTGGGATTTGTGAGCTTTGTAGTAAGAAGAAAGCTGGGTCTTCCGGGATCTGATGTTCAGTAAATAGTTGAGTAATTCTCTGAACTTCTTGCCAAAACTGTCTAATTGCTGAACAGAACCAGAAAATATGGGCTATAGTACCTCTTTCCTTACAACACCTCCAACACCTATCCGACATTTCTGAAGAAAATGTATTCATTCGTGACGGGGTGTAATACCAACGCATTAATACTTTATAATTTAATTCCTGTATCTTAGTACATCTAGATGACTTAAAAGTTAAATGTATTATTTTCTGCCGTTGAGCGGATGTAAAAGTTTGTTCAAGATCCCTCTCCCACTTATCTAAGCTCAATATGCTAAAGTCCTCAGAAGGTGATGTTAAAAGAGCATATATCTTAGAAATAATGTGGGAGAGAGGTTCATTCTCCTCGCAATACTTCTCAAACTTAGTAAGTGGTCGACCGTACCTTTCGGTCGGTCCCAATGTTTCTAAAAAATGTTTAACCTGTAGCGCTTGCCAGAAAGGTATTTCATACTGTTCTCCTATTTGCGTTAACATTTCTATTGATGGCCATTTATTAAACCTCAAAAAATGTGAGGCCTGGAAACACCCTTTCTCTTTTAATTTACTAAAAATCCCTGGCTCCAATCCAGGTGGAAAATTTGGGTTCCCCAAAATAGGAAACAGGGGAGAATCTGGTGATGAAAGTCTAGGGATCCAAGTGGACTTAGAGCCCATACGAAGGGTAGATCTTATTAAAGGATGTGCTTTTAATGTAAAAGGTATATCTGCATAACACCACATGGCTCTACCTAGAGGAATTTAACATACTTGTTGTTCCAAGACGATCCACCTTTTACTGTCTCTATGGCGGCACTAGGGATGAGCCGAACACCCCCGGGTTCGGTTCGCACCAGAACCTTCGAACGGACCGAAAGTTTGCGCGAATTTTCGAACCCTATACGTTATAATGGACGCGAACGTTCGAAATCAAAAGTGCTAATTACAACGGCCAATATGCATGTTAATGTCATAAAACAGGTTTGGGGACCCGGGTCCTGCCCCAGGGGACATATATCAATGCAAAAAGAACTTTTAAAAACTAACGTTTTTTCGGGAGCAGTCATTTTAATGATGCATAAAGTGAAAAAAAAAAAGTGAAATTTTCCTTTAAATATGGTACCTGGGGGTGTCTAAAGTATGCCTGTGAAGTGGCATGTGTTTCCCGTGTTTAGAACTGTCCTTGCACAAAATGACATTTGTAAAGGAAAAAAAGAAGCCATTTAAAACCACTTGCGGCTTTAGGTTTGTTCTTAAGTAGAATCTGAACAGGTACATTATGAAGTGTAGCTCCATCACAAAAAAATCTATTTTTAAGCTTTTTGGAGAACATAGGGAGGGGTTATCACCCCTGTAACATTTGCTGTCTTTGCACATCTGTTCAGAACATGTCACCTCACTTTCCGTCCCAATGACAAATGTTTTTGGAAAAAGTGGGGTTTTAATTGAAACAAGGATTGGTGATAAAGTATCAGTAGAGAGGAGATACCTTTTTCCCAAATTAAATCTAACAGGATAGAATTTCCCTTCCTAGGGGTAGATTTCCTCTCACTTCCTGTTTTCTCTTTCCATTTGCAAGTAGGAGTCGTTTGTAAGTTGGATGTTTGAAAGTAGGGGCCTGGCGTATATACTCTGCAGAAATTTGCCCTATTAGATGTTGGTGTAGCCACAAGACTGGTGGGCACAGGAATGGGCCCTGCTGTGAGTTAATAGATCAAGATTTGTAATTGCATGCACCTGTTGAACAGGGCAGAAAAATTGGGGGTGGTGGTGGTGGTGGTGGACGGTGTTGCCACAAGACTGTAAGCTCTCACAGTTACTCTTGGTGGGCGCAGGAATGGGCCCTGCTGTGAGTTATTAGATCAAGATTTGTAATTGCAAGCACCTGATGAACAGGGCAGAAAAATTGGGCCTTTGGCGGTGGTGGTGGACGGTGTTGCCACAAGACTGTAGGCCCTCATAGTTACTCTTGGTGGGCGCAGGAATGGGCCCTGCTGTGAGTTATTAGATCAAGATTTGTAATTGCAAGCACCTGATGAACAGGGCAGAAAATTTGGGCCTTTGGCGGTGGTGGTGGACGGTGTTGCCACAAGACTGTAAGCTCTCACAGTTACTCTTGGTGGGCGCAGGAATGGCCCTGCTGTGAGTTATTAGATCAAGATTTGTAATTGCAAGCACCTGATGAACAGGGCAGAAAAATTGGGCCTTTGGCGGTGGTGGTGGACGGTGTTGCCACAAGACTGTAGGCCCTCATAGTTACTCTTGGTGGGCGCAGGAATGGGCCCTGCTGTGAGTTATTAGATCAAGATTTGTAATTGCAAGCACCTGATGAACAGGCAGAAAATTTGGGCCTTTGGCGGTGGTGGTGGACGGTGTTGCCACAAGACTGTAAGCTCTCACAGTTACTCTTGGTGGGCGCAGGAATGGGCCCTGCTGTGAGTTATTAGATCAAGATTTGTAATTGCAAGCACCTGATGAACAGGGCAGACAAATTGGGCCTTTGGCGGTGGTGGTGGACGGTGTTGCCACAAGACTGTAGGCCCTCATAGTTACTCTTGGTGGGCGCAGGAATGGGCCCTGCTGTGAACTATTAGATCAAGATTTGTAATTACCCGCCCCTGTTAAACAGGGGCTGAAAAATTGTGCCTTAGGCACTGGTGCTGGTGCCACAACACTGCAACCCCTCACAGATACTGTACTTGGAGCACAGCAGTCACACGTGTTGCGAAGCATTTTTTTTAAAAAATTGTAAGTACACGCCCCTGTTAAACAGGGGCTGAAAAATTGTGCCTTAGGCACTGGTGCTGGTGCCACAACACTGCAACCCCTCACAGATACTGTACTTGGAGCACAGCAGTCACACGTGTTGCGAAGCATTTTTTTAAAAAATTGTAAGTACACGCCCCTGTTAAACAGGGGCTGAAAAATTGTGCCTTAGGCACTGGTGCTGGTGCCACAACACTGCAACCCCTCACAGATACTGTACTTGGAGCACAGCAGTCACACGTGTTGCGAAGCATTTTTTTAAAAAATTGTAAGTACACGCCCCTGTTAAACAGGGGCTGAAAAATTGTGCCTTAGGCACTGGTGCTGGTGCCACAACACTGCAACCCCTCACAGATACTGTACTTGGAGCACAGCAGTCACACGTGTTGCGAAGCATTTTTTTTAAAAAAATTGTAAGTACACGCCCCTGTTAAACAGGGGCTGAAAAATTGTGCCTTAGGCACTGGTGCTGGTGCCACAACAGTGCAACCCCTCACAGATACTGTACTTGGAGCACAGCAGTCACACGTGTTGCAAAGCATTTTTTTTTAAAAAATTGTAAGTACACGCCCCTGTTAAACAGGGGCTGAAAAATTGTGCCTTAGGCACTGGTGCTGGTGCCACAACACTGCAACCCCTCACAGATACTGTACTTGGAGCACAGCAGTCACACGTGTTGCGAAGCATTTTTTTAAAAAAATTGTAAGTACACGCCCCTGTTAAACAGGGGCTGAAAAATTGTGCCTTAGGCACTGGTGCTGGTGCCACAACACTGCAACCCCTCACAGATACTGTACTTGGAGCACAGCAGTCACACGTGTTGCGAAGCATTTTTTTAAAAAATTGTAAGTACACGCCCCTGTTAAACAGGGGCTGAAAAATTGTGCCTTAGGCACTGGTGCTGGTGCCACAACACTGCAACCCCTCACAGATACTGTACTTGGAGCACAGCAGTCACACGTGTTGCGAAGCATTTTTTTATAAAAATTGTATGTACACGCCCCTGTTAAACAGGGGCTGAAAAATTGTGCCTTAGGCACTGGTGTGGTGGCATGGATCATTGAGGAGGAGGAAGAGGATAGTCAGTGAACATAAGAGGACAGTCACTCAGCATCAGCATAGGCAGTCTTGAAGGGATGTGACATTAAAAATTATTCGGTTATATCCGCCTCAGGTGCCTGGTAGCTGGTGGTGATCCAAGACTGATTCATTTTGATGAAGGTCAGTCGATCAACCGAGGCGGTGGACAGGCGCACCCTATGATCGGTGACAAATCCTCCAGCAGCACTGAATGTGCGTTCGGAAAGAACGCTGGAGGCAGGACAGGCCAGTAGCTCAATTGCATACTGTGCAAGCTCTGGCCAGTGATCCATCCTCAGGACCCAGTAAGCCAGAGGATTTTCGGTGGGAAAGGTGTCCAAGTCTGACCTTGCCCCAAGGTATTCCTGCACCATGTATATCAGACGCTGGCGATGGTTGCTGGAACCGATCATACCTTGGGGCTGCGGACTAAAAAATTGTCTGAACGCATCGGTCAGACGTCCACCTTCCCCACCGCTCCTTCTGCTACTGACCGAAGCCTCAGCAACTCGTCGCCCAGGAACAGGAGTTTGTAACCTCCCAGTTTCTGGGAACGCGTTGCACAGACCTTTCTGCAAGGCCTCCCTGAGATGTCTCATCCTCTGCTCCCTCTGCGACGGCAAGATAAGGTCCGCAACCTTACCCTTGTACCGCGGATCAAGGAGAGTGGCCAGCCAGTAATGGTCCCTCTCCTTGATCCGAAGAACACGAGGATCCTTCCGCAGGCTTTGCAGGATCAGGGAGGCCATGCAGCGTAGGTTAGCTGAGGCATTCGGTCCGGAGTCTTCTGGGTCACTGAGGATGACATGATCGCCAGCCACCTCCTCCCAGCCACGTACAAGTCCACTGGTTTGTTGGGACTGTACATCATCCCTAAAAGACTGCTGCTGATGATGCTGTGTGCCAGGCTCCACCTCCATGCTCACACAAATCCTCCTCCTCCTCCTCCTCCTCCTCCTCATCCTCTTCCTGTGTGATGGGTGGGACAGAAGGAACACTGTCCGGATAAAGGGGGCCTTGAGAGGCAAGGAAGTCCTCCTCTTCCTGCCTCTGTTCTGCCTCAAGTGCCCTGTCCATTATCCCACGCAGCGTATGCTCCAACAGGTGGACAAGAGGGACAGTGTCACTGATGCATGCACTGTCACTGCTCACCATCCTCGTGGCCTCCTCAAATGGTGAGAGGACAGTGCATGCATCCCTGATCATGCTCCACTGACGTGGGGAAAAAAAACCAAGCTCCCCTGACCCTGTCCTGGTGCCGTAGTCGCAAAGGTACTCATTGATGGCCCTCTGCTGCGTGTGCAGTCGCTGCAGCATGGCCAACGTTGAGTTCCACCTGGTGGGCATGTCACATATTAGGCGGTTCTTGGGCAGGTTCAGCTCCTTTTGCAGCTCAGTCAGCCGAGCACTGGCATTATAAGATCGGCGGAAATGCACACAGACTTTCCTGGCCTGCCTCAGGACATCCTGTAAGCCTGGGAACCTGCCCAAGAACCGCTGCACCACCAGGTTGAGGACGTGAGCCATGCAGGGCACATGGGTGAGCTGCCCCTGTCGCAGGGCGGAGAGGAGGTTGGTGCCATTGTCAGAAACGACCATTCCTGGCTTAAGCTGACGTGGCGTCAACCACCTCTCGGCCTGCCCCTGCAGAGCTGCCAGAACCTCTGGCCCAGTGTGGCTCCTGTCCCCCAAACACACCAGCGCAAGCACGGCATGGCATCTTTTTGCCTGCGTACTTGCGTAGCCCCTTGTACGCCTACGGAGCACCGCTGGTTCCAAGGACAGAGCGCTGGAGGAAGAAGAAGAGGGGGGGGTGGAGGAGAGAGGTGTGTCACAACCAGTAGCAGTAGTAGCGTTTTGGAGGCGTGGTGGCGGAACAACCTCCAACACTACTGCACCTTGTCCTGCATCCCTCGCAGCTGCCAATAGAGTGACCCAATGGGCCGTGAAAGAAAGGTACCGTCCCTGTCCATGCCTGCTGGACCATGAGTCAGCGGTAATATGCACCTTACCGCTGACCGCCCTGTCCAGCGAGGCATGGACATTGCCTTCCACATGCCGGTAGAGAGACGGAATCGCCTTCCGTGAGAAAAAGTGGCGTTTGGGAACCTGCCACTGAGGAACCGCACATTGAACAAACTCACGGAAGGGGGCCGAGTCTACCAACTGAAAAGGCAGCAGTTGAAGTGCTAGCAATTTAGCCAAGCTAGCATTCAACCGCTGGGCATGTGGATGGCTGGGAGTGTACTTCTTTCTACGGTCCAGCAGCTGGGGCAGGGAAATTTGCCTGCTGCAATCGGACGTCGGTGTACTGCAAGTACTTGGTTGTGACACACCTAATTCTACACCTTCAGTCCTCTCAGAGCAGCTTTCAGAGAGGACTGAAGGTGTAGTGGGGATGGAGATCCCAGCTGATGAGGAGCAAGGAGAGGTCCGCTTAGTTCTTTGGTGTGGGTCTTTTATGTGTGCCTGCCAACGAGCTGCATGGCAGGTCGACATATGTCTGGTCATGCTTGTGGTGCCCAAGCGGCTGATGTTTTGGCCACGCGAGATTCGCTTGAGACAAATATTGCAAATAGCAGTGGTGCGATCTGATGCACTCGTCTCAAAAAAGGCCCACACCAAAGAACTTTTCTGATAACGTGCAGAGGCAGCGCCCTGCACAGGCGGAGCTCTGCGGTGTTGTACAGTTGCTGTGCTGGCCTCTAGCTGGCCTCCAGGGGGCATCCTGCCTCGTTGGACATGTGACGCCGCATCCTCCTCCTCCTCGTCCTCCTCCTCATCCTCTCTCCCTTCAGGCACCCACGTGGAGTCAGTGACCTCATCATCCCCTCCCTCTTCACCACTAGAGCAAACCTGGCAGTAAGCTGCAGCTGGTGGAACAGTAATGCCAGATTCCTCAAGCTGGGTATCATCATCCGAGCCTTCGAATCGTTGGGCATCCTCCTGGAGCATGTACCCAACACTGTGCTCAAAGAGTTCGGGAGGACATGGTGGGTCTAGGGAAGGGGTGGCTGATGATGCCATTGAGTACGCGTTGGCAGCTGCTCTGCCAGTACCCTGAGCCTGGGTGATAGAGGATGAGGAGGATGAGGAGGGCTTGGTCATCCATTCTACCAAGCCTTCAGCATGATGCGGCTCCACATGTCCAGCTGCCGAAAACAAAGACGCGCGTGTCCCATGGCCACGTGCTGATGACGATGCACGACCACGTCCACGGCCACGGCCACGTCCACTAGAAACAGAGCCTGCCTGCCCTGTGTTCTTGGCTCTGCACGCTCTGCCTCCCCTTGGCGGTCTTCCAGCCATTGTAGTCGGTAGTCCTGTGGGTGCTGCTGAGAAGAAAATATAGGAGCTCTGTGTGATGCCACTAACACACTAGAAGTCCTATGGGTGCTTCTGCAAAGAAAATAGAGGAGCTCTGTGTGATGCCACTAACACACTAGAAGTCCTGTGGGTGCTGCTGAGAAGAAATATAGGAGCTCTGTGTGATGCCACTAACACACTAGAAGTCCTATGGGTGCTTCTGCAAAGAAAATAGAGGAGCTCTGTGTGATGGACTAACACACTTCAAGTCCTATGGGTGCTTCTGGGAACAAAATATAGGAGCTCTGTGTGATGGGACTAACACACTTCAAGTCCTATAGGTGCTTCTGGGAAGAAAATATAGGATCTCTGTGTGATGGGACTAACACACTTCAAGTCCTATAGGTGCTTCTGGGAACAAAATATAGGTCTTTGTGATGGGACTAACACACTTCAAGTCCTATAGGTGCTTCTGGGAACAAAATATAGGATCTCTGTGTGATGGGACTAACACACTTCAAGTCCTATAGGTGCTTCTGGGAACAAAATATAGGTCTGTGTGATGGGACTAACACACTTCAAGTCCTATAGGTGCTTCTGGGAACAAAATATAGGATCTCTGTGTGATGGACTAACACACTTCAAGTCCTATGGGTGCTTCTGGGAAGAAAATATAGGTCTGTGTGATGGGACTAACACACTTCAAGTCCTATAGGTGCTTCTGGGAACAAAATATAGGTCTGTGTGATGGGACAAACACACTTCAAGTCCTATAGGTGCTTCTGGGAACAAAATATAGGATCTCTGTGTGATGGGACTAACACACTTCAAGTCCTATAGGTGCTTCTGGGAACAAAATATAGGATATCTGTGTGATGGGACTAACACACTTCAAGTCCTATAGGTGCTTCTGGGAACAAAATATAGGTCTGTGTGATGGGACTAACACACTTCAAGTCCTATGGGTGCTTCTGGGAAGAAAATATAGGTCTGTGTGATGGGACTAACACACTTCAAGTCCTATAGGTGCTTCTGGGAACAAAATATAGGTCTGTGTGATGGGACTAACACACTTCAAGTCCTATAGGTGCTTCTGGGAACAAAATATAGGATCTCTGTGTGATGGGACTAACACACTTCAAGTCCTATAGGTGCTTCTGGGAACAAAATATAGGATCTCTGTGTGATGGGACTAACACACTTCAAGTCCTATAGGTGCTTCTGGGAACAAAATATAGGTCTGTGTGATGGGACTAACACACTTCAAGTCCTATAGGTGCTTCTGGGAACAAAATATATGATCTCTGTGTGATGGGACTAACACACTTCAAGTCCTATAGGTGCTTCTGGGAACAAAATATAGGTCTGTGTGATGGGACTAACACACTTCAAGTCCTATAGGTGCTTCTGGGAACAAAATATAGGATCTCTGTGTGATGGGACTAACACACTTCAAGTCCTATAGGTGCTTCTGGGAACAAAATATAGGTCTGTGTGATGGGACTAACACACTTCAAGTCCTATAGGTGCTTCTGGGAACAAAATATAGGATATCTGTGTGATGGGACTAACACACTTCAAGTCCTATAGGTGCTTCTGGGAACAAAATATAGGTCTGTGTGATGGGACTAACACACTTCAAGTCCTATAGGTGCTTCTGGGAACAAAATATAGGATCTCTGTGTGATGGGACTAACACACTTCAAGTCCTATAGGTGCTTCTGGGAACAAAATATAGGATCTCTGTGTGATGGGACTAACACACTTCAAGTCCTATAGGTGCTTCTGGGAACAAAATATAGGTCTGTGTGATGGGACTAACACACTTCAAGTCCTATAGGTGCTTCTGGGAACAAAATATATGATCTCTGTGTGATGGGACTAACACACTTCAAGTCCTATAGGTGCTTCTGGGAACAAAATATAGGTCTGTGTGATGGGACTAACACACTTCAAGTCATATAGGTGCTTCTGGGAACAAAATATAGGATCTCTGTGTGATGGGACTAACACACTTCAAGTCCTATGGGTGCTTCTGGGAAGAAAATATAGGTCTGTGTGATGGGACTAACACACTTCAAGTCCTATAGGTGCTTCTGGGAACAAAATATAGGATCTCTGTGTGATGGGACTAACACACTTCAAGTCCTATAGGTGCTTCTGGGAAGAAAATGTAGGTCTGTGTGATGGGACTAACACACTTCAAGTCCTATAGGTGCCTCTGGGAACAAAATATATGATCTCTGTGTGATGGGACTAACACACTTCAAGTCCTATAGGTGCTTCTGGGAAGAAAATATAGGTCTGTGTGATGGGACTAACACACTTCAAGTCCTATAGGTGCTTCTGGGAACAAAATATATGATCTCTGTGTGATGGGACTAACACACTTCAAGTCCTATGGGTGCTTCTGGGAAGAAAATATAGGTCTGTGTGATGGGACTAACACACTTCAAGTCCTATAGGTGCTTCTGGGAACAAAATATATGATCTCTGTGTGATGGGACTAACACACTTCAAGTCCTATGGGTGCTTCTGGGAAGAAAATATAGGTCTGTGTGATGGGACTAACACACTTCAAGTCCTATAGGTGCTTCTGGGAACAAAATATATGATCTCTGTGTGATGGGACTAACACACTTCAAGTCCTATGGGTGCTTCTGGGAAGAAAATATAGGTCTGTGTGATGGGACTAACACACTTCAAGTCCTATAGGTGCTTCTGGGAACAAAATATATGATCTCTGTGTGATGGGACTAACACACTTCAAGTCCTATAGGTGCTTCTGGGAAGAAAATGTAGGTCTGTGTGATGGGACTAACACACTTCAAGTCCTATAGGTGCTTCTGGGAACAAAATATATGATCTCTGTGTTATGGGACTAACACACTTCAAGTCCTATAGGTGCTTCTGGGAAGAAAATATAGGTCTGTGTGATGGGACTAACACACTTCAAGTCCTATAGGTGCCTCTGGGAACAAAATATATGATCTCTGTGTGATGGGACTAACACACTTCAAGTCCTATAGGTGCTTCTGGGAAGAAAATATAGGACTCTGTGTGATGGGACTAACACACTTCAAGTCCTATAGGTGCTTCTGGGAACAAAATATAGGAGCTCTGCCTGCCTGCCACGAACACACTACAAGTCCTATAGGTGCTTCTGGGAACAAAATATAGGAGCTCTGCCTGCCTGCCACGAACACACTACAAGTCCTATAGGTGCTTCTGGGAACAAAATATAGGAGCTCTGCCTGCCTGCCACGAACACACTACAAGTCCTATAGGTGCTTCTGGGAACAAAATACAGGAGCTCTGTTTGCTGCCAGTGCCTGCCTGCCACGAACACACTACAAGCCCCTCTTTCTAAATCAATCTTTCTAAATGAATCTATCTAACCTTAATCTCTCTAAGTAAATCTCTCTAACTAAATCCAGCAGAGTGACACAGAACGATCCTGCTCTATCTACGCCGGAACAGCATGTGACCGGCGCAGACGGCGTGGCGGCCTTTTATAAGAGGGGGCGTGTACTAAAGCCCCTGAGCTGTAATTGGCTACAGGCGTCCTGCCTGTAGCCAATTATGGCTCTTCGAGTTTCCGGCGCTGTGATTGGCCAAGCATGCGGGGTCACAGTGCATGCTTGGCCAATCATCAGCCAGCAATGCACTGCGCCGGCCGCGCCGGCCGCAATGCATTGCGGGGCCGCTCGCATCACACGAACGTGATGCGAGCGGCCAAAATAGTTCTGGGCTCGCCGAGCGAGCGAACACCCGGTGCTCGATGCGAACATGGGTTCGCATCGAGCAACGGGCCCATCCCTAGTGTTAACAAATTCCTATTTATTCTTGGACGTTTACTTGCCCAAATAAATTTTGTAAATACTGTTCGAGTTTTACTAAAGAAGGCAAGAGGGATCAAGATAGGTAATGCCTGAAACAAATAAAGACATTTTGGCACTATATTCATTTTCAAGATATTACATCTCCCAAACCAAGAGTGTGAGGATTTACTCCATTCATCCAACAATTTACTGACTTCCCTTAGTAAAGGGGGGAAATTGAGTGCATATGCGTCTGTTAAATTAGGTGGAATCTGTATCCCTAAATAATTCAGAGCCGTAGATGTCCATTTAAACTTAAAATTGTTCTCCAAATTCTTATGGATGGAACGTTCCAGGGATACCCCCATTGCCTCTGACTTGCTGTAATTTATTTTGAAATTCGACAGAACTCCGTAACACTCCACCTCCCTTAATGAGTTAGGTAGCGATATTTGCGGACTAGAAAGTGAGAATAGGAGATCATCCGCATAGGCTGAAAGTTTATATTCCTGATCCCCCAAAGGGATACCTTTTATATCGGGGTTCTGTCAAATTCTATTTAGCAAAGGCTCCAACGTCAGGGCGAACAAAAGGGGCGATAGGGGACATCCCTGACGCGTCCCATTGGATATTGAAAATTTTTCTGAATTTATCCCATTAACCTTCACCAAGGCATGTGGCGTTGAGTATATTCCTGCTATCCAGATCAACATTCGGTCCCCCAAACCCATCTCCTAACATAAAGGGCCAGCTAACCCTATCAAAAGCCTTTTCCGCATCTGTATTCACAAAGATACTCGGCAACTTCCTTTGGTTTGCATATTGAATTAAATTCAAGAATTTTGTAGTACTATCTCTAGCTTCCCGTGTAGGGATAAACCCCACTTGGTCCCAATGAACCAGCTGCGTCAAAAGCGGTTGTAAACGAGATGCGAGTATCTTTGTGAATATTTTGTAATCCGTATTCAATAATGATATTGAACGGTAGCTACTACAAACCGACTGATCCTTTCCTTCCTTTGGGATTAATACAATATGTGCTCTTAATGCTTCTGCAGGGGGGGGGAGTTACTTGTCCTAGTACATTAAATGTTTTGACCATATATGGGGCGAGTAATGGGTAGAAACTTTTAAAATATTGCAAGAGAATCCATCTGGACCAGGTGCCTTCCCATGCCTCATCATCTTCATTGCTATGGATACTTCTATTGTTATTGGTAACTCAAGTTTTCTATGCTCCGGAGACGGCAGTCTCGCTAGATGTGCGGATTCAAGATATTCTTTTACTGATGAAGAAGAATGGGAAGGCACCGGGAGATTATACAATGAGGTATAATATTTTCTAAATTCCTCTGCAATATCTTTCGGTATTGAAGATTTAAGACCTCCCTTTGTTTTGATATAGGGTATATATGAACGTAGTTGTTGTTTTTTTAGTTTTCTGGCTAGCACCTTACCACACTTATCACCGGTATTATATATTACCCTCTTCCCTTGTTGTAGTGTTGCCATTGCCTTATACCGCAGAAGGTCAGAAAGTTGTCTTCTTAGATGTGCTAATTCTATTCCCAATTCCTTCCCCATTGTCTTCTTATGTTGTATCTCCATCTCCCTTATCTATTCCAAACTACCTGTCTGCTCTTCTCTGGCCCTCTTTATTCGGGATCCATATTTTATTAGAGTTCCCCTAATTACTGCCTTGTGGGCTTCCCATACTATCCCCACATCGGTCTCTCCATTGTCATTGATTTGGAAATACGAATCGATCTCTTTAGCCACATCTTCTCGTACCTCAGGACACCGCAATAGACTTTCATTTAAACGCCAGTTCCAATCCATCTTATGGGTAGCACCCTTGAGAGAGATATTGATTATAACCGGTGCATGATCGGACCAGGTTATATTACCTATTGATGTGTCCTGTACTGACGAAAGAATTTGTTGTGGCAATAAAAAGAAATCGATTTGTGAATATCGTTGATGGGGATTTGAAAAATATGTGAAGTCCCTCTCTTCTGCGTGAAAGGCCCTCCAGGCATCAACCAGTTTAAATTCATCTAATTTTCGCAGGATATTTTTCCTGGTTCTCACAGAGACAGAAGATGTCCCACTAGAAGTGGACTAGAAAGTCCCCCCCCAAGATAAGTATTCCCTCCCTGAATTCCATTAATTTAGATAGAGCTTTATTCAAGAAACTGTCTTGGTGTATATTTGGGACATATACTGTTGCTAGGGTCACCTTAACATTTCCTATAAGCCCTTTAAGAAATAGATATCTTCCCCCTGACTCTTGGCATTTATCCAGCAGGGACCACGTAATACGGTTAGAAATTAGTATGGCCACTCCCTTGGTTTTAGCCTTTTGGTTTGTGGCATGAGATACGTTGGAAAAGTATCTATTTCGAAGATAGGGAAATGTTCCCTCCTTCAAATGTGTTTCTTGCACCATACCAATATCGGTTTTAAGACGTTTTAAATCATTTAATAACATTTTACGTTTTTCGGGAATATTAAGTCCTCTAACGTTCAGTGATGTGACACGTAAACCCTCCATCTTCTCCATGGCAGGGGCGACGTGCTCAAAAAAAAAAAAAAATAATAAAAAAAAAATAATAATATACAAAAATAGAGGATTATCCTCTAGGGGGAATATCTAACAAAATTCCCCAGCACCTACCTATGGGTACTCAGTTTCCCGTAGGTGTTGGGTACGGGGGGTGGCTAGCAAATGCAGGGTAGGTAGAGCACTTTTCAATGAAATAAGTATTGCAGCAATATATCACAGATGTTGAACATTGAATAAGAGAGGAACTCCTGTGAAGCAGATGTATACTGAGAAGGGACAGGCCCAGATGTGGCAGCCAAGTGCCAAGATATAGACTGTGATAATAGTTAATAATAGATGATAATAGATGTCATGGCGGATACAATATCAGCGCTCTGGAGTACAAACAGACTACTGGGCTGTGTGAGACTTTGTCTAAAATGGCTTGGAATATTCACACAGAAGCAGGTGTAGGGGTATGTGATTGTAAATTGTTAGCAGGTAAATGCAGCTTAAGGGTGGGTCTGTTACCATCTGTTATTAGCAGGTAGTTGCAGAATAATGGTGGGTCAGTGACCCACTCCCCAATTCCTCTGTTGGCAGTCCTCTGATGATGATTAGCTAGATGAACAGGGAAGGGCTCCCTTATCCTGTAGTAAACTGATCGCAGCAGCAAATTAAGTGGTGGACACCTAAGCAGCTCTAGTTGATGATGTCCTGGTTTACAGCAAGCGTCTTATGACAGCACCCGGGCAGCTGATACTACAGCAGACTCTCTCTGGTCCAGCCTCTCTTACGTATAGCAGCATCCATAAAATTCAACGCAAGGCCTGCCTGCCAAACATTGCATAACACAGTACTCTTACCCCTTTCCTTCTCTGGTTGACACGCTCCCAACTGCACCGCTATTTCCTGGGCTTTCCATTTTATGTGACCTCTCCTGCTCTTGGGTGTACATGGGTATTGTAGTTGTGGCTCAGATCCTTCTCTAAACTACATCTCCCAGAATGCTCCTGTGTAAAGCGAGTCACTAGCTAAATAAGTCATAGTTTATAAATTTTTACTTCAGTGTCAGTTTAATTTGTCAGTGCAGGTTTCCTGCAGTATATATTAGTGCATTACTGCACGTTTAATGCAGTATATATCCGTGCATTACTGTACATTTAATGCAGTATTTATCCATGCGTTGCTGGACGTTTAATGCAGTATATTTGAGTTGCGCTACTGTACGTTTAACACAGTATATATCAGTGAGTTACTGTACATTTAAAGCAGTATATATCAGTGAGTTACTGTACATTTAAAGCAGTATATATCCATGCATTACTGCACGTTTAACGCAGATTATATCCGTTCGTTACTGCACGTTTAACGCAGTATATTTGGGTTGCCTTACTGTATGTTTATTGCAGTATATATACGTGTGTTACTGCACGTTTAACACAGTAAATATCCGTGCATCACTGCAGTATATATCGGTGTGTTACTGGATGTTTAATGCAGTATATATCAGTGCGTAACTGTACATTTAATGCAGTATATATTTGTGCGTTACTGCACATTTAACGCAGTATTTTTGAGTTACGCTACTGTACGTTTTACACAGTATATGTCAGTGCATTACTGTACATTTAACGCAGTATATATATCCGTGCGTTATTGCACATTAAACGCATCATATATCGGTGCGTTATTGCACGTTTAATGCAGTATATATCCGTGCGTTACTGCGCGTGGAACACAGTATATATCTATGCGTTACTGCACGTTTAACGCAGTATGAATCTGTGCGTTACTGCATGTTTAACGCAGTATATTTGAGTTGCGCTACTGTGCTTTTAATGCAGTATATATCCGTGCGTTACTGCACATTTAACACAGTATATTTCCACGTGTTACTGTACGTTTAACGCAGTATATATCCATGCTTTACTGCACATTTGATGATACTTATATACTTATATCTGTGCATTACTGTACATTTAATGCAGTATATTTGACTGCGTTACTGCACGTTTAACACAGTATATTTGAGTGTGCTACTGTACGTTTAATGCAGTATATTTCAGTGCATTAGTGCACATTTACCACAGTATATTGCAGTGTGTCAGTGCAGTTTTACTGCAGTATATTATAGTGTGTCACTGGAGTGTGTCTGTGTAGCGAATATTCAAGGTAAAGTGCACCAAACACCACTTTCTATAGATTAAAGTTCATACACATACACAATGTCAGCTTCCAAAATCCCATTAGTAGCATCTTCATCATATGGTGGGAGATGATCTAGGGGAAAAAACAGATATGGAGAGCTTTCCAGTTGACGATCCATGTGCAGATGAGAAACAAACAACCACCGCTCCAAGACTCTCCTTACCAAGCGAATGCTCCTGCTCCTGTGTGGGAGCCCCAGGTGCTGGCTAATAGCACAATGATTAGAAATCAAAAGAAAGAACTCCGGACAGCCGCACACCGGGAAAATAAAATCCAAAGGGTTTATTTAAAAGCAAAAAACACTACAATCCAAACACGGCAAAAAGGGGGGTACAGAGCTGACGCGTTTCGCACCACAATTAGTGCTTACTCATAGCTAAGCATAGCGTAAGCACTAATTGTGGTGCGAAATGCGTCAGCTCTGTACCCCCCTTTTTGCCGTGTTTGGATTGTAGTGTTTTTTTGCTTTTAAATAAATCCTTTGGATTTTATTTTCCCGATGTGCGGCTGTCCGGAGTTCTTCCTTTTGATTTCTAATCAGTTGACGATCCACTGGGTAATTGTGTCATGAGAATAGACCACTGGCCAGAACTTGCCCAGTATGCAATAGAGCTGCTGCCCTGCATCCAGCGTGCTTTCCAATTGGGCATTCAGTGCTGCTGGAGGTTTTGTAACAGATAAGAGAGTGCGTCTGTCCACAGACTCCGTGGACCAGCTGACATTTATCAAAATGAATCAGTCATGGATTAGCAGCAGCAAGCCCCTAATGCTGATGTCACTGATTAAGTACTTTCTGGATCTGGAATCTCCTAAAAAAAATGTCTAGGCTGCTTAGCTTTGTGGGTGTTGATTTCATCTGTAAGACATTTTTTAGTGTAGGTTTCATGGGCAGAAGTAACACCCAAGGAACAATTTTTCTGCACCTGTTTTGACATGTTGTTTGACAACAAGGCCAATTCTTGCTTTTATCAAGAGTACCTGTATAGGGTTACAGTGTGAAGGCACCACCGACACCCAAAGCCCAATTTTTCCGCACTTGTTACTTCTATCCAAAGTCTGCGAAAGAGACACCAGAATTTATTCAAAAAATCTTCAATCTTCAAATGCACTAAATTGTGGCCTCATCATACAGTCTGGCTCCCTGAGCCGATGTTTATAAAATAAAGAACGCTTGAATGGAAACAGTAATTTTTTTAATAAATGTCATTATTGCTGCAGCATGTTCTATACACAGTACAGATGTGCCACTTTACAGGCAGACTAAGGGGGCCCCCCAGGCACTATATGTAAGGGATTTTTTCATTTTTATTGTTATTTCTCATTTTGATGGTTTCACAACAATCAGTAAATCACTGCTCATTTAAAATTATGTTTTTTACAAACTTTTTTCATTGATACATGTCCCACAGGGCAGTACACAGACCCCCATAACCTTTGTATGCCCAATTACTTGCATATAAGCCTTCAAAATGGGCACTTTCATTTCATTTTTCATTTCATTCATTAATAACTTTTGCGATGTTCTTAAGTTCTGTCGTGAACTGAACAGGGGGTCGTTTGGCATATCTCTACTGGACAGTAAAAAGAGAAATAGGACAGTGATTAACTCATCTCTATGCTGCTTTGCTTTATCCTTCTACCAGCATGCTCCTTGTCAGAACTGAATTAATCCTTGAGCTGATTTTTCCCCTCACATTTTAGCTGCACTATACAGGAGGTTGATACCAAGTCAAATTCAGATACTTACTCTGCTTACATTTTTTAAAATACTTGTAATAAAATATATTAATATATATAATAATCATAGAGGTACATTAATATGTGCTTTTTATGTCTGTTTTGGGTGAGTTAAACTGTTGAGAGATAACAACTTGAACACTATCAGTGCTACTGCTTTAAACTTTTAGAATGAATTGCTCCACAGTGACTTTTGATACAGAGGTCAGTAAAGGATTGTTTAAAAACAAATTTAACTGTGTGTTAAATTCAAATGTCTATATCCTGGCCAAATATCCCCTTAAAAATCTATAGCTGTTTTTATTTCAATTTTTATAACTGTTATTTTGAAGTAGATAAAAATGTTTAGGGATGTTTGTAACTGTTTGGACATCCCGTCATGCAACACCTACTACTGACAAACCAGAAGTGCATTGGTACTTTTGCTGGCCTGAATTGATCCTAGAGGCTAAATAACTTACCTACTTTTAAATATAAAGCATAAATAAGGCAGAAACAAAAATGAACCTTGTGAAAGGTTGACAACATATTATGATGGTGTCCATTATCAGCATTTGGTTATGCTGTACCCTTATTCTTGAGTTAACATTTCATTGTCCATTGTAAGGCTTTTATTACATTTCACAAATTGCTGTTTTAACTGAATGACAAGGTGCAAACAACTTTAATGTATAAGTATTTTTTTTTCTACTTTATCTCTTGTTAGGTTCACATTGGGTAGAGAATGTAACACAAAAGAAAACTGATATGTGAACTCTTGAATACTCAAGGGACCAGTCTTTAAAAATGCATTTTCATAGCTTTTAAGGCCTGTCAACTTTACTGAATTAGAAATGAACCGGGAAATGTATTCAAATACGGAGACAAGAGTATAGTTGAAATGAAACCCTCTAAAAGAGAAGCAAAAAGTATTCAAAATAAACACACACTGGATGTTTTTATCTTATTTGAAGATTCTGTACACAATGAAAAACATTGAAGTTGTACACCTGCTGTAACATAAAGCCTGCCAGAAAAAGTATTTAATCCAACCTCTCAGATAATAAAACTGAATGTCAAACATAGATAAACAAAGCATTTAGGTTTAAAAAAAATGATTTTGCAGGCAATAAGTCAGTAACCTCAAAAAGCATTGGCCGGTGCAGGATCTGAAATGCCAAAAATCAATCTAGTTACAAATGTAACATGCAAAACTTTGGAATGCATCATCCAGTGAATTATACATTTTCCAAAGATATTTTAACAAAACAGGAGAAATAGAGTGCAAAAAGCTCACTTTATTGTGTGGATTGTCTACAAACATACTGTACCATAACAACTAAATACTTGGGCACTTGACTAGTTCCTGTCTTGGAATTGCAGCAATAGGGGAAGATTAATGTTGCGAATTTTAGAAATCATATGGTTTTAAAGGATTTACTTTCTAGTTTTCAGGCAAATGCATGAACTCTTGTTATTAACTGATATCATATATGAACATTGATTATATGACTGAGTTGTAGAACTCAAACATACCATACATTAGAGATTCTGTATGTAGCACAAAAAGTTATCATATTGTTTCAACTTATTTTCAAGACAGGTTTTATTTGTTTAGAACAAAGAAGTGTCAATATTGATGCTAATTACCTACAATTTGTTTTGGTGGGTAATGGGTATTTCATATTTTACCTTTCCTTTTTTGCAATAGCTAATACAGTAGAGAGCTGGCTAAAGTGTTCCTAACATTTGGTACTGGGTCAACTGTTGAGTCCGACAAGTATCTAGTTGATATCAGGATCATGTCTATATCTGTTTTCCCTAAGACCCCTTTCACACTAAGGTGGTTTTCAGGTGCTTAAGCGCTAGAAATAGCATCTGAAAAGCACCTCCAATTCATTGCAGTGTGTCTATTCACACTGGGGCAGTGCGCTTGTGGGACGTTACGAAAAGTCCTGCAAGCAGCATCTTTGGGGTGGGTTGGGAACGATGTGTTTAGCGCTCCCAAAATGCCCTGCCCATTGCAATGAATGGGCAGGTCTTCCAAAGTACCTTAAAAGCGCTTTGAAAGTGCTGCAAAACGGGAGAATTTCCCATTTTTTTGAGTAAAAAACACCCTGCTAGCATCTCTTAAACAGAGCAAAAACTAGCAGCATTTAGCACTAACAGCGCAGGCACTAATCTAAAACATGCATGAGTCACCCCCATTCCAAAAAAACCCTCACTAGACACCAATCTTAAAAACCTATGCCCCATCTCCTTGCTGCCCTTTTTATCCAAACTCCTTGAATGTTTGTTCTACAACCGACTGAGTGACCAAGAATAACCTTCTTGATCCTTTTCAGTCTGGATTCCACCCTCAACACTCCACGGAAACTGCTCTACTAAAACTCACAAATGATCTGCTAACAGCTAAATCCAACAGACTCTATTCTGTACTCCTACTCTTAGACCTCTCTGCTACCTTTGACATAGTGGTTCATCCCCTCCTCCTCAAAAAATTCCACGCCTTTGGTCTCCATGATTTCTTCGCTGGTTCTCAACCCTATTTATCCAGCCGCACTTTTAGTATCACCTACAACTCTACTGCCTCCTCTCCTCTATCTTTCTCTGTCGGGGTCACCCAAGGTTCTGTTCTTGGACCTCTCCTATTCTCCATCTACACCTACTCCCTGGGTCAGGTAATAGCCTCCTATGGCTTCCAATATCATCTCTATGTTGACGACACCCAAATCTATCTCTCTACCCCTTAGATCACTCCTTCAGTCTTCTCACGTATCACTAACTTACTAAGGTAAGGCTTACCGCAGGTTAGCCTGTATTTGTAGGAGGAGTCAGGCTGCATAAAGCCTGCCCTCCTTTGCCTCCTCCCCTCATGGTCGTAGGCTCTCGTGTGAGCCGACACATCATTTCCGGGTTAGGACAGGTCACGTCGTCACTTCCGGTTCCGGTGTCAGTTACAGAGCAGCAGCGCGGTCGGCTATAGAAACTTGCCGGTTCTCTCTCCCGGTGGTCGCGATTCGGGTAGGCGTGGGCGGGTGGCATCTACAGAGGACCCGCAGTGGATGCCACCCGTCCCGCTCAGGTACCGGCCCGGGCTCGGGGGGACAATATGTTCGCAAGGGGGCATGGTGGCTCGGGGGCAGTCTGTTCCCAAGGGGGCATGGTGGCTCGGGGGGGCGTCCTGGTGCTAATTTGCAAGCTGTTACTGTCATCAGCGTCTTTGCCTGTCAGTACGTCAACGGTGCATCCAGCACACAGCCCATTCGCCCCCCTTCATGCAAGGCTGCGGATGGGGGTGTCCATGGTAGTACATTTAGCAGACAGGGCGGCCCGCTGTGTGCTGCCATTTCACCTGATTGGGGCCACACTGCTAGTGCCCTGTTACTACGTTTATGCGCGCATGATAAGTATGGGTTTTCAGAGGTTAATTCAGGCTGCGGAATTGACATGACACTTGCTCGTCGCCTGTCATCTCATTATTTCTTTGGGGGCTGCATGGTTCTAGAACATTTCTCATGCAATTTTTCTCATGTAAATTTACGTTCTCATGCAATCTACATTTTCATGCAATTTTATGTTTCTCATGCAATTTACGTTTCTCATACAATTTACGTTTCTCACACAATTTACGTTTCTCATGCCAATTCACGTTTTCCCATGTTTCTTGTGTTTCCCATGTTTCTTACGTTTCCCATGTTTCTTACGTTTCCTATGTTTCTTATGTTTCCCATGTTTCTCACGTTTCCCATGTTTATCATGTTCTCACGTTTCCCATGTTTCTTACGTTTCTCGTGTTCTTACGTTTCCCATGTTTCTTACGTTTCCCATGTTTTTAATGTTCTTACGTTTCCCATGTTTCTCACGTTTTCCATGTTTCTTACGTTTCTCATGTTCTTACGTTTCTCGTGTTCTTACGTTTCCCGTGTTTCTTACGTTTCTCGTGTTCTTACGTTTCCCATGTTTCTTACGTTTCTCACGTTTCCCATGTTTCTTACGTTTCTCGTTTTCTTAAGTTTCTCGTGTTCTTACGTTTTCCATGTTTCTAACGTTTCTCGTGTTCTTACGTTTCTCGCGTTCTCACGTTTCCCATGTTTCTCACGTATCCCATGTTTCTCACGTTTCTCGTGTTCTTACGTTTCTCGTGTTCTTACGTTTCCCATGTTTCTTACATTTCTCACGTTACTCGTGTTCTTGCATTTCTCATGTTCTTGCATTTCTCATGTTCTTGCGTTTCCCATGTTTCTCACGTTTCCCATGTTTCTCACGTTTCCCGTGTTTTTCACGTTTCCCATGGTTCTTACGTTTCTCGGGTTCTTACGTTGCTCGTGTTCTTACGTTTTCCATGTTTCTTACGTTTCTCATGTTCTTGCGTTTCCCATGTTTCTCACGTTTCCCATGGTTCTTACGTTTCTCGCGTTCTTACATTTCTCATGTTCTTACGTTTCCCACATTTCCCACGTTTCTCACGTTTTCCATGTTTCTCACGCTTTATGTCATATGCCTTTTCATGTCGTTGCCTTTCGTTCGCTGTATTCCCGTTAGCTTTTGCTTACATCCAGCATCTGTCACGTCTACAGATCCATACAGGCTGAGGTTTCGTTTTTAATTGATTGTCACCCCACAATCTTCTCGCCTGTAGTCCAGACGTCATACATGCACTTTCACCATTACACCTTTACTACTACCCACCATGGTCTGTGGGTACCTTAGCCCTGAGAGTTTGTTTTTAATTTCCTGTCTTGGCGCTGCAGGTTGCTCGGGCTCACTTACTGCAGACAGTAGGATGGTGTCATTGGGTTCACATTCACTGTTGGTCTTGTCATTTCTGTACCCACATCCTTGTACTTGTCAGATACCAGGGGTATTGCTATGTCATGGGCTGGTTGTCTATTTTGTTCTCTGGTCATTTTTTACACAGCTGGGTTGTCTATATTCTTCCACTGCAGGTTACCCACCTCACGTCTATGGGTTTTCAGATTGAGGTGATCGTTTTTAATGTGGCTTGTTCAGTGGCAATTCTCCTCATCTGTGCTTACGCTGCTCTCATATTTCGTACGCAATTTACATTTCTCATGCAATTTACGTTTCTCATGCAATTTACGTTTCTCATGCAATTTTTTGTTTCCATGCCAACTCACGTTTCATCTTTCTCTCGTTTTCGCAGGTTGCTCTCATTTCCCAGGCACATTGTTCATCAATTCACGTTCTCGTGCAACCAGTGTTTCTTATGCAGTTTGCGTTTTTCTTGCAGCCTCGGTTCTTATGCTGCCCATGTTTTCGTCCAGTCACGTTCCTTCACGCAGCTTACATTCCTGTCACAGGTTTCTCAGTCTGCTCACGTTTTTCTCGCAATTTATGTCCCTGACCCAGTTTTGTGTCATTGTCACGCTACCTTCAATTTTCCTAGCTCTGTCCGGCCCTGAGTTGCGCAGTAGTATGGAACTATTGGTAAGTCAGCCTATTGCAGCTCCAGCAGCTTCTATTGGCTCAGGGGCTTTAGTGGATTCCGGAACCCTCTCAGTGCCTAGGCCGGTATCAGTGGGCCCAGGTCTCGGACACAGATGCCAGCGTCACGCCTTCTCTTCGGTTTCCAGCATTTGTGATGGATTAGGTTTCCATTGGGCTGACGCAACAGCCTTGATTGATAAAATATTTGTTTTGTATACCAGGTAGGCTCATGACACGGCTTGGGATGTTTTCCAGGCTTTCCGGTCAAGGTTTTTTAGTCCTGACGGTTGACATCCAGTTCCTATTTTGCTTTTCTGTTTTTATTTTTTCCCTCTTCCAGCTCGTATCGGCCTACAGCACTATCGGGGCGCATCTGGTGGAGACTCAGCATTTCATGTTGTTGGAATACCCCGATAGGCCTTTCTTCATTTTCTGCGCACTCTATTTAAGCCATCCTCAGGGATCCAGAAGAGTTGCCCTCCTGTTGGGCTCAGCAGAATTTCCATTGTGGGTTATATTCTTCATGACATATCCGCCATGCTCTCTAGGTCTCCTTTTTTCGTTGTGAACCAGCTTGATACTCAAGGCAGCGCTTTATCTGACCTTTTTATGGTTCCTAAGGCCAGGGGAGTTGCGCTTCTGGCCCAGGGTCTCGCATACTTTTGGCCAATCAACTGGTTTGGTACCCCGGCCTTTTCTGTTACATCTGCATGCTCATAAGACGCAGCATTCGGGAGGCGGCACTGTCATTAGGTTCTTGGAGCCTGGCAAGGCGTGGGCGTGGTGTTGGTTTTAAACCAGCTCGTCAGTGCTACATCTGATAAACCCAGGGGGGTCCCCGGGTGCCTTTTTCTAGTGCTCCCCTCTCTGCAGCTCAATGCATACTTCATTGCCGTCCCCTTTTGGATAATCAGGTTATGGACCCTAAAAGCATACTTTGGCTAATTCATTCAGGATAGGAGCGGCTCCTGTGACTTTGCGCCAGGGGGTCCCGGCTATTATCATTTGGGATTTGGGTAGGTGGAGGTCGTCTTGTTTCTCTGGGTACGTCCCAGAGCCACTTTGGAGGTGTCAGAAACGTTAATCAATTTTGGCAGATTGAACGGTAATTCTGTTTGTATGCTTTCATCCTACTGTGTTTATTTTTGCCCCCTTTTAGGCATACTAACCACGTGACCCCTGGCATACCTCAGGTCAATGTTCTCATTTGCTCTTTGTTCCTTTCCTATACTATCCACAGATTGACTCCGAGTACAAACAGACATATCAGCCTGGATGTCACACCACTTCCTCAAACTCAATCTATCCAAAACTGAACTCATGATTTCCTCCCCCACGTGCCTCTGCCCCTGATCTCTCTGTCAAAATCAATAAAACTACTATCAGCCTGTCCCCGCTTGCCAAGGTTCTAGGTGTAACCCTGGACTCTGAATTATCCTTTCGACTACTGCAACTCCCTCCTCACAGGATTACTTTACACAGGCTATTCCCCCTTCAGTCCATAATAAATGCTGCTGCCAGGCTCATCCCCCTTACCAACCGCTCATTGTCTGCTACCCCTCTCTGTCAATCCCTCCACTGGCTTCCACTCACCCAACAAATTAAATTCAAAATTCTAATAATTTACAAAGCCATCCACAACTCGGCTCCCAGCTACATCACTAACCTAGTCTCAAAATACCAACCTACTTGTTCCCTTTGTTCCTCCCAAGACCTCCTGCTCTCTAGTTACCTTGTCACCTCCTCCCATGCTCGCCTCCAGGACTTTTGCCAAACCTCTCCCAACTTCTGGAACCCCTTATCCCAATCTGTCCGTCTATCTCCTACTCTGCTTGCTTTTAGACAATCCCTGAAAACCCTTCTCTTCAGAGAAGCCTATCCAGTCCCCAACTAACAACTATACTTTTACTTTCTCCATCAGATCATCCCCCACAGCTATTACCTTTTGTATCACTTGACCCTCCTTCCTAGATTGTAAGCTCTAATGAGCAGGGCCCTCTGATTCCTCCTGTATTGAATAGTATTGTAGCTCTACTGTCTGCCCTCTATATAAATCCTGTATAATAATAATAATAATAATAATAATAACTGTTATTCGTATATTTTACTTTATATGTGTCTCTGACCCTTTACTAGTATCTGTCATCTGTAACTATGTTTCATTCTGTGTAGCACGGACAGGCATAAGGGCGTACAGGTACGTCCCCTTTAAGATGCCGCTGTGCCTTCGAGCTGGTCGGGACCCCCGTGAGGCCGGTCACGGGTCCCGCGGACTCGATCGCCGTGTGGAAACCCGCGATCGTCTCACGGGAAGGATGAACGGGGAGATGCGGAAATAAACAGCATCTCCCCGTTCTGCCTAGCATCTAGTGACGCCGATCTCTGCTCCCTGTGTTTGGAGCAGAGATCAGCATTCACTAGCTGACAGCCACGCCCCCCCCCCCCCACAATTAGAAACATGCCTCTAAGAACATGTAATCTCTGCACTGCCACCTAGTGGTTAACCCCTTCAGTGTCATTTACACAGGAATCAATTCATTTAAATAGCACTGATTGCTGTTTAAATGACAATGGTCCCAAAAATTTGTCAAAAATGGCCGATGTGTCCGCCATAATGTCGCAGTCACAATAAAAATTGCTGTTCGCCGCCATTACTAGTAAAAAAAAAAACTATTAATAAAAATGCTATAAAACTATCCGCTATTTTGTAAACGCTATAACTTCTGTGCAAACCGATCAATAATCGCTTATTGCAATTTTTTTTATCAGAAATATGTAGAAGAATACGTATCGGCCTAAACTGAGGAAAAAAAAAAATTTATATGTTTTTGGGGATATTTATTATAGCAAAAAGTTAAAAATAATGTTTTTTTTTTAAATTGTCGCTCTTTTTTTGTTTATAGCGCAAAAAATTAAAACCGCAGGGGCGATCAAATACCATCAAAAGAAAGCTCTATTTGTGGGGAAAAAAATGTCAATTTTGTTTGGGAGCCATGTCGCTCGACCGCGCAATTGTCAGTAAAGCGACGCAGTGCCGAATCGCAAAAAGTGGTGTGGTCTTAAGCCAGCAAAATGGTCCGGTCTGAAAGTGAGTGCGCATGCGCGGAGCTCCCAAGATGGCCGCCGGCATCTAGAGCTCCGCTCCCTCACGGCCCACCACTAGCCACCGGAGCCTTCAGAGCGCCCACACACCCCGCACACCGGGTGTCCTAGGCAGGGGAGAACACAGGGAACGAGCGGATGTCATCCCCGCTAGCCAAGCGGGACCTATCACGCCAGATGACGGCGGCTCCCGGCCCCCTCAGCTATGCCAAAATGGCGGCGGCGTCACGAGGCACACAGGACACAGAGCTGCAGGATTCCTCCATAGCAGACCAGGACCAGGCACAGCTACCCTTCTCAGGTACCGATTACCCCCCACTACAGCCTGCTCACTCCCCCTCCTCCACAGAATCCCTGCTGAACGGCCTGAGCACTAGCTATCCCACTACCCCAATGATGGATCCCCACACAGGCCTACTTCTCACAGTTAGTGAAGCACAGGAGGAAATCACAACCCCCACTGACTTTCCCTCTATGATGGCTGCTTTCTCACAGATGCTGTCCAAAGGCCTAGCAATGAATGCTGCACAGATTACTAGCTCATTACATGCTGATCTACAGCAAATTGGAATGAGGATGGACACTATTGAGCAAAAAGCTGACCAGGCTGCAACACAGATTAATCAGAATTCTAACAGATTACAAGAAATGCAGGAGCAACTGGAAACTGCGTTTGCTAAGATCGATGACCTCGAGAATAGGTCACGCAGGTATAACTTCAGAATCAGAGGTATTCCAGAATCCGAAAAGGAGGTACAGAAAGCAGTGAAAACACTAATAAAAAACCTAATCCCTGACATCCCAGAGCACCGCATGGAGCTGGATAGGGCCCACAGAGCACTTCAAGCACCCCGCTCGGATGGTCTGCCCCGCGACATCATTGTTAAACCTCATTATTACTCTACCAAAGAAGAGGTCATGCGTAAATCCAGATATGCGGACAATCTCTCTTTCCAGGGCCACAAAATCCAGATTTTTGCTGACCTATCACCTTATACGGTACAAAAAAGACGCTCTCTCAAACCGCTACTGCAAGTCCTTTTGGATAAGGCAATCACATACCGTTGGTCATTCCCTCTACGCCTGAACTTTTCATACAAAAACAAAAGCTTCGGTTTTTCCTCCTTCCCAGAAGGGGAACGTCTCCTGATGCATCTCGGTTTGATACAACTGGAGCCTCATGCCTCTCAAGCCACCAGGGGAACTCCAACCTCCACGAAACGACCTCCGCCAGCAAGCCCTCTGCAACACACCTGGCTGAAGCAAGGACCGAAGCGACCTAAAGAAAATTTACCACCTTGAAAGCCTGATGGCACAGCACCTGTTAATTGTTTCCTTTTATTCTTTGGCCCACCCTTTTGGGGTAGGGTGACAGTTGTGGGCTCTCAGTTCCCCCCTCTTTGTTCTGAGGGAGTGATTGGGGCAGCCCCCCCTTACCCCAATTGAGAAGTTGGCTATTTTATTCAGCCTCATACGTGAGATCCGATTACCGTAGGTCTATCAGATGTTACTGGACTCGCAGTTTTGTACGGGACTCCTTTCTCCCTTTTTTAAAATTTTTTTTTTTTTTTTTTGTTTTATATATATTTTTTATATATATTTTTTTCTTATTTTATTTTTTTGTTCTTTCCCCTAGCGGATCTGATGTGTCGCCGAGGGGGGCGGGATCACTCCTGCTCTGGTCGGCGACATAGTGGAACGATTATATTACCTTACAGGTTCTCTTTATGTTGCACCTGCCTGGATTAGCATTGTTATGTATTGGTCTAATATTCTGAGGTTCTAGCGCTAGTTAGTTCTGGGGATCACTCTAGAAGTTGACACTCCATAATAACGTTGGTCCCTATCAATTTGCTGTTATGTTTTAGCTCTCGTTCTTACCGCCTAGTAGGCGCTCTGTATTCAGAGGATGATAAGTCCCCCTGGGACTTACAGGTTCAACTGATCTAGGGTGGGGGGCCGTGGGGGTTTCAATGTGCCTCACCTGGACCAGAGGCTCTCCGGCGCATCTGGATCCTAACCCGGACTACCTTTTGAAGGCTTTTCCGGATACTCAGGGTTTGGCAGCGGATACGGCGAGTCCGTTTCGCTCCAAGGGCGGGGTAGGGTCAGGGGACCCTCATGATTGTTTAATATCTATGAAGATTACAGGATTACAACATATGATGTCTAATGTTTTTGTCTCTCTCCCTTTTCTCTTATTTCCTTTCATCTCTTCTCCTTCCCCCCTTTCGGTCACCTCTCCTCGAGTCATCCGGCGCCTCAGCTCGTCCCAGTATTTTTACCCAGGCTCCAGGACCAATCATCCAGGGCTTCCGGACCGTGACCCTCACAGTCGACTTTCTTGGTGGGGTAAGTCTCAGTCTCTTGTTATAGCACTCCTCCTTCTGATCCATGACTGACACACCTGTTTCTTTACCCACATTGAAAATTATCTCACACAACACACAAGGACTCAATTCCCCTATCAAGCGTAGAAAACTCCTTCAACAGTACCATTCACTACACGCTGACGTCCTTTTATTGCAGGAAACGCATTTTCCCTCTACATATAAACCCACGTTTCTACATCAACATTATCCTCAATTCTTTCTGGCTTCGGCGGCCAACAAAACGAGAGGGGTAGCAATCTGCTTCGCCAGACACATTAACATATCTCAAACCGAAATGATCGCTGACCCACAAGGCAGGTACATTTTAGTCTCTGGTTGTGTAGACGGAGAAACCTACACTTTTGTCTCCTACTATACACCCAACAAGGGCCAGGGGGCTTTTTTTGAATCCCTAATTCGTAAATTACAATCTCACCTTAAGGGTACTGTCTTCTTTGGTGGGGATTCAAATGTAGCCTTTGATTTTTCGCTCGACAAGTCTTCTAAGGGCACGACCAGACCCAAACGCCCTTCTAAACAAAGCGTTAAAATAGCAAAGATCCTGAACACCGCAGGTTTAATAGATACCTGGAGGGAAATGAACCCCCACATGAAGGATTACACACACTTCTCAGCTCCTCACAATTCTTATGCAAGGATAGACCACATTTTCACCCAGCCTTCTACGATCCCCCTGATCAGATCTTCCAAAATTGTTGACTCTTCCCTTTCTGACCATTCAATGATGACATTACTGGCTCAACGGCCAATAGGGAATGGGACACGACACCGCTGGCGACTTCGGGAGTCACTACTATCTGACCCTGTACATTGTTCATTATTGGAGGCAGATATCAAGGAATACTTTCTCCTCAATACTTCTGAGGAAGTTACCCCCTCCACTATCTGGGCTGCCCATAAATCAGTTATTAGGGGGAAATTGATACAGTTGGCTTCTAAACTTAAAGCGGCCCACAAAGCGGACACATTGAAACTTTCAGAGGACTTTCACATGAAGGCGAAAGCGCACAAATGCAACCCCACATCTACCTCCCTAGCAAAGCTTGACTCGGCCCGCGCCCTTCTGAACTTATCTCTGACCACAGCTGCAGCACAACATCTCCACTGGACGGGGGCAAAATTTTATGCTCAAAAAGATAAAATTGGGTCCCGTCTAGCAACCAAACTAAACCCCAAACAGCGTACGTATGCTTTCCCTAAACTCAAGATAGCTTCTGGGGATCTCTCGCAGAATCCGTCCAAAATTATGCAAGCCTTCCTACACTTTTACTCAGATTTATATAAAAAGAACACTGACACCACATCTGCTCACAGGGAAAGGTTTCTCAAGGGCCTCCCTTTGCCATTGTTAAGTAAAGAACACAGTGACCTTTTGGAGACTCCGTTCACCCAAACTGAAGTCCTTGATACCATTAAGCATCTTAAATTGGGCTCCTCTCCGGGCCCGGACGGATTCTCCACTGGGTACTATAAAAAATTTGGACACTGTCTAGCCCCTCATCTCACTAAACTGTTCAACTCTCTCAGGAATGGAGCCCCGTTAGAGCCGGACTTAAATTCAGCATATATTTCGGTCATTCCGAAACCCGGAAAGGACACTAGTGAGGTTTGCAACTATCGGCCCATCTCGCTTATAAACAACGATATAAAAATTATGACTAAGATTATGGCTAATAGGATGTCAGGTTTCATCTCCTCGTATATCCATAAAGATCAGGTGGGCTTCATTCCTGGGAGGCAGGGAACAGACCAAATTAGGAGAGCTATTGACATTGTTTCGCTACTCAAATCGCAATGGGACGGCAACCCACCCCAAAAAGGATTCCTTCTTTCCATCGACCTACACAAAGCGTTTGATTCCATCGATTGGGCATACCTGTCTGATATTCTGCAGAGATGGGGATGTGGTTCACATTTTCTTAACATTATCAATTCGCTCTACTCTAACCCCTCTGCACAAGTTCGCCTGATGGGCAGATACTCCGAATCTTTCCCCATAGGTAGAGGTACCAGACAGGGATGCCCACTATCGCCTCTCCTTTTTGCGATAGCGATCGAAACGCTGGCAATCGCACTGAGATCTAACCCGGACATCAAGGGGGTTTTCTGCGGTTCGCAGGAACATAAATGCGCGCTCTATGCAGACGACCTCCTTCTCTTTGTCTCCTCTCCCCTGACTTCTATGCCCCTGATTCTGCGCACCCTTTCTGAGTTTAGTAGGGTTTCCGGCCTCCGAGTCAATATGTCCAAGTCGATAGCATTAAACATAACAGTCCCCCCAGACCTCCTTAAACAAACCTCCTCCAATTTTACCTTCTCCTGGGCCACTTCGAAGATCCCATATCTAGGCGTACAACTAACATCAGATATGAATAGTCTGTTTAGAGCAAACTACCCCGCTATGATAAATAAATGTAAAGGTGATATGAATGGGTGGTCTAAATGTGGTCTATCCTGGCTGGGCAGGCTTCACGCGGTCAAAATGACTCTCCTCCCGAGGTTACTATACCTTTTCCGCTCCCTACCAATCCCGATCCCTAAACAATTTCTCGACAAAATGCAATCAGATATCCTCCGCTTTATTTGGGGGAAGAGGGGTTACAGATGCCCGGCTGAGATACTCTACCGCTTGAGATCGCAGGGTGGCCTTGGTCTCCCCAATCTTTGGGGGTACTATAGGGCATCTCAACTAGCCCAAATCTCTATGGCATACTCTCGGAATACTCAGCCGGACTGGCTTTCTATGGAACGTGAGGCAGTACCCTCGAACACCATAGATTATCTGTTGGGCTGTTCTCCTGATCGCAGACCGGCCATTATGGCCCCCACTCTATCACACTCCCTTGCTCTCTGCTCCAAACTATACAACATTCAATCCATTATATCACCCATGAGACCCCTATCACACCTGTTCCACAATCCGGACTTCAGCCCGGGGATGGAAATCGAAGCTTTTAAATGGTGGACAGATAAGGGCCTATATCGAATCGGGCACTTTCTCTCCCCTTCGGGCCCCATCACTCATGCACACTGTAGGAAGAAACTAGATATGCCTGACTCCGAATTTCTACGCTTCTCACAGATTTCACACTTTCTCCACTCCATCTGGCTCTCTAAACCCTTACCACCTTCTATAACCCCATATGAACACTGGTGTGTCAACCTCATGGATCAGAAGGGAGGAATTTCATTGATCTATGCAGCGATTATGCATAAAGAGACCAAACCCTCCTATGCCCGAGCCTGGGAAGAAGACGTGGACAATAACTGGGACTCTACAATTTGGTTCCGCGCTGCCAATAGAGCTTTCAAAGGTATCCTCAACGTATCCCTTATTGAAGCTAGTTTGAAAGTACTGATCAGGTGGTATTATGTTCCCTCCAGGCTTGCCAGAATGTTTCCAGGCACGTCACCAGACTGTTTTAGGGGCTGTGCAATGGAGGGCTCCATGCTCCACACATGGTGGACCTGTCCACGTATCCGTCCGTTTTGGCGGAAGGTATTTTGCACTATTCGCAAAGTAACTGGTACTACTGTAGCTCCACACCCTAGCTCAGCCCTGTTCAATCACCTTATACCGGGACTTTCTTTTTTTTTTTTGAAAAATATTTATTGGGTTTTTCAAACATAACAGAAATAATTGGTATACAAACTGTGGATTATATAGACAAGAGGAGGAAAGACAAGGTACGGTTGCAACATGTGTCATAAACAGAGCCTTCAGAAGTGGAAGCGACGTTATCAAACGTGTATTAACATCTACATATACTAGACTATTTAGGGTGGCCTTGAGAAGCATAGCTTGGTAAGGAGATTGTGTTTGCTCTCTGGGCGCCAAGGGGCTTAGAAGTGCGGCTATGTGTTCATGCATCGGAGGTACGTAGGGGGTCTGGTGGGCTGGGAAGTTTAAGTCTACCCAACGAGTTGGTAAGCTCTCTTTTGAGGTACCATTCGGTGTATCGAAACGGTTCCATGATGTCAGTTAGAGTGTCCTCTGACAGTTCACTCTCCATAAACTTGCGCCATCTGACAAAAAACCGTGAGCTAGTTTGGAAGTTCGACATTATGGTGTCCAGTCTTTCGAGGTAGAAGAGTGAGAGGAGGGCCTTCTTGGTCATCTGTAGGTTTGGCGGTGGCGTCTTGATCCATTGTAGCATGATCGATCTGCGTGCCACTAGGAGGCACAGCTGGGCCCAATGGGGAATGTGGTGTGGGGCATTATCCGTCTCAGAGGGTGATAGGGTAGCATGTCCGAAGAGGCAGATTAGATGGCCCTTCGGGATGTGCACTTTGGTGATGTCGTATATGTATTGGAGTATAGAGTCCCAGTATGTGGAGATGGGCTGGCATTCCCAAAGGCGATGAAGCAGAGTAGGTCGTGGAGTATCACACCATGGGCAGGTTTCTTGCGTTGGGTTAACTTTATCAGTACGGAAAGGGTGATATGCTCTGTGCATGATTTTGAATTGCGTTTCACGCCAGTTTTCGGAGACGGTGAGTTTGCGTATCTGTTGGTATCCTTCCATGATTTTTTCCGCTAGGTTCTCTTCGCCAAACACCTCGGCCCACTTCTGGACCGGTTGGAGATGATATTTATCCGACTGGTGTGAAATGAGGTGTGAGTAAAGGGTGGCGATAGAGTAGTCTCCGCTGGAGAGCACAGAGTCTATAAAGGACTTTTGGAGGGGGTCGGTGCCATTTTTGTAACAGTTCCTTAGGTAGCTGACCAGTTGATAGTAATAGAAGACATGGGTTGCTGGGAGAGAAAACTCCCTAGCCAGGACTTGGAAGGGTTTGAACCTGCCCGGGCTTGTAAGAAAGAGTGAGGTAATTTTGTTGAGACCTTTAGCTTGCCACTGTACAAAAACATCATGAAGAGTAGATGGGATGAACATTGGGTTCCCTTGGATTGGTAGGTGGCGAGAAATGCTCGAGGGGAGGCCCAAGAGTTTTCGCGTTTCCCTCCAAGCTATAATTGTGTCTCTGACCATCACATTGGATTTGAGATGGATTGGAAGCTTGTTGGGGTTAGAGTGGAGGATGGCTGACAGGTTGTGTGGGAGCACTGCTGCTTCTTCTAGGTCAGTGTTAGAGTACCTGGATTTGCCAGTTAGCCAGTCAAGACCCTGTCTAAGTAAACATGCTAGGTTATAAAAACGTATATTGGGCAAGCCCGCCCCCCCTTCCGCCTTGGGGAGAGACATTTTTTGCAGAGATATTCGTGGTTTCTTGCGAGACCAGAGAAAACTAGAGAGTGCTTTGTGAATTAGATTCACATCCTTGTGTTTAAGCAAAAGTGGAATGGTCTGCATGGGGTATAGCAGACGTGCAAACGAGACCATTTTGAAGAGGTGACATCTCCCAAAGAGCGAGAGGGGGAGAGCTGCCCAAGCTTCCAACTCCTTTACAATCTTAGTTATCAATGGTGGAAAATTTAAAGTGTAGAGGGATGAAGGTTCGCGGCCAATGCGTATTCCCAAGTAGGTTATATGGTGTGTGGCTATTGTTAGTGGTGAGTGTAGTTTCCAGTCAGGCGTCGCTTCAGTTGTCAGTGAGAGTATTTCGCTCTTGTCAAAGTTTATACGTAACCCTGAGCATTGTCGGAAGGTGTGGAAGATTTCCTTAAGTCTGGCAAAGTCAGTTAGGGGAGCTGTGGAGAACAAGAGTATGTCGTCAGCGAAAAGGGCTGATCGTAGGATCTGGTTCCCTATGTTGATTCCACTGACGCCATCTGGGGAGTTAAGTAGCCTTGATAGGGGTTCTATCGCAATATTGAATAGGAGTGGGGACAGTGGACATCCCTGTCTTGTTCCTTTGGTCAGGGGGATCGTATTAGAGATAAAGTCAGGGGTAACTAGACGTGCCGAGGGTGCTTCGTACATTCGTTGGAGAAAGGGTATTATTGGGCCCGAGAAGCCAAGGTGTGACATTACCCTGAACAGCCAGGAGAGGCTAATATTGTCGAAGGCCTTTTCGGCGTCTAACGACATTATGGCTACTTCCTGTTTTGGATTTGATTTGGCGTATTCAAGTGCCATGAGGACTTTGCGTATGTTCAGGGTGGCAGAGCGACCCTGAACGAATCCGGATTGGGCTGTATGTAGTAAGGACGGAAGTATTTGGGCTAAGCGTGATGCTACTATTTTTGAGAGGATTTTAGCGTCGACATTGATTAGCGAGATCGGCCGATAGGATCCTGGGAGTGTGGGGTCTTTGTCTTTTTTGCCTATCAGTCTGATGTGTGCCTGGGTGCCAGTGGGGAGGTAAGGACCCCCTTTCCACATGGCTGAGAAGACCTGTGTAAGGGTTTCTGGGATAGCGTCCCTAGTGGCCTTGTAAAATTCGGCAGTGTAGCCGTCCGGGCCCGGTGCCTTGGAGGAGGCCAAGGATTTAATTGTCTCTTGGACGTCCTCCAAGGTGATGGGCGCATTGAGGGAGTCTAGAAGATCCCCTTGGATTCTGGGGAGTTTAAGCTTTGCCAGAAGGGCTTCCGATTCTATCGGGTGGTCAGGATCCGCCGAATATAGGTCGGTATAGTATTCTGTCAGTGTTCTATTTATGTCTTGGGGTGACGTTAGTAGTGTCCCATCTTTGTTTTGAAGTGCCGAGATGTATGTGGGGCGTTTTGTTCCCGAGCATAGTCTCGCCAGTAATTTGCCCGCTTTGTTCCCAAATTTGTGGAAGTGCAGCGTCGTGTAGGATGCTTTGGCCAGTTCTTGTTGTTCGGACCAGAAGTCAAACTCGCGTTTGGCCTCTCTCCAACTTTTAATGTTGTCAGGGGTGCGATTTAGGGTAAGTTGTTCGTGTGTTGCCTGTAAGGCCTCGCTGGCCTTGATGTACCGCTGAGCGGACTGCCGTTTGAACTGAGCAGTATAGGAAATAATTTTCCCTCTAAGAAAGGCTTTCCCGGCTTCCCAGAATAAATTCGGGTCCGAGAGGTGAATGGCATTAGTGGATTTATAGTCTGACCAGGCTGTGTTTAGCATGTTACGGAAGTCTTCTTTTTCTGCCAAATATGAGGGGAAACGCCACATTCTGGCAGGGGAGGTAGGTCGTGTATCAATCAGGCCTACTGTAACGGGTCCGTGGTCAGAGATCCTAGCGTCCAGGATTGTCGGGTTGCGGAGCAGCTGCATAAGAGCAGGTGTCGCGAAAAAATAGTCAATTCGTGAGAACGAGTTGTGGGGGGGGGAGTAGAAGGAGTATTCTCGGTCTGTGGGGTGTGTCAGCCTCCATATGTCAGTCAGTTGTAGCGAGGTCATAGTCTGAGCAAGAATAGTCTGGGGCGGGTGTAATGCTATCCTGCTTGGGTCTCTACTGGTTGTATTACTTGTGCGGTCCAGCGTATTAGACATTACTGCGTTAAAGTCACCACCTACCAGGTGTAGGGTCTCTGGTGCTGCTTGAATCCAGCTTGTCATGTCCCTGTAAAAGGTAGTATCAGGTGTGTTGGGGGCGTATATGTTGGTGATCGCTATGTCTCTGCCCGTCACATTTAGATGAATCGTTATTTTGCGGCCTAACTGGTCTGCCCTGACGTCATTCACCCTGTGTTTCAGGTTCCTGTGTAATAAGATAGCCACTCCGGCCTTGCGCCCCACTGCGGGTGAACCATAGACCGTCCCCACCCACAATTTACGTAAACGTGTCAGATCTTCTGCGGAGAGATGTGTCTCCTGTAGTAGGGCCACATCTGTCCGCAGTCTTTTTAAATGCCTTAGAATCATCATACGCTTACTTGGAGAGCGAAGTCCCTTGACGTTCCAGGATACAATCTTTAGGTGATTCCCGTCAACTGCAGAAGCCATGTCCTGCGTTTAGTAATGATCCGTGTCGGAAACAGGATATCTAGGGTGTGTGCGGGCATCGCCTCGTCAGTCAAGGGGTCACCCAAACATTGTACGTTCCCTATAATAGAAGGCATGTAGAGCATAGTTAAACCTTGTGCAACCAGTACCAAACAAAAAAGAGGATATAACATATTACGAATCTGTAAAAATAACTTAACATAAACCATCCAAAACTTCACTTTTTTCCACATTTGGCTAAGTCAGACAGGGGGGGTTCCCGTCATTCGCCAGCACCTATTACCGGTGCGCAATTAGGCACCGGGGGGGGGGGCCGAGGAAGGGGGGGGAGGGGGGGTGGGGGGGGGGGGGGAAGGGAGGGGGAAGGGAAGAGGTGGTAGGGGGGGGGGGTAGGGGGGGGGAGGTGAGGAGCAGAGACATGTAGTTAATAGTAGGTATACATATAAAACAACATTGTCCAGGGTGGAGAAAAAGAGCAACTAGGGATTGGAATCGAAATATAACTGTAAAGGAGCGTATCATGTTGCTCGCTATTATGCACCTGGTGCAGGCAGTCTTTCAAGCTTTTAGGCCTGGTTCAATACCATTGGGACCAGGTGGGCCCAGCTGTGGTTTTATGCCACGTGTCATGGCTGCAAGTGAGGGGGTCCAGCCTTTTTGACCCAGGGGAGAGTCGTTCACGGCTGGGATGGGAGAAAAAATAAAGTGCCTCATGCCCGCCTCATAGGAAATCCCCGCTTGGGGGTAACAATGTGCATGAGAAATAAAGTGATACTACTCATACTGTGCCTGAGAGGAGCCTGATGGTGGTGGTCCACTTCAGCGGTTTCCTGAGCGATCCAGGTGTTGGGTGAAGCGACTCCGTTTGTAAGGAGGCTTGTTGGGGCTAGGTTGCTGCTTGCGCGGAGTAGAGAGGGGGGTGATGGGCTGTGTCGGGTATTCCCTGGTGGATCCAGTATGTTCCATTTCATTGCCTGTAGAGTCAAGGTACCTTTCAGCGTCCTCGGGTGAGGTGAATGTCAGTTGTTCTCCTGATCGTGTTTGGATGCGGAGCACTGCAGGGTATGCTAGGGAGAATTTCACTTGGTTGTGATGTAGTGTTGAGCATATTGGGGAAAAGGCCTTTCGTTGTCTCATCACCTCAATGGAGTAGTCAGCAAAAAGTAGCAACTTAGCCCCATCTATTGTCAAGGAGCGTGTGCGGCGAAATGTTTGCATGATGGCCTCCTTGTCAGCGTAGTTTAGGTACCTGACTATAACTTGTCTGGGTTTGGGCCTGTTGTCTGCTTGTTGGCCAATGCGATGGGCTCTCTCCACTATGCAGGGTATGCGCAGGCCTAGCTGTTCTGGGATCAATTTAGCACATATGTTGGCTAGTTTGTTATTGGGTACAGTCTCAGGGAGGCCTACTATGCGGAGGTTATTTCTCCTAGAGCGATTTTCCAAACTGTCCAGTTTTTCCCATAGCTCCCTATTTTCTGCTGTTATACGTGCCAGTAATGCAGATTGTGCCGTTGTGTCATCTTCCAGGAGGGAGATTCTCTCCTCTGTCTGGGTTATTCTGTGTCCCTGGGCCTGCAGCTCCACGTGTAGCTGTTCCAGTCCCCTGTGTACTGCGGCATCTACAGTGGCCGCCAGAGTGGGCCCCAGGAGGGCTACTACCTCCTGTGCTATGCCTGCAGGTGCTGCGGGATTATGTGTCTGGGCGTCTGGGGCCTGTGGCGGAGGAGAGGCCGTTGCGGAGGTGGCGGGGGTGGCGGCCGCCATGTTGGCTAGGCCCGGAGTTATGTCTCCCGCGGGGGGGGTCGGCGAGGTGACCGCCCGGGAGTACGAGCGTTCCACGAACCTGTCCATGGGGTCTGCGGAGGTAGCGGAGGTGAGTGGGGGTCCTCCCCGGTGCTGTTAGCAGGTTTTTTGCTGGCTTTTCGTGGCGAACGGCGGGAGCGCTGCCTAACTACGACCGTCCCATGTGGCGCCGGAACCGGAAGTGATACCGGGACTTTCTAAACCATTACAGACCTTGTCATTTTTTCTCTTATTGGGGGCCAAAATAACGATAGCCAAAGCCTGGAAGAAACATACTGTCTCCTTTCACATGTTCAAGACGAAAGTCACTTGGATCATGGTTCAAGAACAGACAGTAGCCAAACTTAATGACAAACTAGAGAAGTTTCAGTTTACATGGGAACCATGGGCCACGTTCTGCAATATCTCTCTCATCCCTGGAATACAACCCGGTACACTGAACTCCGGAATGACTCTCTGATTTCTCTTACCTATTCCCCCCCTCTACCTTCTCACACGTTTTTCTCTCCCCCTTCTCTACTACGCCTCTCTTGGCGAGACTGGTTAGGGCACACGCTGATAGTCTACACAACTCTTAACTTGTGCAGATTCCTCTTTTGTTTTATGTTTAACCTCTTTCACTGGTTCCAATTCTCCGGTAAAGTGGGCTTCGGAGAGAACTTATCAGGCGCATCTAGGGGTTCCCTCTCGTGGGTGTCAGCAAGATCCCTAACGGGGCACTCAGGAACCTGGGAACTTCTGGACCCATACTGATATTGAAACTGGCCGATATTAGACGGAACCTTGTACTGTTCTGCACATTAGATTGCCCTCCCACATCTTTGTTTAAGAACTAGAACTTTTCTACTGCTATACATAACGCTAAGTTCTGTTAATTTTACTGATTGGCCTTGTAAGTACCTGCGCGTACTTACAAGCATGTCTCTACTTTGTTAATGCAAAAAATTTTCAATAAAAATGTTTTAAATAAAAAAGAGGGTAAGAATCCTAACATATTTAAGGGCTATGAATTTGTTCACAACTTATCTTTTATAAACATAGTTGTGTGCTTTAAATATTGAGCCAAAAAACATATTCTAAACATAATATAATACATAGCAAAAGGTTCCCTTGATTTTAAAGTCTATTATTATTATTATTATTCAGGAATTGAGCAGCCCTTTACAAAATATAGTGCAAGACAGTACAATTAAAATACAATTCAAGACAAGAGGGTTAGGGGTAGACATGTGGATTCGTTTTCGTCCGAATGCATTTTCGTCCGAATTTCAGGTATTTTCGTTATCGTTTTAACAAACGATAACGAAAGTGCAGAATCCGAAAAACGAAAGATCCGACATAAACAAATGCTTTATTTTCGTTGTAACAAAAGTTCGATATAGATAGGAGATTCGACGCTGACAATAACAATCTGTGTCCATTGAACCTGTGGTCGAATGTGCCTAACCTGAACTCTATTAGTCCAAGATTATTCTACATAGAGAGAAAAGATTCGACGTAGAAAGGAAAGATTTGACGTAGAAAGGAAAGATTCGACGTAGAAAGGAAAGATTCGACGTAGAGAGGAAAGATTGCTGCTGGAATTGGGTGGAATTGCAGCTAAACTATACAGAGTCATACAGTTTAGCTGCTTCGTCGAATCTTCTTTGAACATTCGACAGACACCATAAGCCTTCAATGACAGATTTGAACTTAATTCATTTGGATTTTCGGACGAATGCAATTTTTTACGAAAAACGAAATAAATAAAAACGAATTTCGGGAGTAACTAAATAAATGTATTTTTCGGACAAAAACGAAATTCCGAAACAAAATATTTTTTAGGAAGGGGAAGTCATACAAAAGGTAGTAACTGTGTTAGAATGAGTTTTTTAAGAAAGTAAGATTCAATTGCTAACTAGATGCTAGTCAGGCTTCCCTGAAGATATGAGTTTTCAGAGATCGACTAAAAGCATACAGAGTAGGAGAGAGCTATACAGGTTGGGGTAGGAAGTTCTATAGAAGACTCTGAAAAAGTTCTGGATGCAAGCCTGGGAGTAGGTGACAAGGGAGCTAAAGAGCAGGAGGTCTTGGAAGAAGCGAAGTTGTAAATGGCTTTGTAGGTTGTTGTTGATATTTTGAATTTTATTAATTGGATTGAAAACCAGTAGTGAAATTGGCAGAGAGGGGTTATGAACACTGAGAAGTTGCTAAGGTGGATGAATCTGGAAACGGCATTGAAGGTATACTGAAAGAAGGATAGCCTGTGTAGAGGAATGCCAATGAGGAGAAAGCTGTAGTAGTGGAGCCAAAAAATAACAAGAGTAGATTAGCAGCTTGGTGGTTTTGTTGTTTGAGAAGGGGCGTATTTTGGAAATATACGAAGGTAAAGGTTGCATCATTTGCACAGTGATTAGATATCAGGCTGAAAGCCCAGGATTACACCTAGCACCTTGGTATGATAGAAAGGAAGAATAGTTGTGCTATTAAACTTAACGGAAAATTGTAAAAGGACTTGCAATGTCCTCAGCAATGAATGAGTTAGCGGATGCTGGCAGTGGGGGACGAAGTAGAGAATTAATGGGAGAAAAGTGTTGATGAAGAAAAGAGAAATTATTATAGTATTAGTATGATAAAATAGGTCTGTTTGGCATCACAGGTGGAGATGCTATATTTTAGAATTGAAGCTGGGACTGCAGAAAAACTGGGATAACAGTTCTGGAGCAGAAGAATACTGGAACAGTAATGAAGTCTCTGGAACAGTAGCACAGTCTCTTTACACCACCAATAACAATAATATATCCTAAATCACCTCTACCACCATCTAACATTTACCTCTCATCCACCTCAAAAAACCCCACCCTCAACAACACCATACCCCCACCCCTCCAAACACCCCACCCCACCAACCCCACCCCCCCACCCCCCCACCCCCCCCCCCCCCCCCCCCCCCCCCCCCCCCCCCTGGAAGACACAGTCTCCTTTAACCACATGCCGACCGCGCTATGGTCGAAAGACGGCCACAGCGCGGTCAGCTTCTTCTAACTGGACGTCCTACGGACGTCCTCCGGAAATCGCGCTCCAATCGTGCTCCGTAGGGCGCGTGCACGGAGTTGTCCGTGCTCGCCGGGTTCACGGGACCCGTCGCAACAAGGATCGCGGTGAAGGGCCAATGACAGCGGCCCTTCACCACGTGATCGCCCCCTCCAATGAGGGAGCGATCATAAATGTCAACAAAGTGGGGTCATGAAAAGGTCCCAGCTCTCTTCTCTCCTCACACCGATACAGCGTGAGAGGAGAGAAGGGAGACAGCGCCATCAAGTGAGTCTATAGAAATAGAGCAGTGCCCAGCAGTGCCCAGCAGTGCCCAGCAGTGCCACACAAGTGCACATCTGTGCCATACAGTGCCACCAGTGCCCCTACACTAACCACCAGTGCCACTACAGTACCCATCTGTGCCACCAGTGCCACTACACTAACCACCAGTGCCACTACAGTACCAATCTGTGCCACCAGTGCCACTACAGTACCCAATTGTGCCACTAAAGTGTCTATCAGTGCCACTAAAGTGCTCATCTGTGCCATCAGTGCCACTATAGTGCTTATCAGTGCCAGATCAGTGCCACTATAGTGCTCATCAGTGCCACCTCTGCCACTTCAGTGCCCATCTGTGCCGCCAGTGCCACGTCAGTGCTGCCAGTGCCACGTCAGTGCCTCATCAGTGCCACCAGTGCCACATCGGTGCCAGTGCCCATCAGTGCCACCTGTGCCACTACAGTGCCCATCAGTGCCCATCAGTGCCACTACAGTGCCCATCAGTGCCACCTGTGCCACGTCAGTGCTCAATCCGTGCCACGTCCGTGCTCAATCCGTGCCACGTCCGTGCTCAATCCATGCCACGTCCGTGCTCAATCCGTGTCACATCGGTGCCAGTGCCCATCAGTGCCACCTGTGCCACTACAGTGCCCATCAGTGCCACGTCAGTGCCACATCAGTGCTCAATACGTGCCACGTCAGTGCTCAGTCCGTGCCACGTCAGTGCTCATCCGTGCCACGTCAGTGCTCCATCCGTGCCACGTCAGTGCTCCATCCGTGCCACGTCAGTGCTCCATCTGTGCCACGTCAGTGCTCCATCTGTGCCACTTCAGTGCCACTACAGTGCCCAGTGCCACATTAGTGCCAATACAGTGCTCATTTGTGCCATCAGTACCACATCAGCGTCACAGTGCTCATCTGCACCACAAGAGCACTCAACAGTGCCACAACAGCGCTCATCTGTGCCACTACAGTACCCAATAGTGCACATCAGTGCCCATAAGTGAGTGCTCATCAGTGCCACCATATCAGTGGATCCTCATCAGCGCCCACCAGTGCTACCTTATCAGTGCACATCATTGCCAGATAATCAGTGCATCCTCAGTGTGGTGCATTAGTGTACATCAGTGCACCCTCATCAGTACCCAGAAGTGCACCCTCATCAGTACCCAGCAGTGCACCCTCATCGGCACCCAGCAGTGCACCCTCATTAGACCAGCCTCATCAGCACCCATATCTTTTCAAGTGCCCCTACCACAGCTAGTTTGTCACCACAGCCCACAGTCACCAGTATGGCGAGAAAAATGTTTTCCGCTGAGGAGGCCTACCAACAGCTAAGCTTGACCGACGAGAGCAGCGTGGAGCTCTCCGAGGCTGCATCTGATTCTGGTTCAGAATTTGAACCTGTTGTAAGCAGTGGGTCTGGTATAGAATCAGAGGAAGAGCAAAGTCCGCCTGCGAAACAAAGGCGTTCTGGCATGGAGCAGCAGGCTACCACAAGTAGTGCTGTGGCATCAACCAGCAGCTCAGTGCCATCCACCAGAAATACAGTGGCATCAACTAGCAGCTCAGTGCCATCCACCAGATATACAGTGGCATCAACTAGTAGCTCAGTGCCATCCACCAGATATACAGTGGCATCAACTAGTAGCTCAGTGCCATCCACCAGAAGAAATGAAGTACCACTGCAGCGAAGGCCAAGAACTACCAGGGTGTCAACTCTGCCCCAAAGCGTTAGGACCCATGCCGGACTTCCCTATGCCCTTGAAAACCCTCTGTGGCTTCCCGCTAATTCAGCAGCAGCAAACATCCCCCCTTTCACCGCCCAGCCAGGTGTTCAGGTGAACACAGAGAATTTTGCCCCTATTGATTTTTTTAATTTAATTTTTACCCAAGACCTATTATCCTCCATCGTGGCCCAGTGCAACCACTATGCACAACAGTTCATAACAAGCAACCCTGGTTCAAGTTATGCCCGTCCCTATCTGTGGAGATCATTGACAGTGGAGGAATTTAAATTATTTTTAGGCCTAACATTTAACATGGGTCTCACAAAAAAAAAATGAACTATACTCCTATTGGTCCACCAACCCGATCCACCACATGCCACTCTTTTCATCCATCATGCCAAGGTCAAGATACCTCATGATAATGCGTTTCCTCCATTATAATGACAACACCCAGTGCCCTCCCCGAAATGACAAATTATTCAAAATTCGGCCACTTCTAAATTTTTTCTCAGAGAAATTCCCCCAACTATTTATCCCTGACCAAAATATCTCAGTGGATGAGTCATTGGTCCACTTCACAGGCAGGCTTGGCTTCAAGCAGTTTATCCCCAGCAAAAGGGCCCGATATGGGGTTAAGCTCTACAAGCTATGCGACAGAGAAACGGGGTATATCTATGCCTTCCGGGTGTACGAAGGGAAGGACACCCAACTGCATCCCCCAGAATGTCCAGAATATATCGGAGCCAGCGGAAAGGTTGTTTGGGACCTTGTATATCCACTCCTGGGAAAGGGTTACCACCTTTATGTGGATAACTATTATACGAGCTTGCCCCTCTTCCGCAATCTTTACCGCAAGGACACGCCAGCGTGTGGTACAGTGCGAGCCAATAGGAAGGGCTTCCCGCAAAGGCTCGTTACGGAAAGACTAAGACAAGGGGAGACGGCGTCTTTGCGCAATGAAGAGATATTGGCTCTCAGGTGGAGGGACCGAAGAAATGTCCACATGCTTACAACCATCCACAACGACACCTACGTGGAAATCCCCAGACGAAACGGCCCAATCCAAAAACCAAAATGTATTCATGACTATAATTTGTTCATGGGGGGAGTCGATTTCAATGATCAGATGATCGAACCCTATCTTCCCACAAGAAAAAGCCGCTTTTGGTATAAAAAAGTCTCCTTATATCTTTTCAGTTTGGCCATTTACAATAGTTTTGTTATTTACCGTAAATCTAAAGAGAGCCCCGTATCTTATCTTCAGTACCAAGAAGAAATTATCTCCACCCTTTTGTACCCTGAAGGCCCACCAGAAAGTATTCGCTCGGATTCAGTGAGCAGACTCCACGAACGCCACTTTCCTGAGAAACTCCCTTACCATGACAACGGCCGGAAACGCCAGAAAAAATGCCGGGTGTGCGCCAAAGGAGGAGCTAGAAAAGACACTGTGTTTTATTGTCCTGATTGTCCTTCCCAACCAGGCCTTTGTATTGAGGGATGTTTCCGCCGTTACCATACTTCTCTACATTATTAGGGAAGTATGGTAAACGTAATTGTCATTTACCGCCACACCCCTTTATGCCACTGTACATACCGCTGCCTTCTCCGGAACTGACCCTGGCCTGCTAAACGACCACGCTTCTGCCTAATGCTAAACTGTACCTACTTCTGCCTTCTCTGGAACTGACCCTGGCCTGCTAAACGACCACGCTTCTGCCTAACGCTAAACTGTACCTACCTACCTCTGCCTGCTCTGGAACTGACCCTGGCCTGCTAAACGACCACGCTTCTGCCTAACGCTAAACTGTACCTACCTCTGCCTGCTCTGGAACTGACCCTGGCCTGCTAAACGACCACTCTTCTGCCTAATGCTAAACTGTACCTACCTCTGCCTGCTCTGGAACTGACCCTGGACTGTTTGACCACGTTTTTTGCCTGCCTCTTTGATTGATCTTTTACCCTGATATGCTTGTGGGAACACAGGGGTCTCACATATGTGAGGGGCTCCAGAATAGTTTTTCTGGATGAAGAAAACTAATTTTTTTAGTTTTCTCATTCCCGGATTAGGGTCTGGAGGCTCGGAGGCTTCAAAGAGATTTGGGTGGGAGAAGCCTCTACCCCTGTCCCCATTCTTTCCTGGCCTGCTACTTGGACTATGTTCCTGCTTACTACCAGGACCAATATTTTGGCACTGCAGGCAATGTCTCTACTTGCACTGACCCTGGGCTGTATATGGACAGTATCCCTGCCTGTACTGACTATGGACAATATTCCTGCCTGCTGCCTGGACATTTCCATTCACTGTCGCTGACCACGTCCCTGCCTGCTGCCTGGATCAGGGCTCTTCTCTTGTGGACAACTGCACTACTAAAACCACAGGTAATCTTTTGTTTACCCTTTGCTCAGCAGAATGTATTTTAGGGTGTAATTCTTGGTATGTTCATGCTATGTGTTAGAAATATGAAGGGCCTTCAAAAATGTGATAGATTGTATGGAAATTAGATGTGTAATTTATGCTCCTATAACGCCTGAATGTGCTACTTCAATGTTGGGCTTCTGTATGTGGCCAGGGTGTGTAAAAGTCTCACACATTTGGTATTGCCATACTCAGGAGGAGTAGCATAATATATTTTGGGGTATCATTGTTGCTATGTACATGCTATGTGTTGGAAATATCTTAGAAATTGACAACTTTGTGTAAAAAAAAAATGCGTTTTCATTTTTTTCCCACATTTTCCAAAACCTCTGGAAAAAAATGAAACATTCAAAAGACTCATTATGCCTCATAGATTATACGTTGGGGTGTTAGCTTTCCAAAATGGGGTCACTTTGTGGGCGTTTCCATTGTTCTGGTGCTCCAGGGCCTTCAAAAGTGTAATAGGTGGTTGAGAGATTAGATATGTAATTTATGCTCCTAGAACGCCTGAATGTGCTACTTCAATGTTAGGCCTCTGTATGTAGCCAGGCTGTGTAAAAGTCTCACACATGTGGTATCGCCATACTCAGGGGGAGTAGCAGAATATATTCTGGGGTGTCATTTTTGCTATGTACATGCTATGTGTTGGAAATATCTTAGAAATTGACAACTTTGTGTAAAAAAAATGCGTTTTCATTTTTTTCCCACATTTTCCAAAAACTTCTGGAAAAAAATGAACCATTCAAAAGACTCATTATTCCTCATAGATTATACGTTGGGGTGTTAGCTTTCCAAAATGGGGTCACTTTGTGGGCGTTTCCATTGTTCTGGTGCTCCAGGGCCTTCAAAAGTGTAATAGGTGGTTGAGAGATTAGATATGTAATTTATGCTCCTAGAACGCCTGAATGTGCTACTTCAATGTTAGGCCTCTGTATGTGGCCAGGCTGTGTAAAAGTCTCACACATGTGGTATCGCCATACTCAGGGGGAGTAGCAGAATATATTTTGGGGTGTCATTTTTGCTATGCACATGCCATGTGAGAGAAATAACCTGTTATAATGACAATTTGGTGTGAAAAAAAAAAAAATCTTAATTTTGCTAAGAATTGTGGGAAAAAATGACAACTTCAAAAAACTCACCATGCCTCTTACTAAATACCTTGGAATGTCTACTTTCCAAAAAGGGGTAATTTTGGGGGTATTTGTACTTTCCTGGCTTGTTAGGGTCTCAAGAAATGAGATAGGCCTCAGTACATCAGGTGTGATCAGATGTGATACATTTTCAGTGATTGGCAAAATAGCTTGTAGACTCTATAACTTTCCCACAGACTAAATAATATCCACTAATTTGGGTTATTTTTACCAAAGATATGTAGCAGTATAAATTTTGGCCCAAATTTATGAAGAAAAATTACTTATTTGCAAAATTTTATAATAGAAATGAAGAAAAATTCATTTTTTTTTTACAAAATTTTCAGTCTTTTTTTTTTCATTTATAGCACAGAAAAAAAAAAACCCAGAGGTGATCAAATACCACCAAAAGAAAGCTCTATTTGTGTGAAAAAAAGGACGAAAATTTCATATGGGTACAGTGTTGCATGACTGAGTAATTGTCATTCAAAGTGTGAGAGCACCGAAAGCTGAAAATTGGTCTGGTTAGGAAGGGTGTTTAAGTGCCCAGTTGTCAAGTGGTTAATTTATTAGTCATGATAAAAAAATGATTTACCAAAGTAATTTACTGTTATTTATTATAAGAAGGGGTCAAACACAGTGTGATCTTTCAATTAGAAATGGTGAAGTCATACTCTCCTTCTTTTCACCTTTGTCCCCATGGGATCTGTGAGTAATTTTATTTACAGTACTGTTTGTCTCCTAATAAAGGCTTTAAAGCTCCAGAATTCATTAGATATTCACCCATCATCTACTCATATTTTTTAAGTATACAAATTATAGTAAGTTAATTGAGTGCTCATGGTGGAGATGGCTGGCACAACTTGTTTTTTCAACGTCCATTTAGTAAATGTGCAAATCTTGTTACAAAATGGTCAGCAAAGAAATGATTTATACCTCACCTAAATTTTTATTTTTACAAGCTACGGTTACCTATTAGCTATTAGTACTCTGCATCTGTTCATGCAAAGACTTAATGGGAAGCTGGGTAATTAGAAAATGCATCTGCTTTGCTTAGAAGCCAGGTGGAATTTTGTAATTTCTGTACTTAGCTGAGAAGAGGTAGTTAAGACTTAGACCCCATACACACTATTGGATTTTCTGCAGATTTTTGTCTTCAGATTTACGCAAACCATGTAGTACAAGGGCCTGTCTGATTGCATACAAACTCAAACTCTTAAGGTTTGACTTCATATTATATGTTTTTGGTAAATCTGAGGACAAAAATCTGCAGAAAATGTAATAGTGTGTATGGGGTCTTAGAGAAGCAGACATTTTTTTGTGAAATAAACCATTTCCCAAATACATCTATTCAATGATATTTGACAGATGGTTGGTAAATGAAAAAAGAAGGGGCTCACCAAAGCAAAACCTGATAGATATTAAAATGATTACTATAATATTTGCAACTCTATTAGTGCTTATAGATCATGATCTTTTTCCTTTGTAGCAGCTTGGAACTCAGCTGTCACCAATTCCTGAATGTCATGATGCCATGAACTGTCAGAAGGACCACCTGTGTTTCTTAACAAAAAGATATCCCCAGAAACATAGTGGTTAGGTAAAAATGCTTTAAGAATATTTGGCATGACTTATTTTGTGATTTAAATGGTCACTTAACTATCTAATGGATTGGCAGGCCTCTTGTATAAAGAAATATATTAGGTCAACAAAGTTTTTGTCTGTCAAACTTGGGTTTTGTCATGTTCTGGGTTGGGCACTTGTACCACTTACATAGCTGTATTTATTTTGTGTTCCATTTGTTAATGATAGAAATAAAAGATTCTGGCTTTACCCTTACTTTCACTTAAAGATTTCCATTGTCCAAAATTCATTTTTACTTTAAAAAAGCAATCTCCTTCACTATTTGTGCCTGCCTCTGTTTTTAAAGACTTTGATGATTTAGTAGGACCAACACACATTAAGCAGGAGTCTTGGAGTGGTTTTAGGAGGAGATGTGCATACAAACATCTAGATCTAACCAGGGCTTGATAAAAAGTAGCATCCAATAGGCCCATATCTTATGGAATTTCGTCGGGGAGTCTCTCGCTTGTTGTATTAGGTCTTCCATTTCAGCAATTCTCCCTACCCTTTGTAGCCATTCATAAATGCTGGGGGGGAACTATCCCTCCAATGTATGGGTATGCAGAGTTTGGATGCGTTAATGAGATGTAGTGTGAGAGACCATTTATATGCCGATTGGGGCAAGGAAGTGTGGTGGAGTAAATATTGGGCTGGTGTGAAATCTGGTGTGTAGGTCGTTATGTGAGAAATAAGGCGGTGTACTTCCTTCCAGAAGGGCCATATCCAGGGGCAGTCCCACCATATGTGGAGTAGCGTACCTTGGGCCGCTTCACAATGCCAACATAGAGGGGGGATACTGGGGTGGAACTTACGAATTCTGTCAGGGGTCCTATACCATCTGGAGTATATTTTAAAACCGTTCTCTTGTGTTGAGATATTCAAGGAGCCCTTGTGGATATGGGTAAATGTTTGTTCCCAATCTTCCCGAGAGAGATCTGTATCAGATAATAAGTAACATTTATACACAGGGAGCTGTCATCACTGTCCAAAAATTACATTTACAGTACTTTTATTTTTAATTAACATTTATTTGAAATATCTGGTTTGAAATACTTTGGTCAGTTCTCAAAAAACACTCATACACTTTATCACAAAGGTTTTCCCTCTTGTATTGTGCTTATTTCTGTATCCACTATTATATCTTAAAGTAGTTGTAAATTTCTGACACAAAATATGAACAAAGCATATCCTCCTATAGTTTGTACTTGTCTCAACCCAGAGCACAATGTGTCATTTATCTCTGTTGCCTTTGTTCTTCTGCTATCAGCATGAATTACCTTTGCCAGGTTTTCCTGACACCAAGAGATAAAAAGGTGATGGGGAGAGAGCTCCAGCACACAGCCTGTGATTGACAGCCTTAGCTCTATTCCTGTGTGCTGTGTGAAGGGTGTTGTGTCCCTTCCCTTTAATCAGCTCTCAGAGCTCTTCTCACTGAGATCCGCAGAGTGTAACTTCAGCTCCCGCCCTCTGCTTTCTGAAAGCTCAGACAAACTTTATAAATTCTGCATGTTGAATGGCTGTAGAGATGAGAGTGCTGCAGATAAACAAGTACAACTTTTGTAGGTGGATTTTTTTTCACCTCTGTGTATCACCTGAGACCAGTTCATCTCACTGGGTATATGTGAGGGTTTATAACCACTTTAAGCCTGACTGTGGTCTTTATTTTTTAGTTTCATGTCACTTCTACTGTTTAATGTTCTTATGTTATGATAATCATTGAACCACAAGGCACCTTTCCCCCTCTTTTGACTTTAGAACAAAAAAAAAATATATGTGAACATTCTGTTAATTTATTTTCACAGCCCTACCATGCGCCTAAGTTTAGGGCATACTAGTCTAGGGTTAGTTAAAGCAAAGTTCCACCCAAAAGTGGAACTTTCACTCATTTGTCTCCTCCCCCCCCTCCAGTGCCACATTTGGCACTTTCGGGGGAGGGGGAGAAGATACCTCCTCTTCCCCCGTCGCTGGGCCAGTAGGAGAGCGCATCAGTGCCTCGCGCATGCACAATAGGGACTCGGTGTAAAGCTGTAATGCTACACTGCCGGGTTCCCTTACCCACACTGGCAGCGACAGGCCCAACAGCTGATGGAAACATCAGCTGCGGTGCCGACATCGCTGGACTTCAGGACAGGTAAGTGTCATATTAATAAAAGTCAGCAGTATCTGTAGCTTTTTTTTTTTTTTTTTTTGCAGGGATGGGCGGACCTTCTCTTAAAGTACTAAAGTTAATTTAGCTTATGTTTATCTAAGTAAACTTATACATAACTGTGTGGTTTATAATAGCTGTACCTGCAGAATATCATTGAATGTGAATGTGTATTACTGAATACGATGTGCACATGCTCTTTGTTGCAATATTCCGACGGGGGGGGGGGCTACTGTGTATGCAAGCGGTACATGTGTTAGCCAGTAAAGTGACCTGTAAAAATCTGCTTATTTTTTAATGGAGTGTATTCCAGCTCCTCTTCGTTGTCTCTAATATCCTTACTACCCCAGAACCGGCTTTGGCAACCCTAAATCTTGCAATCGACAATTTCCCCCCTGCTTTCCGAAATATAATCTCTTGTATCCTGTTGGCGGCCAAATTTACCATCACAAGACACTGGAAAGGGGAGCTAGCACCTAATCTGTCAGAGGTTGTAACTATTGTTCAATCCCACTATACCTTTGAAAGACTAATAGCTCTTAGAACAGACTCGTTGAAAACTTTTGAGAAAACTTGGGAACCTCGGATAGACTGGTACAGTGAATAATTTACTGACTTAAGAACTTTGTATTGAGAAATTATGTATGTGGATACCCTACTGCCCTGCAAGGCAAACATTGTGTTTACTTCCTTTATTCTGCTACTCCTACAGTTGCATGTTTGTTTTTTTGTACACCTTAAAACTTTAATAAACCTTGTGCAAAAAAGAAAAACAAACTTCAACTTGTTCAATTAAGCTTTGACAAAAAACCTGGAAGCTGATAGGTTTCTATGCAGAGCTGCACCAAATTTTGCACTCTCCAGTTTTAGTAAATTCCCCAATGTTAGGTAAAATGATGGAGGCGATTCTCCCCTTCTTTCTGTCCCAATGACATCCATATAAGAGTAGCAGTAAAAACACTACTAGAAGTTCTGACCATGTCTCACTCTGCAGGAAGTAAAGGGAAATCTCACATTGCAATAAAAGCTAAGAGGGGCTTCCCTGCTCTATCCAACACTAACTAAAACGTTTAGACTGAAGGTGAGCTTTAAGACTGTCCATTTGTTTTGTTTACAAAAGTCTTCTAAATGATCTAGGTAAAATTACGTCTTAAAACCTTTGACAGTACACACTATAGTCCCGTACACATGATCAGACTTTTCTAAAGGAAATGTTAGATGTCAGGCTGTTGGTGGAAAATCTGACCATGTGTATGCTCAATCGGACAATTGATGTCGGACTTTCCGCCGTTTTCACATTTTCCGCCAACAAATGTCTGTTGTCGATCGTGTGTACACAACTCCGTCCGACAAAAGTCCAAAGTACAAACACGCATGCTCGGAAGCAGAAGTGGTCGGTCTTGTAAACTAGCGTTTGTAATGGAGAATTAACATTTGTGATGTGGCAAATTATGAAATGTCGAAATTCAGCGCACAATTCTCTTCTTCTTTAATGTGATAATAATGTAGCTGCTTTGCTGGTGATACTGATGGAGTTTTTTTTTTTTTTTCAAAACTCTTTATTCCAAATTTTTTCATTACATAATAATTTCCATTATACATTTTTATATACTTTTACATTTCTTTATATAATACAGATTATAATTACATTTACTCCTTCCTTTCATTCCTTCCTCTCTCACCCTCTGTGGTCACTTAATACTATGTTTTCAGATATTCCTCTGTCCACTGTTAGCCATGTTCTATTCCAGTTTGCCCATATTTTTTCATACCTTCGCCCGTTTCCCCTTTGTTCGTACATTATTTTTTCATAGGGTAGGACCTGGTTTACTGCTCTCACCCACTGGGTCACTGTCGGGGGATATGGCTGAATCCATTTTTCTATTATTTGTTTTCTTGCCAGAAACAGTACCTCCCTTAAGAAGGTATTATTATCTATATTATCTCTCTCTTCCCTCAATATCCCCAGCAAACATAATTCCATCGTAGCTATAAAAGGTTTATTCAGGACTTTTCCTATTTTCCTAGCTACTTGTTGCCAATATTTTCTTATTTTACCACAGTGCCACATTACGTGAAGAAAGTCTGCTCCCCCCTGCCCACATCTAGTACATCTTGGTTCAGTCATCCTCCCCATTTTGTGCAGTCTATTTGGAGCCAAGTACGTCTGATGTATTATATTCATCTGTATTATCCTGTTATTCATTGCAGGGGATGCCTTCCAGTGGGAGTTGCAGGCTTCATCCCATTCATGATCGCTCATGTCTGGGATAGCCTCCTGCCACTTATCCCTTATTTTCAATGGTTCACTTTCTATTTTCTTCTGTAACAGGTGTGTGTAAACCTTTGCTATCAATCCATTAGGTCCCTGTGATCTCAGGATACCTATAAGGGGATATTTAGATATTTTTAATTCCTCTCTCCTAAACTGTGTCTGTAGCACCTGCCTCAGCTGAAGGTATCTGTAGAACTGTTTACTCAATAAATTATATTGTTTACATAGGTTTTCATAGGTTAGTATCACATTTTTGTCATATAGCTGACCAAAAGTTGTTATCTTATTCTGCTTCCAAAATTGACTATCCTCAAAAGCTTCTAGTTGTTCAAATTTTGGGTTGTTCCAGAGCGCAGTTTCTGTTGGGATTCCAACAAATCCCGTCAGTTTCTTAGCCTCTCTCCATACTGTCCTTGCCACTTTCAAAAGGGGAATTTTTACTCCCACTCTCCTCAAATCTTTTAATTCTAATCCCGTCATTAAATCATCTATTTGCATTTTACTAAGGAGATATTCCTCTATCCTTGTTATTTTTTCCTGTCCTACCCATGATCTTAGATGTTTCAATTGCCCTGCCAAATAGTATAAATATAAATCCGGGAGGGCCAGTCCAGCTTCTGTCTTTGGTCTTTGTAGTTTGTTAAATTTTAATTTACATCTTCCATATGCCCAAATGAAACGAGTCATCTGCGAGTTTAATTTTTTAAATATCTGTTTTGGTATTTTTACTGGGGAGTGTGCAAATACATATAAACACTTGGGTAATATAATAGATTTTATCAGGTGTATTCTGCCTGCCATTGATATTGGTAGCTTTATCCATATTTCCAATTTTCTCTTCACATGTTCTACTAGTGGGAGTATATTATCTTCCATCTCGTCTTCATGTTTCAGCGTAATATTTACTCCTAAATATTTAAATACTTCAACTATTTTTAATGGGGTCTGAGCTCTCCTTTCATTACCTGTTCCCAAGGGCATCAGTGCGGATTTTTGCCAGTTTATTTTTAACCCTGAGAACCTCCCGTATGTTTCTATTATTCTCATTGCTTCCGTCAGAGATGCTTGCGCATCTCCCATATATAATATAATATCGTCCGCATATAAGCCTATGTGTTCAATTTTTTCCCCTACTTTAATCCCATTATATTTATCTGATTGTCTGAATCTATTTGCCAATGCCTCAATTGCCAGAGCAAACAATTGCGGTGACATTGGACAGCCCTGTCTTGTTCCTCTATATAGTTTTATTGTAGGGGATAATATACCGTTTATTAGCAAATTGGAGCATGGTTGTTTATAAATTATTCTCACCCATTTTCTAAATTTTTCCCCAAATCCATTCCTTTCCAAGACTGTCTGCAGAAATTCCCATTCTATAGAGTCAAATGCCTTGGCTGTATCCAACGATGCCAAGGCACTTGTTTCCGGGATAAACTCTCTCATTTGTGTCATATATTGCGTCCTTCTAATGTTAATTGATGTGGATTTCCCTGGCATAAAGCCAGTTTGATCCTCCGCTATTATAGACAAGATTACCTGATTGAGCCTTTTGGCGGGCACTTTTGCCAATACTTTGTAATCTATATTTAATAATGATATTGGCCTGTACGACCCACACTCCGTTCTGTCTTTGTCTGGTTTTGGTATCAATATGACTGTAGCATCATACATGGAAACAGGCATTTCTCCCCTTTGGAACGCCTCTCCATACATTTTGGTCATAACTGGTACCATAATTTCTGCATATCGCTGGTACATTTCCAGTGGTATGCCATCTGGTCCTGGGGACTTACCCTTTCCCAGAGAGAAGATAGCTTCTCGTACTTCCTCTTCCTCTATGTCCCTCTCTAACTCCTCCTTTTGTTCCTCTGTTAATTTAAGGAAGTTCAAATCCTTCAGATATTCCTCTATATCTTCTCGTGTACAGGTCAGTGTTGATGTATACATATTAATATAGTATTTTTGGAATGTCTCAAGTATCTCATCTAATTTGTTTACCATCTCTCTTTTTTCATTTTTCACCTCTGATATTGCTAGTGATGGTGTTTGTCGTTTTATCATAAAATTTAGTATCTTATTAGATTGTTTTCCTTGTTCAAAGTTTTTTTGTGCATATTGGAGTTTCTTACGCTTTGCGTTAATTATTAGTTGGTTCTTATATTGCCGTGATGAGGCTGCCCATCTTATTTGGTTTATATTTGAGGGGTCCCCTATAAACCTATTTTCTGCCTGTGCGCATAATTGTTCCATTTCCTTTTCTTCCTGTCTATTAGTACGTTTAATGTATGATATTGTTGATCTTGTTATCCCCCTCAAGTATGCCTTAAATGTGTCCCAGAGTACTCCATCTATTTTCCTGTTACCGTGTGCTTCCAGGAACATTCCCATTTGCTCTGGAATTCTATCATTTAATCCTATCTGGGTTAACCATTGAGCCTGTATCCTATAACCCGGTCTTATTCTTTTTGGGCCTATTTTTAGCTCAAAGGTTAATCCAGAATGGTCAGACACCCCTCTTGTCATATACGCCACAGACCGAACCATTGGCAGGATCTTTTCGTTCCCCATTACCATATCTATTCTAGACATGCGCCCTCTCCCAGGTGCATGCCATGAATAAGCCCGGGTCCCAGGGTTTCTGATCCTCCACAAGTCAGCCCATCCTACTTCATTCATAAATTTCTCCAACACCTTCGGTCCTTCCCCTCCTTTATGCTTACTTCTTCCGAACCTGTCTAGTTTTGGGTCTAAACACATATTGAAATCTCCCATACATACGACATGTGCCTCTGGATATTCTGACATAAACATCACTGCCTCTTTCAGTACTCGCATTGTAGCTGGGGGAGGGTTATAAATCCCCATGATTACAACAGGCATTGCATGCACCAACGCAAAGACAAAAACATATCTTCCATCGGGATCTCTTTTTTCTCTAATGCACTCCAATGTTACCCCTCGATGGACCAAAAGAGAAACCCCTCTTGAATATGTAGTATGACATGAGTGGCTTGGGGGCGTGGCCTAACTCCGGACCGTGATGGACGCTTAATCCGTGCTCTCTGGCACATAGGAGCAGCTAACTTGCAGCACAGGCTGAATCGCTCGCCATCCGAGTATGGGAAAGGGAGACAAGCCCTCCACAACACCCAGGGAGCCTCCAGAGGTAAACCCCAACAATCTTAATAACATCCCAGCGATGTTCCGGACATCGCTGGGTGAAGGCCCAAAAGCCGCGGCCTCGCCTAAACCATGCGGCCCGCTCGGCGGCTCCAGCGGCGCGCCGGACGGCGCGATCGGCACCCACAGCCACACAGGGGGGGAATTTACCCCCAAGCAACCATCACAGACCCTGTGCCTATCAGATTTACAGGCAGTGGCACTAGACATTAAGGCAACCCTGTCGGCCGCTATCACAGACCTCAAGGCAGATATACAAGGGGTAGCAGCAAGGCTGGGTTCAGTGGAGCAGACAACAGCAAGGCAAGCTGATGCAATAAGACAGGTGCAAAAAACCTCAGACATGCATCTCTCGCATATTGTGGAAATACAGCGCCATTTAGAAGACCTTGATAACCGAGGAAGACGCCATAATATTAGGGTCAGAGGGGTCCCAGAACTAACCGACCAGAACCCGCTTGAACAAACAGTGGTGACAATTTTCAATGACCTGTTGGAAAGACCACCAGACTCCCCCATAGACTTTGAGAGAATTCATCGTGCACTTAGGCCGAGAGGAAGAGACACAGACCCACCCAGAGACATAATCTGTTGCTTGGTAAACTTCCCTCTCAAAGAAGCCATTTTAAAAAAAGCAAGAGAGAAAGGCAGGGTGCACTTTAATGGGACGGAGATCAAACTGTTCCAAGATCTTTCTAACATTACTTTGCAACAACGCAGAGCATTACGCCCGATCACAGACCTATTACGCACGAGAGGGATACCATATAGATGGAAGTTCCCATTCTGTCTCTCAGCAACATGGAGGGGTCAAACAGCACTACTACGCACACCAGAGGATCTCCGGGCCTTCTTTGAAACACTGAATATCCCGCCAATCGAGGTCCCGGACTGGTACAATTCTTACATGCTGAATGAAACCTGGATCGAAGTGACCAACAACTACACTCCCAGAACTCAGAGGAACAGAGATCGACGCAGACGATCACCATCGGCCCAACAGTGCAGGAGAGGCCTAAATCAAGGAAGCCCTGGTTTCTCACCACCGCGACGCAGAGACCGCATGGAGCGCAATGATCAGATGGACACCTAATCACAAACCGCCTCCTGAAGTTCCAGTATGCCCTCACCAATCAAGCAGGGTATGATTACAGACCTACACTTCATCCAAGCATACACAAGATCAACGATAGACAAGCTAAGAATCTCCTTCTGCAAACCATCGACTTACTTTTACCGCTCCCTAGATTGGAGGATCCTTTCAGCTTAGTTTTCTGTCTCTTTCCCTTTCTCCCTTCCCCCTTTTCATTACAGGAAACTCACACACATGGATCACAGCGAACCCACCTTCAACAAGCACACCTACATAACTCCGACGATCAAAAGCGGAAACAACGAACCCAAAAACACGAATGACAGATCGATATGCACGAGCCTGTTATGACCTTACGTGAGTAATTTGACTGAAACTAATTTTCTCCATACACTCAAGAAAGGTATGACTCGAGACATATATACCGAAACACAGTTCTTTTTCCTTAAAGTATAACCTCACAACACAGGGTCAAAGAGGAATACATTATCCAAATTACTCCTAGGCCCCATATGTCATATCAATCTGTATGATACACAACTTTAAGGGGAAAAAAAAAAAAAAAAAATCTTACGTGGGTTGGACAGACAACTTGAACTCTCGATATGTCCACCCACAACTGAACATTTGCTTTTTTTTTATTTTTTTTTTGTTTTTCTTTTTCCGCCTTTTTGCGGTCTTTTATGTTTTCTGTTTGCTTGCCTGACCTCTACGTTCTATAGTCTAGATGTAGGGCAAAGCAGAATAATATGGCAGTTACAGTTACGTTTTGTATTAAGCTATAAAACGATGAGAAATAGAAGGATTTACCACTACATGGCAAAAGTCTACACTCAATGTTATGTTTGGATCAACTTATTAAGGTAATGAGGCAATATGGTGGATCTCTGTGAAGATCTCGTTAGAACCAAATCATAATCTACAAATTATATTTAATATCCCCCCCCCACCAAACAAATGTCCCTCTTACTAGAGGTGACACAACTTGTCGATACCTCTACTGATTATGTGGCTCCCATGCAATTAGCTAACTGGGCCATGTTATGAGTACATAATATTTTCTGACCGCCACATTGCCTCACAAACAATCCAGCCTTTTTGGTAATAGACAGGTTGTGTTAACAATACGTATTAATAATTGTCGGTAATGTGGTTTAAGAGCCCAGACAGATATATATAGCATGACTTAAATAAGTTACATTCAACAGCTCTTTGCCCCATACGCTCTCCCTCATTATCTAATAGTGAATAAAAAATCTGGACTTTCCAATACATTAGCCCCATCTTGTGGCCAAAAAACAGAATTACAGAAGAGATCATTATGAATACCATACCTGTTCAAATTAACAACACAGGCTTTATGGCCTAGCTTAAGTACAATAAGAGATACGCTAAAAAATGTACACACATAAATCCAACATTCATTAACCCAATAAACACAATGCGATAGATGTCTACCCACTTATTGCCCAACATCCCTGATTCCCGGAAATTAGAATACCCCATTTAGCCTGTAACATTAAGTACAACATTTAGCTAGCTGCTCCAGAGTGCCCGCTAGAAAGCAACTAACAGTAGTTTACTCAATAGCTCAAGATATCATCCGGTCCTGATCAAACCTCGTTTCCACACAAAGGGCAGCCTGCCTGCTCTTTGACCTTACCGGACCTTTAAAATAGGTTAGACCAGCTGGTCCTAACCTATCTCCGGATAGTCCCCCTAACCCCTCGACCCTCCCTCCCGCCACCCCCCCCCCCCCCCCCCCCAATCTTACTTCACACTGTTTTCTTTCTATTTTTTTATTATTTATTATATAATCCTTTATTTTTTTTTTTTATTTTTTTTTTTTTTTTTTTTTTTTTTTATTTTCTATTTCCTTTCTTTCTTCTTGTCATCCCGTTCTCTCCCACCTTCTGTGTGATATACAATATTTGCATAGCTAATAGACTCTTTCTTCATTAATACACCCGAATTATTATTCCAAATATCAGAGCATATTCTCAACATCTCTGAGACAGTCAGTCCTGTGACCTTACGGACTAAACTCAAGATGTCATTCTACAAGCATCAAACCGTTCAAACCTCGATAAAATTGATCTCAATAAACGCAAAAGGGCTTAACATCCCGGAAAAAAGAACTAAATTTCTTAACGAATTTCATAAGCAAAAAGCAAATATTGTATGCATACAGGAAACACACTTTAAATCAGACAAAACTCCCAAATTACAGGACAAAAGATTTCCAACAGTGTTCCACGCCACCAACCCGGAAGGGAAAACCAAAGGGGTCTCAATATTGCTCTCAAAACAGACACCCTTCCAAATTCATGACAAACTGGCAGACCCTGGGGGTAGATATCTCTTCCTGAAAGGGAAAATAGGCCCCCATCCTATCACGATAGCAAACATCTATGCCCCCAATTGTAAGCAGGTACCGTTCTTTCGCAAAATCAAAGAACTTCTGACAACCTTTTCCACAGGTATCCTAATCTTAGGGGGAGACTTTAACGCCCCCCTAGATCCTCTCATTGATACATCAAACGGTACATCGAGCCTTCCCTACAGAGCACTGAAACAAATAAAAACCCAATTACAAGAACTCGCACTGCACGACACCTGGAGAACTCTGAACCCACAAACTAAAGATTATACTTATTTCTCACCAATACACCAAAAATATTCCAGAATTGATTATTTCTTCCTTTCACAGACAGATCTCAAACTTCTAGTAAAGACTTCTATTGAATCCATGACCATTTCCGACCATCACCCGATTACCATGACACTAACTTTCCCAGAAAAGAATACCTCTACTAAGACCTGGAGACTCAACACCACAGTATTGAAAGACCCCATAGACTTGTTACACTTCCAAAACACTTTAAAAGAGTACTTTGCACAAAACGAAAATGACGAGACCTCTTTACTTACACAATGGGAAGCGCATAAGTGCGTCATAAGAGGGGAATTCATTAAAAGGTTAGCCAAAATTAAAAAAGACCACCAAGCCAAAATAAGTTCTCTACTAGACCAAATCCACAACCTAGAGACAACACATAAACAAACCATGGCGATCTCAACATTTGACGAGCTGACTAGAGTAAGGACGCAATTATCTGAAGAACTCAACATGAAAACCAAACGACAATATATCCTGAGACACAAAATATATTATGAGCAGGGAAACAAAAGCGGGAGACTTTTAGCGAGAGCAGTCCAGAGTAAAAAAGCTGCCTCAACAGTACACCACATAAGTGACAGCCAAGGGATAACTCACTCATCAAATGAAGAGATTGCCAAACAGTTCGAATTATACTACCAGAACTTATATAATATCCCATCTAATCCCAAGTGCCCCCTTAATTCAACCAAGAGGATAAATCTAATTCAGAACTTCCTTGAGAAATACAGCCCTCCACATATAGCAGTGAACACAGCACTAGAACTTGAAGCACCCATATCTGGCCCAGAGTTTGATAAAGCGATGAAGGACATGAAATTAGGGAAAGCCCCAGGCCCAGATGGACTTCCATTACAATATTACAAATCATTCACAAATATTCTAAAACCAAGATTTCTGAAAACCTATCAATCACTACATCTAGATCAAAACCCCCCAAAACAACTGCTTGAGGCCCATATAACAGTCATACCCAAAGATAGCAAGGACACATCCCAAGTTACGAATTACAGACCAATATCTTTAATTAATGTCGACGTAAAGATATACGCAAAAATACTGGCCAACAGACTGCTTCCACTACTAACCTCCCTTATATCACTTGACCAAGTTGGTTTTATCCCAGGCAGAGAGGGACGAGACAATACAATCAAAGCTTTAAATATAAACCACTGGCTAACATCCAAAAAGAAATCAGGTTTTTTCTTATCCCTAGACGCAGAGAAGGCGTTCGACAGAGTGGCCTGGGACTACATGGATGAAGTACTAAAACACGTAGGTATTTTACCACAAATGAGAGCATATATTAGAGCACTATACTCTAACCCAACAGCCAGAGTCCGGGTCAACGGCCACCTGTCGAACGCCTTCAATCTCCGAAATGGTACCAGACAAGGTTGTCCCCTCTCTCCATTATTGTTCGTACTTACACTAGAACCCCTACTAAACAAAATAAGATCTAACCCAGACATTAAGGGAATAGAAATCCAAAACAAAACATATAAAGTCGCAGCCTTTGCGGACGACATGCTCCTCTTCCTCTCGGAACCCCATGTGTCCTTGCCCAACTTAATTCAAGACCTAGAGCACTTCCAATTACTCTCTAATTTAAAGATCAACCATTCAAAATCCAACGCTCTCAACATCACTCTACCCCAAAACTCTGTAGACCTATGCAAACAAAATTTCCCCTTTACATGGGCTAAACAAAAAATAACGTACCTAGGAATAGAGATCCCCACAAATTTAGAAGAACTTTTCCAAATTAATTTCCTTCCCATTTTGAAGGAAACCCATGAAGACCTAAAAAGATGGAACGTCCTCAATGTCTCCTGGTTCGGTAGAGCATCCCTAATAAAGATGACAATACTACCTAGATTTTTATATACTATGCAAACTATCCCCATCCGCCTACCTTCATCATTCTTTGCATCCTTCCGCAAAGCATGCTCGACTTTTATTTGGAGAGGTAAACCGCCCAGAGTTAAATTTACCAAACTGAACTTACCCAAAAATAAAGGGGGGATAGCCCTGCCTGACCTTAAAAAATATCATCAGGCAGCCCTCCTAGCCAGAATAGTGGATTGGAACATCCATCAGACAGTTAAAGATTGGGTAACCCTGGAACAAAATCAATTCTCCGAACAGATTAAAGTACTACCGTGGTTAAACCCAAAGCACCACTCTAAAACTCTCAAAGCGCACCCCCTCATAGGACCTACCTTAGAAAACTTCCAAAATACCTTCAAACAGACTCGTCCTTTCCCATGGCTTAGCTCCCTCACTCCGATCAGAGGTAATCCTGACTTTCCCCCTGGTCTAGATCAGTACTACCTGATCAATGACTGGCCTCATGAGGACATACAAGTAAAACATTTCTTTAAAAGAGGTAATCTCTTAACCAGAGAAGAAATTAAAACGGAAATAGATCCAAATACGATATCTCAGTGGAACTACATGCAAATCCGACACTTCCTGACAAAAAGTGAGACCGCCCAATACTGGACGAGACTACCCACAACACTAGAAACCCTATGTACAAAAAAATCCCCACAAAGACATATTATATCGGCCCTATACTATTCATTATTTGGTGACAATACGGAGTTCTCCAGTGTGTCGTGTCAGGCGTGGGAAAAAGACCTCGAAACAAACATATCTGAAGAGGAATGGGAAAAAATACACACTTTTGCACACAAAGGATCGTTAAATGTAGCCACTCAAGAGTGTGGCTTCAAAATAATCACAAGGTGGTATAGAACCCCCACGCTTCTACACAAATTTTACCCCCAGATATCTGATAGATGTTGGAGATGTAAAGATGGGGAAGGCTTGATGATACATATATGGTGGTCCTGCTCTGCAATCCAGGACTTCTGGAGGGTGGTGCATGATGCCATAACATCAATCACTTCAGAAGACCTGAGGTATTCCCCTGCGCAATACTTACTACACCACAACTCTTTACCCAAACAAAGATATCTGAAATCATTATCCATGATCATGATAAATGCAGCAAGACACTGTATTCCCTGTCACTGGCGCACGAATATAGTCCCTACAAAAAAAGAATGGTTCAGGAGAATAAACTGTATAGAAAAAATAGAAGAGCTTATCAGTATCTCCCAAGAGAAAATAACTAATTTCACATCTGTGTGGTACAACTGGCTGGAGTTTAAAAGCACGCAAGAATATAAAGATATTATCAATTAAGAAAGATATATACTGACCAGATAGGAAAACCCCATGATTATCCGTGAAAATAATGAAACAATAAAGTCTCACGTTAATGCATACTCCTTTATCTCCTCCCCCCCCCCCTCCCCATCCATCTATTTTTTTATTTATATACATTTTTTTTTTTTTTTTTTTTTTTTTTTTTTTTTCTCTCTCCCCCCCCCTCTCTTTTCCTCCCCCCCTCCCCCCCCCCCTCTCATTCCCATGATATAGTGTGGTATGTCCGCACCAAAAAAAAAAAATAATATTTATAAGAAAATATATTTGAACCACTTTTATATGGAAGAATTAATTTGCCTTTGAATTCTATATATTCAGACATATGTTAATAACTCATTGTTAATATATTTTGAGATTGTTGTAACTCATTTCTAAGTACCATAAAATGTAATAGGCTCTTGTTTTTTCTATTGACATGGCATTGTATTACCTGTTTATACTTTTTCAATAAAAAAATTTATGAAACAAGAAAAAAAAATTAAAAAAAAAAATTAGAGAAAAGAAACATATGAAAAAAAGAAACCAAAACACACCAAGAAAGAAAGAAAACCACATCCATAAATTATTAAAACTTCTTCCTTTAACCCAAGGAAAGAAGAAAAAAAAAAAAGAAAAAAAAAAAGGGGAAATAAAAATAAATATAAAGTAGGGAGAGTGTCCCTCTCATCCCCCCTCCTCCGCCCCCCCCCCAAAGTCCCGATCTTCTTGGTGTCTCTTATCCTTTCAGGGCTTCTCTGTTTCTCCTATCGAGGCATAGGCTTAGTTATTCCCAGCCAGTCTTTAGCTTGTTCAGGTGTACTGAAAAACAAAGTCTTTCCCCCTTCCTCCACTCTCAATCGTGCTGGGTATGCCATAGAATATTCAATTCCTGCCTCTCTCATTTTTCGTTTTATTTCATAAAATGTTGCCCGTTGTTTTTGCAGCTCCAGAGAGAAGTCTGGAAATATTGATATTTTGCTATTTTCATAGCGAAGCTCTCCTTTTTGTCTTGCTTTCCGCAGAATTGTGTCTCTGTCTCTGCAATTTAGTAGTCGTGCTAACAGGGGTCTAGGGGGAAACCCTGGTTTAGGTGTTACTGCCGGGATCCTATGCGCTCTCTCCACTGCATATGCTGCTGATACCTCCATATCTGGGAACACATTTTTCAGCCATTTTTCTATAAAGTCACCAGGATTAAACCCTTCTGCCTTTTCTGGTAAACCGACTATTCTTAAGTTATTGCGACGCACACGGTTCTCAAAATCATCAGATTTTTGATGCCACAGGGTAATCTGTTTTTCTATCGAAGCTATCTTTTTAGGCATAGGGGTAATAGTGTCTTCCAATAAAGCAGTCCTATTTTCCATTTCCATCATTCTCTCTCTTATACTCTGCATATCATGCCTGATCAGTCCTATGTCATTTATAATTTCATCCATTTTACCTGTTAAGGCTGCATTGCTCGATTGGATGGCCTCCATTATCTGGGAGTTCATCTGTTCCAGGGTCAGTTTAGGATGTTTCTCCTGTTTTTCTGCTGCTTTCCCGGGCTGCGGCTGGGTTGTGTTGAGCTTCTGGATTTCTAGCGCTGATGGTCCGCCGCTCCGTGTCTGTGGGGGACTGCGTCCACCGTCTTGCTTATCCGTTCGAGCAAATTCTTTGAGACGATCGGCCGCCGACTGCTTACTATTGCTCATCGCACCAAGCGATCGTTTTCACAGATTTAGAGTCTCGGTAGCAACCGGCTGATCAAAATTCTATAGGGGATTCAGGCACCACCAAGCGTTCGTTTTCGCGGGTTCTAGGGTCTCAGTAGCAGAGATTAATCAGGATACTTTTCGAAGACTCAGGCTGATCTCAACCTCCCGCTGCTCACATCCGAACGCCGCGTCCGACCGTCACATCCGGTCGCGTCGGCGGAAGCGGAAGTCAGGCCCCCGATACTGATGGAGTTATTGCAAACAAATTTTAAAATGCTTTTTTTTTCTAGTGATATCAAGAATAATATTATTATGTTTTTTTTATTTTTATTTGTGCAAGATACCACAACACCATTACCCATAGTTTATAAGACCAAAGATACAACTATGTTGGTGTTCCTTGTCAATTTTACATTGTATTTTTTAAAATGTAACTGCCTACTCCCAAACTGTCATTTGAAGTAAAACACATAGCCAAGTATTATTCTACACAATTTTTTATTGTGCATTAAAAAAATTAGACATGCTATCGGCCAAAAGAACCAAAAATTCTATGCATCCAAATATACAGAAAATATACCAAATCAAATCATTATTCAACCAAAAAAATAATGTCAAAGCAATAACTCCAAGGCCAATAATAAATAACACGTTATCTCCTCCGATTCCGCAACATGTCTGGTTGACGAACGGCTGTTCAGAAACGAACTGAAAAGCGCTAAATGAAAAACGTGAAAAGAAAAGCGTGAATCAACACTCACCAAACTTCTATAAACTCTAAATTAGCAGAAGGAGCCCAAAGAGTGGAGCTAAAGAGAACCACGTAGTATGTCTACGTCTATGTTTGTAATTGTTGGCCAACATTCGTGGGACCGTGTGCATGCAAGACAAGTTTGAGCCAACACCCTACGGACAAAATTCCACGGTTTAGTTGGCCAACAATCCGATCGTGTGTACAAGGCATAAGACTAGATACATTTAAGTTATACCAAATGTCTAAAAGAGACACGTATACTGTGTATTTACCGTATATCTCTTTATTTACTAGTATGTGGTTTCATTTTTTTCACTCTATCAAAATGTAAATTCCTTTTGATAAAACATATACAATATTTGGGAGAGCAAGACCAGCTTTTTGCTTTAATGCTTTATAATTCACTTTATATTATCAGCCATTGTATGGCTGATGCACTATCAACATGAAGTCAGCAAAGATTCTTTTGCGACTGTTCACCCACAAAAAAACAGAATTTCATACTGGATTATTTTACTTCCCTCAAAAGACTAAAAGGTCAATGTTTTCTATTTTAATGCAATATAATTTATGAATTACACTTTATAACAATGACACTGTGAAGAAAATGAAATGTGAAAAAGCACTGAAAATAAATTGGGTCAACAGATGTCCTTCCATGATTAGGGACAAGATAAACCCTTCCTAAAAAGTCCAGCTGTGATTTCCCAGTAGTATCCCTAAAGTAATTTAATTTACCATGCCATAGTATTCAAGTAATTTGACCTTGTGTATATATTAATCAACGTATATGGATAGTTACAGAGTACAAATATACAGTAAATAGATATACGGTAAGTATTTTCTAAATATATCTGCAATTTCATAAACTCTTAGCTTTTTCTTTTATTTACTAAATATGATTTATGTCTATACTTTTCTCCCTTGACAGCTGAATAGAGCAGTATGTTTGTGTATGGCACTCAGTATACTGTAAGTAAATACAGATGTTCTGCTCTCGGAAAAATTACAAATATGAATTCAAGCCTGTTATTTTGTCATTTTTGCCAATTTTTGTTTTTGTCTAACTATCTGCATGTCTGTTTATGTGTCATTTCTAACTGCCCTTACTGTGAACTACAGTATATTTACAGCCAGGATAATAAACCCTTCAAGTGACATCATTACTACCAGTTATCAGGTACTTTCATTGGCAACCTCATTTATTGTCAAGAGATGAAACAATTAGAACATATTTTATCTGTAAACAGAATACAGTAGGTATTGGGACACTTGCGTGACCGTGCTCGCGGGACCCGCGGACTCTATGTCCGCCAGGTGCCCGTGATCGTGTCACAGAGCTGAAGAACAGGGGGGGTGCCGATGTAAACACAGCATCTCCCCGTTCTGCCTAGTGACAGGACACTGATCGTCTGCTCCCTGTCATCGGGAGCAGTGATCAGTGTCATGTCACTGCTAGCCCCTCCCCGCCCCCTAGCGGTTAACCCCTTCACCCCCAGTGACATTTTTACAGTAATCAATGCAATTTTATAGCATTGGTCGCTGTATTAATGCCAATGGTCCCAAAAATGTGTCAAAATTGTCCGACGTGTCCGCCATAATGTCACAGTCACGATAAAATTTGCCGCCATTACTAGTAAAAAAAGTAGTTTGCCATACAACTACTGCGATCTGTGACATTGTGATGGACATATCAGACACTTTTGACAAATTTTTGGGACCATTCACATTTACACAGCGATCAGTGCTATAATAATGAACTGAATACTGTGTAAATGTGATTGGCAGGGAAGGGTTTAACACTAGGGGGCTAGGGAGGGGTTAATTATGTTCCCTGGGAGTGATTCTAATTGTAGGGGGAGGGGACTCACAAGGGGAGGAGACTGATTGGTGTTCCTCTGTACTGGGAACACACCATCGGTCTCCTCTCCTCTGACAGGACGTGGATCTGTGTTTACACACACAGATCCACGGTCCTGCTGTGTTCCCGGGCAGTCACGGGTGCCCGGCGGACATCGCAGTTGCCAGGAACGAGCATCGGATCCCGAGCGACGCATCTAATATTTTCAAGAATAAAGCCCCATACACACAATAAGAATATCGTACAAAAAATACCGCTTTTGAAGCGATCATACGCTAATCTGATCCTTAGTACACAGCTTTTGTCTGACATTTTCCGAAGGGACAAACACAAAACAATTTCTTGTACATCACCGATTGTACGGTTTCCGTTTAACCAGTACAGTTTTCATCCGAAAATATCATACAAATACAGTACAACACATTACATGACTTCCAAATTTTTATTCTGTCATACGAGAATTTTTGTATTTTAGTAACCTATTCATTTCTAAAAAAAAAAAAAACGGACGATCATGTGTCCAATAATCTTGTTGTGTGTACTAGGCTTTAGTCTTTGATCTGCTTACACTAAAAATGCCATGAACTGTATGACTGAAAATCGTTAGTCAAACACCTCATCTAGATTCATACCATGAGTGTATATTGTGGTACGGTGGACAAGGATACAACACTAGCAAAGGAATTATTTATGAAAACAAAAATAGTTTGTAACACTGATGATGATCACTGTATCTCTTTTAGAACTAATTGAAAGGTTTAGCAAAGGTCTCATTATATCTGAACCTACAATTTACTTTAGAAACCCTAGTCAGCAATAAATGTCAATATGTAACTGACAATATTTTTACAAGTGTATAAAATTCTGCAGCAGCCTTAGCAGTTCTAGCCTATAAACTCATAGTCAATATTACTTACCTGGTTGACAAATGAGACCGAAATGATGAGAAGGCACACTTGTACCTATAATCTGAAAGTCTATGGAGTGGTGATGGGGAACATACTGACATGGGTGCCACCTGCCCTGGATGGACAATGCAGGCCTGGAGAGATGGCTTGGAGAAGGAGTCCTGACCAAGAAGTGCTCTTAGGCTTGGTTAATACATGTCCAGCCGCGGTTTCAGAGTCCACTGTGATTTTGTTCACCGGTTCAGGTGTGATTCAGGTGCAAATTTTTACTAGAAATCACACCTGAACCAGACTGAAAAATATATAGGACTCTTTTTAAAAATGCACCGCGACCGGTCAGCAGATATGTGAACCAGCTCCATAGACAAGACTGGGTGAATACGCCAGCTGCACCACCTATACTGCGCTTTTTTCAGTTTTATCTGATTTTATAATTTTATGGAAAATATTTTTTGGAAGTTGCTATACTGCTCAAATAAAATTTTATCCGGTCATCAGGTTTTTACACTATGAGGAGGCTCTCCGTTTTTCTTATTTCATGTTCCTGACATTTTGAGGATTTTGGGAGCATTTCAGCGATTAACAGAGGTTCAAAACGTTCTACCATCCAAACACCTAGTGGTCGGTGAGTACAGACTGGTGTGTCATCACAGTCTTGTCTACTTCCAACATTTCAAGCTGACCTCATTCAAGGGTACCGCTCGTCGGTCCACTATGCACGTTTGACCCACAGCTACCTGCTTGTGGGTCCACCCCTGACGGTAAGCGTACCTAGTCTCCACTGCATGCCATTTATCCAAGATGTCATTTGATTGAATAAAGATATGACATCAGAATAACACACAGCGATTTATATGAAAATTGCATCTATACTTTTCATGTATGAACTTTGAATGTCACGGACAGTAGATTCTTAGTCACACTGTAGCCCACACGGTTTTCACCATCAGTTAATATCAATGATTCAGTCTTTGAGCATTTGCTATATTTATATATTAGCACATTGGATTGCACTCTGTTTCTGATTTTGTATTTATTATCATTTTTCTTGATAAGTGTTTTTTCACATAGTGTCATGGTGTCACACTTTTCATCATTAATGACAACTTTAATTAGATGATTCACATCGTTTTCAGACCCCTATTTCTTGGGTCAATTTCATCACGTTTACACCCTGGGGGTTATATTCTTACACATACTGTTATTGTGGATCACCATTTGTATATATAAACAAAGAAAACGGCGCTGGAATAAACTGTGCAATATTAAACGTGAGGAAAAAAGTGCAGCTGCTGATAAGAAAGTGCTAAAACCTTCAAAAAATGCTCAAACCAATAAAACAGCGCTAGCAATCAAAAATTATAACAAAACAATAAAAATGATCCCGCAAAATTGACTGGCATCAATAATGTGTGTGATAAAATTATTTCATAGGTGACATGATTAAATAATTACCAATAAAATTATTTCATGAGTGACCGGGTTAAATAGTTGATAAACCACAACCTATATGTGATAAAATTGATAAAAATATATATGAATATGGATACGTTGTCCAGTTATTGTCCCAAAAACCAAAATAAATGTGCATATGAGCTCTTCCTTGGAATGGACTCACCGGGCTAGCAGACAGACAGAGCAGCAAAGCAGAAGGCAGATATGCAGACAAGCTGTGGTTCGGCAAGCAGGCACAGAAGCAGAGCTGAATAGACAAGCCAGTGAGAGGATCCAGGGAGCGATGAAAGCACATAAGGCACAATGGTGTTCTTGGGGGTGTTGTACCGATAAGAGAAGAAAGCGAAAATAGTGAAGTATTGTAGGAGGATTTTCAAACTGCGCGCTCAGCGCTACTTACTAGATGCATAAAGAAAAGCAAAGTTCTCAGATACTTCCGCGGTCGCCGCTGCGCTCCACGGAGACAGGAAGTGGCGTCAGTGGTTAGATCCTTGGCCGGAAATTACGTCGACGCGTTTCGCCCCTCCTCCAGGGCGTCATCAAAAGACATCACTTCCGGCCAAAAGGACGTGATATTCATACTAAATGGAAAAACAGAAAACCCCTCCCTTTCCAGGTGGAGCCAAATCGCCACACATGATCAGAGAGGATGAGACCACTCATTATGCAGGAGCGCGCAGTTTGAAAATCCTCCTACAATACTTCACTATTGTCGCTTTCTTCTCTTATCGGTACAACACCCCCAAGAACATCATTGTGCCTTATGTGCTTTCATCGCTCCCTGGATCCTCTCACTGGCTTGTCTATTCAGCTCTGCTTCTGTGCCTGCTTGCCGAACCACAGCTTGTCTGCATATCTGCCTTCTGCTTTGCTGCTCTGTCTGTCTGCTAGCCCGGTGAGTCCATTCCAAGGAAGAGCTCATATGCACATTTATTTTGGTTTTTGGGACAATAACTGGACAACGTATCCATATTCATATATATTTTTATCAATTTTATCACATATAGGTTGTGGTTTATCAACTATTTAACCCTGTCACTCATGAAATAATTTTATTGGTAATTATTTAATCATGTCACCTATGATATAATTTTATCACACACATTATTGATGCCAGTCAATTTTGCGGGATCATTTTTATTGTTTTGTTATAATTTTTGATTGCTAGCGCTGTTTTATTGGTTTGAGCACCATTTGTATATGCCTAGGTGTTCTTTCATTTCAGGTGCACGAACATGGGTAGATATTTATGAAAAAGCACGTCAAGGTGTTGTCCAAGAGGCCAGACCTATTTCGGCCGTTTTGATTTTTTACTTTAATATATGTTATTATTCACATATAGGTCACTTCCTTTAGGGAACGTTTTTCAGTAAAACACCATTTGTATTCAGATCTCCATTCTGTCTTACTGGTGCTGTCCAGACACATTTTAGCGCTACACTTTTATTTTTATATCCATAGACAAGACTGCCAGTTCACATGTCATGTGAATTGGATGCAGTTCAAAAGCATCCAATTCCCATATACAGTGGTGTGAAAAAAGTGTTTGCCCCCTTCCTCATTTCCTGTTCCTTTGCATGTTTGTCACACTTAAGTGTTTCGGAACATCAAACCAATTTAAACAATAGTCAAGGACAACACAAGTAAACACAAAATGCAATTTGTAAATGAAGGTGTTTATTATTAAAGGTGAAAAAAAATCCAAACCATCATGGCCCTGTGTGAAAAAGTGATTGCCCCCCTTGTTAAAACATACTATAACTGTGGTTGTCCACACCTGAGTTCAATTTCTCTAGCCACACCCAGGCCTGATTATTGCCACACCTGTTCACAATCAAGGCATCACTTAAATAGGAGCTGCTTGACACAGTAAGGTCCACCAGAAGATCCTTAAAAGCTACACATCATGCCGAGACCCAAAGAAATTCAGGAACAATTGAGAAAGAAAGTAATTGAGATCTATCAGTCTGGAAAGGGTTATAAAGCCATTTCCAAAGCTTTGGGAATCCAGCGAACCACAGTGAGAGCCATTATCCACAAATGGCGAAGACATGGAACAGTGGTGAACCTTCCCAGGAGTGGCCGGCCGCCCAAAATTACCCCAAGAGCGCAGCGACGACTCATCCAAGAGGTCACAAAAGACCCCACAACAACGTCCAAGGAACTGCAGGCCTCACTTGCCTCAGTTAAGGTCAGCGTTCATGCCTCCACCATCAGGAAAAGACTGGGCAAAAAATGGCCTGCATGGCAGAGTTCCAAGGAGAAAACCACTGCTGAGCAAAAAAGAACATCAAAGCTCGTCTCAATTTCTCCACAACACATCTTGATGATCCCCAAGACTTTTGGGACAACATTCTGTGGACCGATGAGACAAAAGTGGAACTCTTTGGAAGGTGTGTGTCCAAGTATATCTGGCGTAGAAGGAACACTGCATTTCAGAAAAAGAACATTATACCAACAGTAAAATATGGTGGTGGTAGTGTGATGGTCTGGGGCTGTTTTGCTGCTTCAGGACCTGGAAGACTTGCCGTGATAAAAGGAACTATGAATTCTGCTGTCTACCAAGAGATCCTGAAGGAGAATGTCCGACCATCTGTTCGTGTACTCAAGCTGAAACGAACTTGGGTTCTGCAGCAGGACAATGATCCTAAACACACCAGCAAGTCCACCACCGAATGGCTGAAGAAAAACAAAATGAAGACTTTGGAGTGGCCTAGCCAAAGTCCAGACCTGAATCCTATTGAGATGTTGTGGTATGACCTTAAAAAGGCCGTTCATGCTCGAAAACCCTCTAATGTAACTGAATTAGGACAATTCTGCAAAGATGAGTGGGCCAAAATTCCTCCAGGACGCTGTAAAAGCCTCATTGCACGTTATCGCAAACGCTTGGTTGCAGTTGTTGCTGCTAAGGGTGGCCCAACCAGTTATTAGGTTTAGGGGGCAATCACTTTTTCACACAGGGCCATGATGGTTTGGATTTTTTTTCACCTTTAATAATAAACACCTTCATTTACAAATTGCATTTTGTGTTTACTTGTGTTGTCCTTGACTATTGTTTAAATTGGTTTGATGTTCCGAAACACTTAAGTGTGACAAACATGCAAAGGAACAGGAAATGAGGAAGGGGGCAAACACTTTTTCACACCACTGTATATGAACTCAGCTTTAATGAGCTATAGACCATTGCTTGTTAGGACAGCATGCAGATCTGCTGATCAGGAAACAGGAACAGTCAGTAGCAGATGGACAGGAGCAATCCATGATCAAGATGTATCACTCTGTACGGCATGTGATGGCTCTGTACAGCATGTAATGGCACTGCACAGCAAGTGATCCTGTAATGCTCTATTTACAATGAAGAAAACATTATTGCTATAGGGGTACTAGGAAATACACCAATTATGGTGGAGCAAACTCTGTTCATGTCTGAGGAGTTCTGGGCTTCAGTATGAAAATACAAGTAGATGTGAATGGAAGGTTTCATTGTCTCATATAAAAATCCAGATAGTCAGTAAAAGGGTTCATTCACAATGTTAGCTCTGATTTTATTTCATTTTACTATACCAGTAATGCATGGAATGCCTATGTGCTGTCACATCCATATGTGTATTCTGCTTTACAAATATATTGCTTTCACTCTGGTAGATAGTAATATGTAGAGGAGATTTACATACACAGCACTATCAGTGTGAGCAGAGTGCAGAGAGAAGACATAATTCAAGCAAAATTACAGGAAAGTGGGTGGATCCAGACTCCAGAGCCAGACCATTGTTGGCATTACACTGTATGAAGTCTGTAGCCCCTCCCACAGGTATTTGGCTTGATTTTAACAGAATAGGGGCACTTCTGAGAGGGCTGGAAAGATTTTTAGATATAAGCAGCTCACATAGAATAGTGTAAGCAAAAAGAAAGGAAACCCATACTTCTCTTTTAACTAGCAACAATTCTGGCTTTGGATGTGCAGGTCCATGGACACACCAGCCTCGCTGCTTGCTTATGCACGTGGCTTTGTGCTTGACTGGAAACAGGTCTATGTCTATGGCTGTGTAGAGGATTATGTACATGCATGCAGCATTGTACTGAAACAGTATCCTGACAGTCATTTTTGATCTTTTTATCAGGTAGTTCAATATATGCATTTGGTAAATATATGAGGGAAACAGAAATTTCCTTTAAGGAGAGAAAAAGAAAAACATATTAGAACTGATTTTCCAAAGACGTACATGTTTTACTTAGCCTTGTAACCTTTTTCATTTCTTTGATCTATTTACAGGTAAATTAATACAAAAAAAAGAAACTGTACATGACTGGATGTTCAGAGCGAACACAGGTTCAGAATTGCTAAGTAAAAAATTATATTTCTTTAACAAACCACCCAAATCAACTTTATTATCACCACTATTCTAAACAAAATTCATAAAAGCTGCAAGGATTTTTTTTAATGGATATTGGATTGTGGCTTTTTTTTTTTTTTTAATTCAACCTTTAAAACAATCACTACAAGCTCAGTGCATCTGTTTCTATAATCACACAATCAGTTCCATAAAAACAGCACTGTACACTCATCAACCTTTTATACATGCAGGACTCTTAAAGTGATTGTAAAGCTTCCTTTTTAAATTAAAATAACAAACATGTTTTGCACAGGGCAGCCCCAATCCTCCTCTTCTTAGGTCCTCCACTGACGCTCCTGTCTCCTCCCCCTCCCCCCACCACCAATTGCCCCCATAGCAAGCCATTTGCTATTGGGGCACTTGTGCATGCTAGCGCCCGAGCGCTGCTGTATGTTCATAAGAAACACAGAGCAGGGCTCGGCCCTGCCCCCTCATCACTGTGATTGACAACATCAGCTGTAATTAATGAGGAGGGAGAGAGCAGAGAGAGCCTCGGCTTTCATGCACATCACTTGATCAAGATTTTGCTCGGGTATGTATTTAGAGGTAGCTGCATGCAAAATGTTTTTTCCTTTACTGCATAGGGTGCAGTAAGGTAGACAACCTTCTGCCTTTACAACTACTTTAAAGTGGTTGCATTGCATACTAGCACATTATGAAAGACTTACCTTAGATTGAAGCCATCCAGTGATGTGCTGTCACTGCTGACATGCCTTACAACTTCACCCTTCCGGGTTCGCGGGCTTCAGCTGCTTGAATGGCTGAGCTGCAACGATGTTACCCCTGCATCAGAGTCACGGCTGTGACACATCTCTCTCATTGGATGACAAGTTGTCCATTGAGAGCACAGCGCACATACGCTGATGATGTCACCGGCTGACACTATTGTAAATGTCTCCTGAATGGTGGACATTTAGGAGATATTTACTGTACCTACAGGTAAGCCTTATCATAGGCTTGCCTGTAGGTACAAGTAAACAAGGTGGGCTTTTCTACCACTTTAACCAGGGTTCTGTGGTGCCCTAGGAATATGGAATGTGTCACTGGCCACCACCGCATAATATTCAAATCCACCCAATGAGACATACACTACTGGTTACCATTGCTTCAGATTGGTATCTGTCCAACAGTGGGTTTAACGTTTTAGAGCCTGACATCAGCATGTGGAGCAGCTATGGTCTCTCAGGTAAATAACATTGGATAAGAAGGGAAATAACTGCCAGTGAACCCCAAAGAAAATGTATTATTGCCACTAAATGTGAGTATTGCCACGTACACACGTTCGGACTTTGTCCGCCGGACCTAGTCCAGCAGACAAACCGCCGGACTTTCCGAGGGGGGGACTTGCCCGGACTTCCGAGCGTGTGACTTGCCCACACACACGCCCGGACTTCTCCGGCGGACAATCCGTGGGAAAAAGTCTGCGGGACTTTTGAAAATGAACGGACTTGCCCACACACGGAGCAGTTCGTTCATTTAGCACGTGACTTCAGGTAGACGGAGCTAGCGAAGGCAGTGAATGCCGCTGCGCTAGCCCCGTTACCTGGCATGGATTTAAAGGGAATCCCCACGCCGAAAAAATTTGGTCCCCCCAAATCCATCTCAGACCCTTATCCGAGCATGCAGCCCGGCAGGCCAGGAAAGGGGTGGGGACAACATCGGAAGAGGAAGAAGAAGAACAAGGCGGCGGCGCAGCGGCAAGAACAGAAGAGACCCCGGAAGACCCCCGAAGGCGGATCGAGACCCCCAGACGACGGCGTCGACGACGAAGAAGGTAGCCGGCCTCCTCTGCTCGGTAAAAGAGCTAGGTAAATAGCGGAGGAGTCCAGCGAGAAGACCCCCCAAGACGGAAGAAGACCCCCGGAGCAGTGCAATAAAATACTTTTTAAAAACTGTGTGTTTTTTTTTTCTTTACACTTTACACCTTAGGTGAATGGGTAGGGGTACATCGTACCCCATACTCATTCACATAGGGTGGGGGGCCGGGATCTGGGGGCCCCCTTATTAAAGGGGGCTCCCGGATTCCGATAAACCACCGCCCGCAGACCCCGACAACCAATGGCCAGGGTTGTCGGGAAGAGGCCCTTGTCCTCATCAACATGGGGACAAGGTCCCCCTTTCCCCAGGGCACCCCCCATGTTGAGGGCACGCGGCCTGGTATGGCTCAGGTGGGGGGGCGCTCGCTCGTCCCCACCCCTTTCCTGGCCTGCGTGCTCGGATAAGGGTCTGAGATGGATTTGGGGGGGACCCCCACGCAGTTTTTTCGGCGTGGGGATTCCCTTTAAATCCATGCCAGGTGACGGGGCTAGCGCGGCGGCATTCACTGCCTTCGCTAGCTCCGTCTACCTGAAGTCACGTGCTAAATGAATGGACTTTCCGATGATCGGCAAGTCCGTTCATTTCAAAAGTCCGGCGGACTAGCATACTAACGGCGGGATTGTCAAGTCCAGCGGATAATTTTAAAACAAAACTTAAAACCTAGTCCGCCGGACTTTTGGCGCCAAAAAGTCCACCGGCGCCCACACACGGGGGGATTGTCCGGCGGACTCGAGTCAATCCCGCGGGAAAGTCCCTTCGTGTGTACGAGGCATTAGAATGTATTTTTTCCACTGGTCGCTATTGCAAATTTATTATTGCCACTGAACAATAATGCAAATGTATTATTGCCACTGAAAGTCAATGCAAATTAATTATTGCCACTGAACAGCAATTCAAATGTGTTTTACCAAATAAATTCAATGCAAATTTATCATTACAACTAAACACCACTGCAAATGTTATATTTTTTTTCATATTGAACACTAATGCATCGTGCACACGATCATACTTTCCGCCAACAAGCCCGTGGAATTTTATCCGAAGGGCGTTGTCTCAAACTTGTCTTGCATACACACGGTCACACAAATGTTGGCCAGCAATTACAAACGTAGTGACGTACTAGACGTACTAAGAGCCAATAAAAAGGAAGTTCACATCAGTCATGCGCCACCCTTTGGGCTCCTTCTGCTAATCTCGTGTTAGTAAAAGTTTGGTGAGTGTCGATTCGCGCTTTTCAGCCTTGTGCTTGTCAGTTCGTTTCTGTTTTTCAGGTTGTGCTTGTCGGTTCGTTTCTGTTTTTCAATGCATGCTTGCCAGCTCGTTTATGTTTTTCAGTGCGTTCTTTTTGGTTCCCTTCTGATTTTCAGTGCATGCTTGTCAGGTCGTTTCTGATTTTCAGGTCGTGCCTGTCAGGTCCTTTCTGATTTTTAGTGCGTTCTGTCAGTTCGCTCTGAACGGGCGCTCGTATACTAGCCATGTGGCGTTCTCATCAGAGAAATCGTGCTACTATTGTTGGGCTTGGAGTTATTGCTTTGACCCAAGTCCGGTCCAGGAACAGGGGAGGAGGAGTTCTTGGACCAAGAATTGATTGCTTAATCGTGACCAATTCTGTCATATGCCTTAGTTGTGGGAGCTCTAGGAGAATAATCCTGATGATTTCAGGAATTATCTCCGGATGACAGACCCCTGCTTTCACCGTCTATTGGCTTTGCTGTCCCCCTATATTACTAAGCAGGACACATTTATGCGGCAAGCCATCACTCCCGAGCAAAGGCTCGTCGTCACCTTGTGGTACTTGGCAACGGTCAGAAATCTCCAGGATCTGAAGCTCACAAATGGGATCTCCCCTCAGGCTCTCGGAATCATTATTCCAGAGACCTGTTCTGCTATCATCAAGTCCTGCAGAAGGACTATATTCGGGCAAGTTGTATCTTTTAACATCACATTTTATGTATTTAATGTTTGCTAATGTATTGTATTATTTCTTCATTCCATAATTAATATTATTGTAATATGCTGTGAATGTCCTCTTTGTCCTCATGCATGCTGTAAGCTTTTAAAGCTCCTTAATCCTTTTATTTGCCTTCACTAACCTCCCCAGCATGCTATCCTGGGCCCATACACACCTAGCCTAGTAACTTAACAATGTATTTTGTCAGCTACATTTTAGTGCTTACCCTAAACACCCCCTAAAATGTGTACAAATGTTATTATTGTCCTTAAATTCAGGCAGAGTGCAAGAGGTTATTTTTTTGGTGTACAGTGTGTATCCATATTTTTGGATTATGACACTTCTTACCTGTCCAGTGGGCTGCCAATAGTGTTAGAAAGGAAGAGCTGGCCAAAGTAACACACATTATTTATGCATTCAGCTCTCATGGAAGTGGAGAGGGTTACCTGTCCAAAACATCCACCCATCATCCCCCACCCTAAAATGTTTATAATGGGCCACCAGAGGGGGGGGGGATCTGATAAGTTGACCTTATACTTTTGTCTTTAAATACAAATTTCAAGAAATGTTATACTTATGTTGGCCAAGAATGTTTGTGTCTAATCTACTTGCAATGTTATATGCAAAAGTACTAATTATTTTTTTTTTGTTTGACTCCACAGTTTCCTTCAAACTCACAGGTATGCCAGACTGTGGCTTCCCAGTTTCACACCCAGTGGTATTTTCCCAATTGTGGTGGTGCTATTGATGGGAAGCATGTGAGGATGTCCCACCACCCAACTCGGGCTCTTATTTCTATAACTACAAGGGCTTTTGTAGTTTTGTCCTGTTGGCAATTACGAGTTTCTATACATGGACGCTGGGAAGAATGTCAGAAACACTGGCAGGGGAGTGATAGCCCAGACAGAGTTCTACTGGCGGCTACAAAATGGCACCTTGTGGTTGCCACCTCCTGAGGAGAATGTGGAGGGCCTCAAATTTATTTTTGTAGCGGATGATGCCTTTGCTCTGGGGAACATCCCATGAGGCCGTTCCCCATGAGGAACATGATCCCAGAGCAGAGGGTTTTCAATTACCGGCTGTCTCGTGCCAGAAGAGTGGTGGAGAATGCATTTGGCATAAGGGCAAGCCGGTTATGGCTCTTCCTAATGGCCATAAACCAGTCTGAATATAAACTGAACCATGGGGTGTTGTGCTTTTGAATTCTACACAACTATTTAAGGAGGATTGCAGCCAGCTATCTGGCCTCGGTTTAGACTGAGGCCGACTTTGCAGCAGAAACAGCAATGATGGCTCTAGAAAATGTGCCTGTGAATTCAGACAAAAATATCTTGATTACTTTGTGGGTACAGGGGCAATTGCCCCCAAAACATGTCCATTGAACCCCTATGATGGGAGCTAATAGGGATGGGCCCGGTGTTCGATTCGAACCTATGCCATTCATCTGCTCGTCGAGTTCAGAACTCTGAGGGCCATTCGCATCAAATTTGTGTGATGCGAACGGTCCACAATGCACTGCGCCAGTCGCAGTGCATTGCTGGCTGATGATTGGCCAAGCATGCACTGTGACCCCGCATGCTTGGCCAATCATAGAGCCAGCAGCGAGGAGAGCAATAATTGGCCACAGGTAGGATGCCTGTGGCCAATTATAGCTCAGGGGGTTTAGTACACGCCCCACACTATATAAGGCCGCCGAGCCGGCGGCCTTGTGTAGTGTGTTCCGGCGTTTAAGGATAGAGGATTGATAGGCAGGGACAGTCTAAACTATTTTCAATCATTCCTGAGTGGGGAAAGTGTAGGGAAAGAGGAAAAATAGGCAGGGATAGTGTGTTCTTCTCAGGCATTTGCGTGTGGGGACAGTGTAGGGAAAGAGGAATAATAGGCAGGGATAGTGTGTTTTTCTCAGGCATTTGTGTGTGGGGAAAGTGCTGTTCTCTACCAATACAGCCATCTGCAGGAGTTAGTGTGTGTGCTGTGTGAGTCTAGCACAGCACAGTATACAACCTGCACCTGTATCTGCCCTGTTGTCATCGAATCCAGCCATCTGCAGGAGTTAGTAATTGTGTTGTGTGAGTGCAGCACAGCACAGTATACAACCTGAACCTGTATCTGCCCTTCTGCCCTGTTGTCATCTAATCCAGCCATCTGCAGGAGTTAGTAATTGTGTTGTGTGAGTGCAGCACAGCACAGTATACAACCTGAACCTGTATCTGCCCTTCTGCCCTGTTGTCATCTAATCCAACCATCTACAGGAGTTAGTAATTGTGTTGTGTGAGTGCAGCACAGTATACAACCTGAACCTGTATCTGCCCTTCTGCCCTGTTGTCATCTAATCCAGCCATCCGCAGGAGTTAGTAATTTTGTTGTGTGATTGCAGCACAGCACAGTATACAACCTGAACCTGTATCTGCCCTTCTGTCATCTAATCCAGCCATCTGCAGGAGTTAGTAATTGTGTTGTGTGAGTGCAGCACAGCACAGTATACAACCTGAACCTGTATATGCCCTTCTGCCCTGGTTTAATCTAAACCAGCCATCTGCAGGAGTTAGTAATTGTGTTGTGTGAGTGCAGCACAGCACAGTATACAACCTGCATCTGTATCTGCCCTTCTGCCCTGTTGTCATCTAATCCAGCCATCTGCAGGAGTTAGTAATTGTGTTGTGTGAGTGCAGCACAACACAGTATACAACCTGCAACTGTATCTGCCCTTCTGTCCTGGTTTCATCTAATCCAGCCATCTGCAGGAGTTAGTAACTGTGAGGGCTTACAGTGTTGTGGCAACACCGTCCACCACCACCACCAAAGGCCCAATTTTCCTGCCCCTGTTCAACAGGTGCATGCAATTACAATTCTTGATCTAATTATTCACAGCAGGGCCCATTCCTGTGCCCACCAAGAGCAACTGTGAGGGCTTACAGTGTTGTGGCAACACCGTCCACCACCACCACCAAAGGCCCAATTTTTCTGCCCCTGTTCAACAGGTGCATGCAATTACAATTCTTGATCTAATAATTCACAGCAGGGCCCATTCCTGCACCCACCAAGAGTAACTGTGAGGGCCTACAGTGTTGTGGCAACACCGTCCACCACCACCAACAAAGTCCCAATTTGTCTGCCCCTGTTAAACAGGGGCATGCAATTACAATTCGTGATCTAATAATTCACAGCAGGGCCCATTCCTGTGCCCACCAAGTGTAATTGTGAGGGCTTACAGGGTTTTAGCACCAGCACCACCACCAAAGGCACAATTTTTCCTAACACTGTTCAACAATGGCATGTAATTACAATTCCTGATATAATAGTTCACAGCAGGGTGTTCCAGCGCCCACCAAGAGTAGCTGTGAGGGCTTACAGTGTTGTGGCAACACCAACATCTAATGGGGCAAATTTCTGCACAGTATATACGGCAGGCCCCTACTTTCAAACATCCAACTTAGAAACGACTCCTACTTGCAAACGGAAGGAGAAAACAGGAAGTGAGAGGAAATCTACCCCTAGGAAGGAAAATTCTATCCTGTTAGATTTAATTTGGTAAAAAGGTATCTCCTCTCTACTGATGCTTTATCACCAATCCTTGTTTCAATAAAAACCCCACTTTTCCAAAAACATTTGTCATTGGGACGGAAAGTGAGGTGAAATGTTCTAAACAGGTGCACAGACAGCAAAACAAATGTTACAGGGGTTATAACCCTTCCCTATGTTCTCCAAAAAGCGTAAAAATAGATTTTTTTGGATGGAGCTACACTTAAAAATGTACCTGTTCAAAATTACAAACAGATTCTACTTAAGAACAAACCTACAGTCCCTGTCTTGTTTGCACCGCCTGTATACTGCTGTTTAGAGTATATAGGGTTGTAGGTATAGGGTTTTATTTTGGGTCCGGGATTCCCCTTAATATCCATACAATACCCACAGGGGCTGGTAATGGGCTGGGGGGGGGGGGGGGTGATGGGGTAGCCATGCCATTTTTCTCAAAGATTTTCATCCATATTGCCAGGACAAGACATGACATTAAAGCCGCAAGCAGTTTTAAATGGCTTCTTTTTTTCCTTTACAAATGTCATTTTGTGCATGGACAGTTCTAAACACAGGAAACACATGCCACTTCACAGGCATATGTCCCCTGGGGCAGGACCCGGGTCCCCAAACCTTTTTTATGACAATAACATGCATATTGGCCGTTATAATTAACACTTTAGATTTCAAACGTTCGCGTCCATTGTAACTAATAGGGTTCTAACATTCGTGCAAACTTTCGGTCCGTTCGCAGGTTCTGGTGCGAACTAAACCTGGGGGTGTTCGGCTCATCCCCCGGAGCTAGCACATGTTGACACACTGTGGCTGCATGGCAGGGAATAAATTAAAAGAAATGGAGGCAGGCCAGCGCTGTATGTGCGAGGAAATCATCCTTCAGGCCCTGAACAAGGGGAAGAGGGGCCTAATCACCCCTAAATTGCACCTCTGAGAATTTGACCATTCTCCTCCACCATCTCCACCAACACAACAGCCACCCCACCCACCACAGCAGCATGATGGGCCATGGCCAATGCAGCAACAACACCCCCAACAAGATCACTGGGCTGGGGATTACCAACACTATCATTTATAATTTTATTCTGGTTTAATATTTTTTTTTATTTTGGTGCAGAGAATGCATTTTTGATTTAATTTCTTTAATTTGTGCTGAAGAAAGCGTTGAGAGTGATGGCCTGGGTTGGGTGTGGTCTGGCAAAAAAACGCAGGCTGTTGGAAGACCACAGCCTCGAGACATATATGTAATCTGCTGCTGCTCCTGATCTCTTAGAGTCCATGACCGTATTGTGCTCCCTATTAAATGCACTCCTCAGGTTACCAATTTTTACATTCAAATAATTGATGTCTGCCCTGGGGTACAAATGCTTCACCAATTCCAACTGTTTCTCCATTGTTGCCTTCCCCTTGATTTTTATATGACCTTGTGCTCCCTATTGAATAAAAAATGTGGGGTTTGCAAAATACTTGGCTATGTGTTTTACATAAAAAAGGACAGCTTGTTTGTGAGTAGGCAGGTACATTTCAAAAATACAATGTCAAATTAACAAGGGACACCAACAAGTTATATCTTTGAGCTTTAAAATTACGAGATAATAATGGTGTTGTGGTAACTTGACAAAAAAAAAAAATTATTATGGAGATCACTAGAAAAAACAAAAAAAATGAAATACATTTGTCAGAACTCTGTGAATATCACCAGCAAAGCAGCTTCATTATTATACCATTATAAAGAAGAAGAGAATGCGCTGCATTGAGGTTTATAAGCTAGAGGAAACTTTTCTCCTAATAAGCCCTCAACTTTCGACAAATTACCTAGGCACAAAAATGTATTACTATAGTTTGTGGCCTTTCTTAAACGTTTTATAAAAACTAAGGCCAGCTAGCTGGGAAGAGCCAATAAGGGGGGCTTTGTTATATAACACCCCCTCACTAAAAAGCCAGTTATCAGTGACTGTGGGAATAGTTTACAGAGAGATGAGTCTGTGTAGGGAGAGTTGGCTGCTAGATGCTGAACATTTCTAAATTATCCTAAATTGCTGTGGATTGCAGTGTGTCTTCATATTCTTTCATAACCCAACAGTCCTTTTAAACACTACCTATTTGTGTGTTTTGTTGTTGTTGCTGTTCTTGTTATTTTCTTTTCTTCATTTACATATAATGCAAAAGTCTTGCGTTACGAAAAGGATCGACTGACAGAGATTGCGTTTTTATATATGTTACTTTTTTAACTTTTGCGACATTGATTTACTATAAAATATTTCGATATGTTTAAGGTTTCAAAATGCTAGCAATTTTAAATATTTTTCGAAACTCCCATGGCACACCTGCAAATCTCACGCTGCACACTAGTGTGCCACGGCACACAGTTTGAGAATCACTGCACTAGCAGAAGGACAACTTGTGTTTCCAAGTGACTTTTCAGTGTCTCTCAGTGCCTCCCAGTGTTGTCTCTGTGACCTCCAGTATTCTCACTGTCCATTCAACTGTGTGTTCCCAGTGTACCCTAACCTGCATTTAGCCCTGTGATTCTTGTGTACTCCAACCTGCATTCACCTCTGTGATCCTTGTGTACTCCAACATGCATTCAGTCCTGTGATCCTTGCGTACTCCAACCTTCATTCATCATCATGTCTCTGTGTGTTCCAGACAGACTTTCCTCACCAGCATCCATGCACCCCCAGTCTGTTTCCTCTTTTGGGCATTTGTATGTCTCCATGCACTCCTACCTCTTTGGACCATAGTTCCTTCATCCCAGTGCTGCAACTCATTCATTTTCTGTGTGCTTTCAGTGTGTTCTTTGTGTCCTGCTAGCAACCATCTTCTCAACACCTGTGTGATTCCCTGAGCTCTTCAGACAGCCACTTGTTGCTAACACCAATGCCTTCCTTGTTCGTATCCTGCTTTATTAATCATATCCACCCTTGCCTGTAACCTGCCTCTGTGCACCTCCACCTACTCCTGGCTGCTTGGACAGTGTTACCTATCCACACTTACACTTAGTTCCCTGTAGCTGCCTCCTCTGGTGAGTCAAGGGGCCACAACCTGAATGTCACCTGCAGCCAAACCCATCTTCACCATCAGGAACTCTGGTGAAGACAAGGCAGTGCATTAAACTCTGTGTCTTGGCCCCTCTAAGGGGTCTCACTTGTCTTGCAGAACTTGGACATGCCGGTTTCTCTCCACCAGTGCCTCCATGTTTTTAGCCAATTCCAGAGTCCTTGTTGCAACCTGTGTCTCCTCCATGGCCAATGCCACCACCTAGTCTCAGCTGCTGTTACCAACTCCTCGCTACTGGGAGCAGATTCCCAATCTGTGACAGTTAACTGATAAAAGATTATATTTTTGCCTGTTTTTCTAGCTGTTGCTGCCACTGATGCTAATATCCTCCCCCTCCCCCTCCCCCTTCCCAGTACCTCTCCTCTTATTCTCCTTTCCCTACTTCCCTTTCCCAAAAATGTTCCCCTTTATATCAAAAAAGAGATGAAACAAACATTTTTTGAAAGAGAACTCTTGGTGCCTTTTGTCTCAACACTTGGCAATGTTATCACTGCCTTGTGTCTTAATATTTAGGAATGTGAAAATCTTGCCCCAGGTTGCCCCAATGGTCAGCTGGGATTTAATTACTGTAGGAACTACTTGTTCTATGGAAACCAATTGTTTAAATTTATGTTGATGACATCAGTCTATAACCCTTGTTAAATGACAGGTGGCATAATATCCTGCAAAGTCAGCAAGGGCTATGCCCCCAGAGGGTTTTGCCAAACATAAGATTCTATAAGGGAGGCGAGGAGGTTTATGAGCCCACAGAAATTGTGAAAATAATGCCTTCATAAAAAAGGAACAGCATACAGGAGTAGGGCCTGTAAGAGTTACAGTATGCATGGCATAATAATCATTTTTAAGATACCACATTGGCCAAACCATGAGAATTCACCCCCATGCCAAGTGGGTACATTGTTTTATTTTGAAGGAGGGGTGGAAAATGTATCTGAAATGCAATTGACTGATCTGTAGGCAGATGTATTCTGAGATATTTTATGTAGGATTTGACTGTACCCTGAATTCTAATTGTTTTCTTGTATTTAGTTCTGTTCCGTTCTGAGGCCATCCACTTGTATTATTAAAGTTTCCTCGGTTGCGTTCAGTTTGATGGCCTGGAGGTCTCATTCCCCAATGGTGTATTTCCTTTCTGTTTCAAAAATGCATTTGAGAAAAAGGCACAAGGCTGTGACTTTCCCCAGTGGGCTTGAAGAAGAACAATGCCCATCTGTCATGGGGGTCAGTCTCAAAGACCAGTAGCTATAGCAGTTGAGAGGCTCTCACCGATTAGCAGGATAAATACACCAGCAGACTACCCTGGCAGATGACACAGGCTCACCTGAGGTGCAGAGTCTAAGCACTAGCCAGTATTCACCAGAGCTCCTGATGGTGGAGATGGATTTTGCTGTGTGTTAGTACCGGGTCATGATTCTCAGGATATAGCAGGTATGGATCAAGCAGAAAGCCAAATGTCAGTAATAAATGGTTGCAGCTTGGGATAAAGCAGAAACTAGGGATGAGCCCGGTGTTCGAGTCGAACATCGGCCGTTCGTCCGTTCGTCGAAACCAGAACTTTGTGGGCCGTTCGCATCAAATTCGTGTGATATGAACGGCCCACAATGCACTGCGCCAGTCGCAGTGCATTGCTGGCTGATGATTGGCCAAGCATGCACTGTGACCCAGCATGCTTGGCCAATCACAGCGCCGGGAGCGAGGAGAGCCATAATTGGCCACAGGCAGGATGCCTGTGGCCAATTATAGCTCAGGGGGGTTTAGTACACGTGGGTTTAGTACAGTACGGCGGCCTTGTGTAGTGTTCTGCGGCGTTCATAGAGAGAAGGATAGGCAGGGACAGTGTCAGCTGTTCTTTATACTTCTTTAGATAGTGCTGTTACAGTGAGTGTAGTGTTCAGGGAGAGAGCAGGATAGGCAGGGACAGTGTCAGCTGTTCTTTATACTTCTTTAGATAGCGCTGTTACAGTGAGTGTAGTGTTCAGGGAGAGAGCAGGATAGGCAGGGACAGTGTCAGCTGTGCTTTATACTTCTTTAGATAGCGCTGTTACAGTGAGTGTAGTGTTCAGGGAGAGAGCAGCATAGGCAGGGACAGTGTCAGCTTTGCTTTGCTTCCTAACCTAGCGCTGTTACAGTGGGTGTAGTGTGCCTCCTGCACACTGCACAGCATACACCTGAATCTACCCCCTCATTGATGGTGTTGTGTAGTTGATTTGTGCAACACAGGCATCTGCCTAATATTCAGTCAGTGTAGTGTGCCTCTTGCACAGCATACACCTGAATTTAAATAGCACTGATTGCTGTATAAATGACAATGGTCCCAAAAATGTGTCAAAAATGTTCGATATGTCCGCCATAATGTCGCAGTCACAATAAAAATCGCTGATCGCCGCCATTACTAGTAAAAAAAAAATATTAATAAAAAATGCTATAAAACTATCCCCTATTTTGTAAACGCTATAACTTGTGCGCAAACCAATCAATAATCGCTAATTGCATTTTTTTTTTTACCAAAAATATGTAGAAGAATACATATCGGCCTAAACTGAGGAAAAAAAATTTTTTTATATATTTTTTGGGGATATTTATTATAGCAAAAATTAAAAAATATTGCAATTTTTTCAAAATTGTCACTCTATTTTTGTTTATAGCGCAAAAAATAAAAACCGCAGAGGTGATCAAATACCACCAAAAGAAAGCTCTATTTGTGGGAAAAAAAGGACGCCAATTTTGTTTGGGAGCCACGTCGCACCACGACCGCGCAATTGTCAGTTAAAGCGACGCAGTGCCGAATCGCAAAAAGGGGCCTGGTCCTTTGGCTGCAAATTGGTCCGGGGCTTAAGTGGTTAAATGGCTTTTTTTCCTTTACAAATGTCATTTTGTGCAGGGACAGTTCTAAACATGGGAAACACATTCCACTTCACAGGCATACTTTAGACACCCCCCAGGTACGATATTTAAAGGAATAGTGTATTTCACTTTTTCTTTTTCACTTTTTGCATCATTAAAATGAGTTCTCCAGAAAAAACTTCAGTTTTTAAAACTTGTTTTTGCATTGATGCATGTCCCCTGGGGCCAGGCCCGGGTCCCCAAACCCTTTTTAGGACAATAACATGCATATTGGCCGTTATAAATAGCACTATAGATTTTGAATGTTCGCATCCATTGTAATTAATAGGCTTCTAACGTTCGTGCAAACTTTCGTCGGTTCACAGGTTCTGGTGCAAACCAAACCGGGGGTGTTCGGCTCATCCCTAGCAGGAACATATTCGAGAAACAAGCAAAAGGAAGGTAATGAGTGACATTGAAGATATGGATGATAAGAGTGAGATATTGGCTGAAGAGGGGACAATAATCCCGCAAACAGAAAGTGCAAAGGCATGGCTAAAATAGGAAGTTATTGGGAGGAGCAAAGGGTACAAAGTTCAAGAGAAGCAGGGTTCAAGGCAGGATCATTAAAGGAATTGTTCAGGAAGCTGTCCAGCATCCCAGGTGGCTCAGCAAGAATAGAAATCACCAGACACATAAGAGGTTGAAGCTTCCCGACCTGGGTCCTGACACCATCCCAATTAAAGAGCAATTTTGTCTTGAGTTTTTGCAAAGCTTTAATTGGGGCTACTAAGGTGAAATAGCTGTAGATAAATTGATGCTAATAATTGGTGAAGGACAGAAAATGTTCAGTCTTTTTTAGACCAGAGGGTTTAGACTAGTCTGAGATAGTTCAGAGTTTGGGTGGATGTACAAGATGGCCTTGATTAGTGACAATGTAGGCATGGGACCTGGGTCTGCTTGAAGAGGTACTTCTCCAACTTGGCATACAGACAATTATTACGTAGGCACTGAAGAATAATTTTCACAAGATCACGATGCGTGTTTAAGTGGGAGAAAATGAGGGAGGAAAGTCTATCACCAAAGTATACTGTGACACAAAATATACATGAGATCATAGAAACCCTTACTGATGAAGTATTGGAAGACAGCCAGGGCATTACATGCAGTAAATCGAAGGTCACAAAGAGATACTCACAATGCCCATTCTTGGTATTAAAAACCATCTTCCACTCATCACCCTTCAGAATCCTAATAAGGCCCCTCTGAGACCTACTTGGAGAATATGCAAGCATCCCAGAATCTGTTGAAATGTTCAGAAATCAGCAGTAGAGCAAATCATTTCATGATGGTGATAGCACTCTATAGTCAAGGGAAGGATGACGCAAACCATCTTTATTTTTAACAAAGAAAGACCAAGCCAGCTTGTGGGAATTGGATTTTCTGATTAAGCATTTTCATAATGCTTTCCTGGATATACTCAGACATGGCTCATGTTTCAGAAATGGAGAGAGGATAACATAGCCACAAGGGGGAAATTTCTCAGCAAGAGCTCAATAGGATAGTTAAAGACTCAACAATGATGGAGGCAAACTGCGGCTTTTTTACAAAAAGTAAGTATCAGAGTAGTGAAAATTTCTGTCAGGGCACCAGAGGGTAGTGGTTGTACCTTTGGTAGACAACTAGTGTGACAATGAGGTTCTGAAGATAAAATCTGTTAAGCATTCTAGTCCAGATGGAGTGAGTGTCTTTCTAACCAGGGAAGGCATAGGATAATGGGACTGGTGGAATTTGGAAGAACCAGAAAGAAAATGTCTTCATGGTAAAGACTTTTAATCTTCAGAGATAGTTAATAGGTTTGAAAGTGCATTGTATATCATACACATGCCTCTCCTTCTAGGCCAATTAAAAAATGCCTGGGTCTTATATTAATTTTTGCCACCAAAAACACAGTAGGGCTTATTTTTGGGGTAGGGCTTGCCATTTAATGTGCTGTCTTTTCTCCCCCACTCCCTCCCTGCCTGTCAGAAATCCCCAGTGTGAATAATAATTAAAGTGGTTGTAAAATGCTAGAATCCTCTCTATTACTGTAGTATTTAATGTAAAAGGTGTTTGTTTCTGTAATCTAATTGAGTAAAATACCTTCTTATAGCATCACTCGGCACTTTCGTGACTTGCCTAAGCTATCTTCCCTGCTCCGAGCACTGCAGAAGGGAGGTGATGCTGAGATCCCCACTGACAGCCAGGAAAAAAAAAGGGGGGAAGAAGGGGGATCAGCTGAGTGGTGCTTCCAGGGCCCACTCCGGGCAATGCAGAAGGGAGGGGGCTGGGTTCCCCTGCTGACAGCCAGCAGAAGAGAAGGGGAAAGCAGTGGGAGATCTGCTGAGCGTCGTTTCCATGGACTGCTCCGAGCAATGCAGAGGGAGGGGGGCCGAGATCCCCCGCTGATATTTAGGAGAGGAGAACCGGAGATCAGCTGAGCGCTGAGTGGCACTATAAGAAGGTATTTGAATCAATTAGATTACAGAAACACCTTTTACTTTAGAGGATACATAGAGAGGATTTTAGCAGTTTACAAGCGATTTCAACCCTAGGGCTTATTTTGGGGGTAGAGCTTATATTGCAGCCCTCCCCGAATATCACAGTAGGTCTTATTTTCAGGGAAGGTCTTATTTTCTGGGTAACACGGTATATCTCTCTTTACAGCAGCAAAAGGGAAGTTGCTGGTACCCATGCAGAAAAACAACAGCACTTACTGTGTGCAAAATAAGCTACTACAGTCTGTTACAGCATCCGCAGCAGCCAGATTGTTTTGCATTGGAAATAATTATTTTGAGCCAAGCTGACCCAAACAAATTATTCAAAGTGAAAGGAAACCGAGGCATTCAAGTTTAAATATGGAAGGGAGAAAACTGCGCTTGGAATAACTAAATTGTGTAGGTTTTAAATAAACACCCCTAAGTTGATAAAGAGGACCAAAAAGAAAAAAAGGGGAAAAAAAAGGAAGAGAGAGCTGCAACTTATTGTGGGATATACACAAAATAAACAATAGTAAAGAGAAGTTGCGCTGGTAAATAAACAATAGTAAAGAGAAGTTGCCCAACTTCTCTTTACTCAAGTTTAAATATAGAGGGACGTAAATCAATATAGAATTTAAGCTGTTAAAGCGCTTTGTCAAAGGACAAGACATATGTGTTTGTACTGTTACAGGATGAATTGCTCCCCACAGACAAACATGGAACCTGTCGAGGAACAATGTACCTCTGAGCCTCTGTTTCATCTGTTCAGTGGCACAGCTCCAACTAATGGATGGAGGACAAATTGCACCTGCCTATAGTGTGTGAAAGCTTCCTGAACAGGGCACAAATCCTGGCCCATTTCAACTGATGGCTAGGAGATTCCCTGCTAAGCTAAATGTAATTAAAGGGATCAGGCATAGTGGTGGTAACTATCATTACCCAAATATGGCAATGCCTATATTTGGAAAATTACTTGTATCACTAGGTGGGTGGAGCCTGATGGGGAACTGAGAGACTAGTTCCCCCTTTAGGTCCACTTTACTTCTGATCCTAACTATGGATCAAGCCATGACCATGCACTATAAATCAACAGCAAGGCAGACTTGATGGGGAACTCTCATAAAAAAAAACTCTTCGGCTATGCACCTTTCTGTGTGAGGTACACAGTGGATGAGGAGGGAGTTCCCAGTATGGACACTCCAGCCTAAGTGCTAGGCACCCACAGAATCATGTACCTGTCCATTTTCCTGGAACAAAAGCTCCTCATTTCTTAAGATGGCTTTCTCTGTAGTTTCTTTATAAATAAAAAAAAAAAAGAACTTACTTTTATGAAACACAGACAACCAAAACATGCACCTGAATGATTCTTTCCAGAATATTATTAAAGCCTGTTTTTAAAATGACTTTTGCCAATCGTATCCCTAAGTAACAATTAACATGCCAGTCTTGCTTAAAATTAACAACAATGAACCCTGCTTGCTGTAAGCCAAAAAACATTTCCTGCAGTTAAAAAGAGGGCAAGTTGAGACACTATCATAAATAATCTTCTTTCTTTCATTGTGGGAATCTGGTGCTTATGCAGCTGTTAAAAAATGTTGTTAGATCCTAACCATAATTAGTTTTATTAGAAATTAATAGAACTCCTATGTTAGAAGATTCTACAGTCAGCAAACTTTGCAGATTAATGTATTATATATCTTGCCAATGTCTAACATTTGTGTTAGAAACATACACAATTGGAATGTCTAAACCTTTAATTAAGCCAAAGAATGTTCCTAAAAAGGTGAGTCTACACATGCAAGAGAGAAAGTTTATGTTTAGTCTGTGTGTTCAGAAAAAGCACTGAAACCATACAAATGGCAAGTTTTCCTCACCAGAATGTAAATTTGGCACTGTATTTGCACAGGAAATGATTGTTACTTATTTTCAGCTAATTTATACCCCTTTACATGCATTCTCTCACCTGTTGCAGTAGCTCTGAGCTGAGCGATGCTGCAACAGGTGAGATCGTGGACCACACATGTGCGGGGGGGGGGGGGCTATAGCAAAGGCATTGTTTGACTTTGGTCAAAGCTGCACATTTTGTTTTTTCTACAGGTATCCCTTACCTGCCTAGGTAGTTTTTTGGTAAACATGAATTAACCCTTTAATTGAAACTTTACCAAACCCACTGCAGAGAAATTTTCTACCTATTCTTACAGCCTGACTTAACTACTTCAAAACAGGGCACTTATACGCCTTCCTGCCCAGACCGATTTTCAGCTTTCAGCACTATGCTGTACCCAAACAAAATTGTTATCATTTCCCACAAACAGAGCTTTATTTTGGTGGTATTTGATCACCACTGGGGTTTTTATTTTTTGTGCTAAAAAAAAAAGAAACATTTTTTTTTAGTTTCTGTTACAAACCTTTGTAAATAAGTAAGTTTCCTTCACTGACTGGCACTGACGAGGCAGTACTGATTGGCACTGATGAGGTGGCACTTATATGCAGCACTGATAGACACTGATAGGCGGAACTGATAAGCAGCATTGATGGGCAATGATAGGTGGCACTGATATGCAGCACTGATGAGCACTAATAGGGGCCACTGATGGGCATTCATAAGTAGCACTGGGCACTGATAGGCAGCACTGATGGGCACTAATAGGTGGCACCGATAAGTGGCACTGGTGGGCACTAGGGATGAGCCGAACACCCCCGGGTTCGGTTCGAACCAGAACCTTCGAACGGACCGAAAGTTCGCGCAAATTTTCGAACCCTATACGTTATAATGGACGCGAACGTTCGAAATCAAAAGTGCTAATTACAACGGCCAATATGCATGTTAATGTCATAAAACAGGTTTGGGGACCCGGGTCCTGCCCCAGGGGACATATATCAATGCAAAAATAACTTTTAAAAACTAACGTTTTTTCGGGAGCAGTCATTTTAATGATGCATAAAGTGAAAAAAAAAAAGTGACATTTTCCTTTAAATATGGTACCTGGGGGGTGTCCAAAGTATGCCTGTGAAGTGGCATGTGTTTCCCGTGTTTAGAACTGTCCTTGCACAAAATGACATTTGTAAAGGAAAAAAAGAAGCCATTTAAAACCACTTGCGGCTTTAGGTTTGATCTTAAGTAGAATCTGAACAGGTACATTATGAAGTGTAGCTCCATCCCAAAAAAATCTATTTTTAAGCTTTTTGGAGAACATAGGGAGGGGTTATCACCCCTGTAACATTTGCTGTCTTTGCACATCTGTTCAGAACATGTCACCTCACTTTCCGTCCCAATGACAAATGTTTTTGGAAAAGTGGGGTTTTAATTGAAACAAGGATTGGTGATAAAGTATCAGTAGAGAGGAGATACCTTTTTCCCAAATTAAATCTAACAGGATAGAATTTCCCTTCCTAGGGGTAGATTTCCTCTCACTTCCTGTTTTCTCTTTCCATTTGCAAGTAGGAGTCGTTTGTAAGTTGGATGTTTGAAAGTAGGGGCCTGGCGTATATACTCTGCAGAAATTTGCCCTATTAGATGTTGGTGTAGCCACAAGACTGGTGGGCACAGGAATGGGCCCTGCTGTGAGTTAATAGATCAAGATTTGTAATTGCATGCACCTGTTGAACAGGGCAGAAAAATTGGGGGTGTGGTGGTGGTGGTGGTGGTGGACGGTTTTGCCACAAGACTGTAAGCTCTCACAGTTACTCTTGGTGGGCGCAGGAATGGGCCCTGCTGTGAGTTATTAGATCAAGATTTGTAATTGCAAGCACCTGATGAACAGGGCAGAAAAATTGGGCCTTTGGCGGTGGTGGTGGACGGTGTTGCCACAAGACTGTAGGCCCTCATAGTTACTCTTGGTGGGCGCAGGAATGGGCCCTGCTGTGAGTTATTAGATCAAGATTTGTAATTGCAAGCACCTGATGAACAGGGCAGAAAAATTGGGGGTGGTGGTGGTGGTGGTGGTGGACGGTTTTGCCACAAGACTGTAAGCTCTCACAGTTACTCTTGGTGGGCGCAGGAATGGGCCCTGCTGTGAGTTATTAGATCAAGATTTGTAATTGCAAGCACCTGATGAACAGGGCAGAAAAATTGGGCCTTTGGCGGTGGTGGTGGACGGTGTTGCCACAAGACTGTAGGCCCTCATAGTTACTCTTGGTGGGCGCAGGAATGGGCCCTGCTGTGAGTTATTAGATCAAGATTTGTAATTGCAAGCACCTGATGAACAGGGCAGAAAAATTGGGCCTTTGGCGGTGGTGGTGGACGGTGTTGCCACAAGACTGCAGGCCCTCATAGTTACTCTTGGTGGGCGCAGGAATGGGCCCTGCTGTGAACTATTAGATCAAGATTTGTAATTACCCGCCCCTGTTAAACAGGGGCTGAAAAATTGTGCCTTAGGCACTGGTGCTGGTGCCACAACACTGCAACCCCTCACAGAGACTGTACTTGGAGCACAGCAGTCACACGTGTTGCGAAGCATTTTTTTAAAAAATTGTAAGTACACGCCCCTGTTAAACAGGGGCTGAAAAATTGTGCCTTAGGCACTGGTGCTGGTGCCACAACACTGCAACCCGGCCCTCACAGATACTGTACTTGGAGCACAGCAGTCACACGTGTTGCGAAGCATTTTTTTTAAAAAATTGTAAGTACACGCCCCTGTTAAACAGGGGCTGAAAAATTGTGCCTTAGGCACTGGTGCTGGTGCCACAACACTGCAACACGGCCCTCACAGAGACTGTACTTGGAGCACAGCAGTCACACGTGTTGCGAAGCATTTTTTTTAAAAAATTGTAAGTACACGCCCCTGTTAAACAGGGGCTGAAAAATTGTGCCTTAGGCACTGGTGCTGGTGCCACAACACTGCAACACGGCCCTCACAGAGACTGTACTTGGAGCACAGCAGTCACACGTGTTGCGAAGCATTTTTTTAAAAAATTGTAAGTACACGCCCCTGTTAAACAGGGGCTGAAAAATTGTGCCTTAGGCACTGGTGCTGGTGCCACAACACTGCAACACGGCCCTCACAGAGACTGTACTTGGAGCACAGCAGTCACACGTGTTGCGAAGCATTTTTTTTAAAAATTGTAAGTACACGCCCCTGTTAAACAGGGGCTGAAAAATTGTGCCTTAGGCACTGGTGTTGTGGCATGGATCATTGAGTAGGAGGAAGAGGATAGTCAGTGAACATAAGAGGACAGTCACTCAGCATCAGCATAGGCAGTCTTGAAGGGATGTGACATTAAAAATTATTCGGTTATATCCGCCTCAGGTGCCTGGTAGCTGGTGGTGATCCAAGACTGATTCATTTTGATGAATGTCAGTCGATCAACCGAGGCGGTGGACAGGCGCACCCTATGATCAGTCACAAATCCTCCAGCAGCACTGAATGTGCGTTCGGAAAGAACGCTGGAGGCAGGACAGGCCAGTAGCTCAATTGCATACTGTGCAAGCTCTGGCCAGTGATCCATCCTCAGGACCCAGTAAGCCAGAGGATTTTCGGTGGGAAAGGTGTCCAAGTCTGACCTTGCCCCAAGGTATTCCTGCACCATGTATATCAGACGCTGGCGATGGTTGCTGGAACCGATCATACCTTGGGGCTGCGGACTAAAAAATTGTCTGAACGCATCGGTCAGACGTCCACCTTCCCCACCGCTCCTTCTGCCACTGACCGAAGCCTCAGCAACTCGTCGCCCAGGACCAGGAGTTTGTAGCCTCCCAGTTTCTGGGAACGCGTTGCACAGACCTTTCTGCAAGGCCTCCCTGAGATGTCTCATCCTCTGCTCCCTCTGCGACGGCAAGATAAGGTCCGCAACCTTACCCTTGTACCGCGGATCAAGGAGAGTGGCCAGCCAGTAATGGTCCCTCTCCTTGATCCGAAGAACACGAGGATCCTTCCGCAGGCTTTGCAGGATCAGGGAGGCCATGCAGCGTAGGTTAGCTGAGGCATTCGGTCCGGAGTCTTCTGGGTCACTGAGGATGACATGATCGCCAGCCACCTCCTCCCAGCCACGTACAAGTCCACTGGCTTGTTGGGACTGTACATCATCCCTAAAAGACTGCTGCTGCTGATGCTGAGTGCCAGGCTCCACCTCCATGCTCACACAATCCTCCTCCTCCTCCTCCTCCTCCTCCTCCTCCTCATCCTCTTCCTGTGTGATGGGTGGGACAGAAGGAACACTGTCCGGATAAAGGGGGCCTTGAGAGGCAAGGAAGTCCTCCTCTTCCTGCCTCTGTTCTGCCTCAAGTGCCCTGTCCATTATCCCACGCAGCGTATGCTCCAACAGGTGGACAAGAGGGACAGTGTCACTGATGCATGCACTGTCACTGCTCACCATCCTCGTGGCCTCCTCAAATGGTGAGAGGACAGTGCATGCATCCCTGATCATGCTCCACTGACGTGGGGAAAAAAAACCAAGCTCCCCTGACCCTGTCCTGGTGCCGTAGTCGCAAAGGTACTCATTGATGGCCCTCTGCTGCGTGTGCAGTCGCTGCAGCATGGCCAACGTTGAGTTCCACCTGGTGGGCATGTCAGATATTAGGCGGTTCTTGGGCAGGTTCAGCTCCTTTTGCAGCTCAGTCAGCCGAGCACTGGCATTATAAGATCGGCGGAAATGCACACAGACTTTCCTGGCCTGCCTCAGGACATCCTGTAAGCCTGGGAACCTGCCCAAGAACCGCTGCACCACCAGGTTGAGGACGTGAGCCATGCAGGGCACATGGGTGAGCTGCCCCTGTCGCAGGGCGGAGAGGAGGTTGGTGCCATTGTCAGAAACGACCATTCCTGGCTTAAGCTGACGTGGCGTCAACCACCTCTCGGCCTGCCCCTGCAGAGCTGCCAGAACCTCTGGCCCAGTGTGGCTCCTGTCCCCCAAACACACGAGCGCAAGCACGGCATGGCATCTTTTTGCCTGCGTACTTGCGTAGCCCCTTGTACGCCTACGGAGCACCGCTGGTTCCAAGGACAGAGCACTGGAGGAAGAAGAAGAGGAGGGGGTGGAGGAGAGAGGTGTGTCACAACCAGTAGCAGTAGTCGCGTTTTGGAGGCGTGGTGGCGGAACAACCTCCAACACTACTGCACCTTGTCCTGCATCCCTCCCAGCTGCCAATAGAGTGACCCAATGGGCCGTGAAAGAAAGGTACCGTCCCTGTCCATGCCTGCTGGACCATGAGTCAGCGGTAATATGCACCTTACCGCTGACCGCCCTGTCCAGCGAGGCATGGACATTGCCCTCCACATGCCGGTAGAGAGACGGAATCGCCTTCCGCGAGAAAAAGTGGCGTTTGGGAACCTGCCACTGAGGAACCGCACATTGAACAAACTCACGGAAGGGGGCCGAGTCTACCAACTGAAAAGGCAGCAGTTGAAGTGCTAGCAATTTAGCAAGGCTAGCATTCAACCGCTGGGCATGTGGATGGCTGGGAGTGTGCTTCTTTCTACGGTCCAGCAGCTGGGGCAGGGAAATTTGCCTGCTGCATTCGGACGTCGGTGTACTGCAAGTACTTGGTTGTGACACACCGAATTCTACACCTTCAGTCCTCTCAGAGCAGCTTTCAGAGAGGACTGAAGGTGTAGTGGGGATGGAGATCCCAGCTGAGGAGGAGCAAGGAGAGGTCCGCTTAGTTCTTTGGTGTGGGTCTTTTATGTGTGCCTGCCAACGAGCTGCATGGCAGGTCGCCATATGTCTGGTCATGCTTGTCGTGCCCAAGCGGCTGATGTTTTGGCCACGCGAGATACGCTTGAGACAAATATTGCAAATAGCAGTGGTGCGATCTGCTGCACTCGTCTCAAAAAAGGCCCACACCAAAGAACTTTTCTGATAACGTGCAGAGGCAGCGCCCTGCACAGGCGGAGCTCTGCGGTGTTGTACAGTTGCTGTGCTGGCCTCTACCTGGCCTCCAGGGGGCATCCTGCCTCGTTGGACATGTGACGCCGCATCCTCCTCCTCCTCGTCCTCCTCCTCATCCTCTCTCCCTTGAGGCACCCACGTGGAGTCAGTGACCTCATCATCCCCTCCCTCTCACCACTAGAGCAAACCTGGCAGTAAGCTGCAGCTGGTGGAACTGTACTGCCAGATTCCTCAAGCTGGGTATCGTCATCCGAGCCTTCGAATCGTTGGGCATCCTCCTGGAGCATGTACCCAACACTGTGCTCAAAGAGTTCGGGGACTCCTCAGGAGGACATGGTGGGTCTAGGGAAGGGGTGGCTGATGATGCTCTGTCAGTACCCTGAGCCTGGGTGAGAGAGGATGAGGAGGATGAGGAGGGCTTGGTCATCCATTCTACCAAGCCTTCAGCATGATGCGGCTCCACATGTCCAGCTGCCGAAAACAAAGACGCGCGTGTCCCATGGCCACGTGCTGATGACGATGCACGACCACGTCCACGTCCACGGCCACGTCCACTAGAAACAGAGCCTGCCTGCCCTGTGTTCTTGGCTCTGCACGCTCTGCCTCCCCTTGGCGGTCTTCCAGCCATTGTAGTCGGTAGTCCTGTGGGTGCTGCTGAGAAGAAAATATAGGAGCTCTGTGTGATGCCACTAACACACTAGAAGTCCTATGGGTGCTTCTGCAAAGAAAATAGAGGAGCTCTGTGTGATGCCACTAACACACTAGAAGTCCTATGGGTGCTTCTGCAAAGAAAATAGAGGAGCTCTGTGTGATGCCACTAACACACTAGAAGTCCTGTGGGTGCTTATGAAAAGAGGATAGAGGAGCATGGATGGATGGCTGATCATAGATGGCGGGATGGATGCGGATGGATGGCGGGATGGATGCGTATGGATAGGGGGATGTATGAGTATGGATAACGGGATGGCTGAGTATTGATGGCTGAGTATGGATGGCAGGATGGTTGAGTATGGATGGTGGGATGGCCGAGTATGGATGGCGGGATGGCCGAATATGGACGGCGGGATGGCCGAGTATGGATGGAGGGATGGCTGAGTATTGATGGCTGAGTATGGATGGCAGGATGGCTGAGTATGGATAAAGGGATGGCTGAGTATGGATGGAGGGATGGATAAGTATGGCTGGGGGTGGATGGGATGGCTGAGCATGGATGGATGAGTATTGCTGAGTATGGATGGCTAAGCATGGATGGGTGGATAAGTATGACAGAGGGATGGCTGAGAATGGATGGATGGCTATTTATGTATGGCGGGATGGATGCATATGGATGGCGGGATGGATGCATATGGATGGCGGGATGGATGCGTATGGATAGGGGGATGTATGAGTATGGATGGCGGGATGGATGAGTATGGATGGCGGGATGGATGAGTATGGATGGATGAGTATGGATGGCTCAGTATGGATGGCGGGATGGCCGAGTATGGATGGAGGGATGGCTGAGTATTAATGGGATGGCGGGATGAGTATGGATGGAGGGATGGATGAGTATGGATGGAGGGATGGCTGAGTATGGATGGAGGGATGGATGAGTATTGATGGGTGAGTATGGATGGCGGGATGGCTGAGTATGGATGGAGGGATGGCTGAGTATGGATGGAGGGATGGCTGAATATTGATGGCCGAGCATGGATGGAGGGATGGCTGAGTATGGATGGAGGGATGAATGAGTATTGATGGCTGAGTATGGATGGCGGGATGGCCAAGTATGGATGGAGGGATGGATGAGTATGGATGGAGGGATGGATGAGTATTGATGGCTGAGTATGGATGGTGGGATGGATGAGTATGGATGGAGGGATGGATGAGTATTGATGGCTGAGTATGGATGACAGGATGGCCGAGTATGGATGGCGGGATGGATGAGTATGGATGGGGAATGGATGATTATTGATGGCTGAGCATGGATGGATGAGTATTGATGGCTGAGTAATAGAGGGATGGCTGAGCATGGACGGATGGATGGCTGGGTTGAGTGCTGCTATTGTAACAGAGCAGCGCTGTGGGCACTACACATCCAGCCTACAGCGCTGCTACATCCAATCTCTCCCCTCTCCTCTCACACTGGACAGAGAGAGGGCAGAGAAGAACTGGATATCACATCGCTTTGTTTACATGTAATTGTGCTGTTATTTAACATGCACAGGACAAAGGATAATGCACTTAACCCCCCTGGCGGTATTCCCGAGTCTGGCTCGGGGCGGGATCTTCAGTACCAAAAGCGGTAACCCCGAGCCAGACTCGGGCTTGCATTGCAGGATGCAGGGGGGGAGGTTACTTACCTTGTCCCCTGGATCCTGCGATGTCTCCCTGCTGTTTGTGCGAGCCGTCTGCTCGCTCGCTTCACACAGTGCCCGAGGGCCGCTGATTTCCTTTCCCTGCGACGTTACAACGCACGGGAGCGGAGATCGGCGCCAAATTCAAAAAAGTTAAAAAACACAGTACACATACAGTACTGTAATCTTACAGATTACAGTACTGTATACAAAAAATACACATCCCCTTTGTCCCTAGTGGTCTGCCCAGTGCCCTGCATGTCATTTTATATAATAAATAGATTTTTTTCTGCCTGGAAACTGGAGATTGTCCATAGCAACCAAAAAGTGTCCCTTTATGTCAAAAGTGGTTTTAGACCAGCTAGAAAACAGCGATAATAAATTAGAATCACAATTCATCATCAAACAATAAATTTAATGACAGCGACTATTCTGCAACTGAGCAAATTTCAGTGTTTTTGATTTGATTACATTATTGAATAATTTTTATACATATTTTTATTATATTATGATTTTATCATACCGGGATGTCTACTAGACTCTGGTTTGGACAGATTTAAGTGAGTTATTCATAAGAATTGCATGCCTACAATATAAAAAACGCCAAATTTCCATGCAAATAATTGTACCGCTTTTGGTACAAAATTCCAGACATAATCATACCGCCAGGGAGGTTAATCTCCTCTATGAAGTAGAGAAACTTCTAGATGAATTTTCAGGAGGTTAGAAATGAGTTTCCACATCTTCTTATGCTGTTAAATGTATTTTATTTGGACCATAAATTAATTTAAAAGAGAATAAGTATTGGTTTTGTATATCTGTTCTATATTTTTATTGGCATATGTTCTCAATTTCTGGATAATATTAATGTTTTTTGTTTGCAGAGCTCATTAACTCAAGATGACATGTACACAAACAAATGAATAAGTCGGAGCAATGAATCATTCCTTCACTCCCTCTCCCTTCATGCAATTCTGTCTAAGAGTCTTTAAGGTAACTTAATAGTCAATTTATTGTGCTCTAGGAATCCTTTGTCATGCATTACATAGCTGTATTCATTTGAAAAGCAAATAATGTATATATAGTATATAATAAAACAGTTCTAAAACATTAATTAAAAAATGTACAGAATACAATAGTTTTTCTAAAGAGCACAACAAAAACTAGTTCCTCTTGTTTCTATTTTTAATTGTATCTGCCTTTTCTTATGTATTTTTCATTTGAAGTAAAATTATTAAAGAAATATTAATATTTATTTGAAAACACTGTACATTCAATTTAAATCAGCAAAAACAATATTACTCTTTCCATGATAAAATCACCATATGTGTAAATTCAGTTTACAAGACATAATACAAAATAACTAAAAATGTCAAAGCTGACATTACGCAAATGAATAAAACAAAAAACTATTTACAACTGAATTGCATGTCATTCCGGGATTAGAAAAAAAAGTTGTTATTGTATTATATGTTCTTTTTTACAAGAAATTTTTAAAAGAAGTTAGTTATGTAAGATATTTGGTTAAGTCGAAGTCTGTTCCCGGAAACCCTTTGTTTATCCCTCAGAAGATATGAACTTCCATGGGTGTATATTTGATCTCTGAGAAATATTGTGTCCCTGCTCTTTTTTGTAGGCTACCAAGGGAATTGATTGGCAGAAAATAGTCATTGTAATTTAAAGCAGATCTTTTTATTCTAAACTATGGAGACCTTGTTTAAACTAATTTGAAAGAATTCCTTAAAATTAAAATGCATGCTAAAATAGAAATGTTGTACCTCCTGTATTTTCTAGGAATTCCTTTTTAACCACTTCTGAGATAAAAGTGGCTTTTTCAGTTATATTCCCATTCCATGTTATCATTTAGCACAATCAAAGCCAGAGTCACTGACTGGAATAAGATCTAATTGATTTTGTGGTTAAAAAAACATTTATTCCTGAATTTGAGTCCATTATGTCTCAATTAAAACCCTGGCTAACAAAGGATTTTGTTGCAGCTGCACACATGATCTATTTAAGAATGTCTTTCTACATTAAAGGGAGGATTTAGATGGTGTTTTTTTTAACATGAGAGCTGTAAATAATTCTGCAGGAACTCTTCTAATGGGTAACTTAGCATATGGAGATGACCAACCCAATACAAGCCTGCACTTTTCTAGCTTGATGGTTGGAACTTTTTTTCCCATAAAGATTTTTATTAACCGCTTGCCGACCACCTCCTGTACATTTACGTTGGGAGAATAGCACGGCTGGGCAAAGTAACATACCCGTACGTTACATTGGATTTCCTGCCGTGCGCCCGCCATGAGCTCTGTGACCGTGCCGTGCGCCTGTCGGGTGCCCACGATCGTGTCACGGAGCAGAAGAAAGTGGAGATGCCGATGTAAATACAGCATCTGACCGTTCTGCCTAGTGACAGGACACTGATCACTCCCTAGGACACACTTAACCCCACCCCCGCCCCCTAGTGGTTAACCCCTTCACAGCCTGTGACATTTTTACAGTAATCAATGCAATTTTTTAGCATTGATTGCTGCATTAATGCCAATGGTCCCCAAAAATGTGTCAAAATTGTCCGACGTGTCCGCCATAATGTCACAGTCACGATAAAAATCGCTGATCACTGCCATTACTAGTAAAAAAAAAAAATATTAATAAAAATGTCATAAAACTATCCCCTATTTTGTAGACGCTATAACTTTTGCACAAACCAATCAATAAACGCTTATTGCAATTTTTTTTTTTACCAAAAATATGTAGAAGAATACATATTGGCCTAAACTGAGAAAAAAATATTTTTTTTATATATTTTTTGGGGGATATTTATTATAGCAAAAATTTTAAAAATAATGTGTTTTTTTCTAAATTTACGCTCTTTTTTTGTTTAAAAAATAAAAAACGCAGAGGTGATCAAATACCACCAAAAGAAAGCTCTATTTGTGGGGAATAAAGGAAGTCAATTTTGTTTGGGAGCTACACCGCACGACCGCGCAATTGTCAGTTAAAGCGACGCAAGTGGAGAGATGAGCCACTTGCATGTGCGGAACACTGAGGAGACGTTATTTGTAACATCTCAGCTAGCTGCAAATTCAGCTTGTTTTTCCATCCTGGAATGCCTTTCCTTTGATTGTCTTTCCAAGACTTGAAAATATATACCATCCACCTATCTGAGTGAATAACTATGATTGAAGCATAGTGAATCTTTTTGACTTCTATGAACATATCCATCTGCTAATAGGAGTCACTAGATATCTCTATGCAGTCACCTGGGATTCAGCCATTTGATCTGGGCTGAGGTGTGGTGGAGCATACCCACAGGCTCCCAGGCCTCATACTGTTCTACTGAGCCGGTGCCTTTTGATTACAGTCTTTTGTTTGTTTTCTTTTGGGACATCCATTTGAGTATAAGACGGACATCATAGGTGGAGAGAGGAAGCGATCTACATGATCCAGCCCACCGGTATCAGTGTTGACATCTGCAAGCTAAAGGCCTTGGCTGGGTTATAGCCATCTACCCTTTATGCTTGCTATCTGGTAAGCAGATATTAATTAAGGTGGTCGGGCACTCTCCTGTCTGTGTGTATGCACTGTGGTGACATCAAGTTTTTCAGCCATTATCTCGCGCCCGATTTTTGTATTCTTGGGAGTTACAGTACTTAAACCAGGTTTCCCATGTCATCGTAAAGCTGGAGATCCTATCTTGGGTGGTATAGATCAGCTCCTCTATCCCTGCAATGGGGTTAATGCGTGACACCCATTCTTTCATTGATGGAGTCGATGTGGACTTCCAAAGAACCGGTAAGCATAGCCTAGCAGTGTATATCATATGCATAGCCACAGATTTATAATATCTTTTCTTGGATATTTTGGAAAGATGAAGAAGATACTGTGCAGGCGCAAATTCCAGGGGGAGCGAAGAGACCACAGTCGTTGCATTGTGCACCTTCTGCCAGTATGGCTGAATCACTCCCACCATATGTGAAGGAAGGAACCCAGGTCTTGGCCACACCTCCAACAATGGTCGGAGACCATGGGTATGAACTTGTGAAGTAATTCAAGTGTTTTATACCACCGCATTTTAATCTTTTACCCATTCTCCTGGGTGTGGACATTCAGTGATCCTTTATGAATGTATAAATGAATGCAGTCCCAGCTGGATTCCAGTATTACAATGTTTAATTGGGTCTCCCAGAAATCACGTTCTGCTTGTAGGGTACTGCATTAATCCTGGAACATGGAGGCATAAAGTATTGAGATCACGTGTCGTTGGGGGGCGGACCAGAGCACAGTGACTCAAAAACGGTGGGGATTTTTGTGAAGTTTTCCCTAGTCGCTGGGTTATCTAAGTAGTGTTCAAGTTGTAGGTATGCCCAAAAGGGGAAGGATTTGGTTAGTGATAGGGCTGCAAGCTCTCTCTGGCAGAGGAACCTGCCCCTGGAAAATAAATGTTTGGCTTGCATCACTGCATAAGGCCATTCCGCGGACAAGTAGGTCTTGACCAATTCTGGAATAAAATCCGGGTTCCCCTTAATAGGGGTAATCACACATTCTTTGGCAGAGATCGCATGGGTCTTACAGGCCCTATCAAAAACATGCAGGGTTGCACCAATGAAAGGGTGAGATTGGATATCGGATGGTATATGTTTTTTGGAGAATCAAGGAACCGAACGGGATGGGTAATAAAAAAAATTTCCTCAGTTTAAGCCGATATGTATTCTTCTACATATTTTTAGTAAAAAAAATCGCAATAAGTATATTGATTGGTTTCTGCAAAAGTTATAGCGTCTATAAAATAGGGGATCATTTATGGCATTTTTATATATATATATTTTTTTTACTAGTAATGGCGTTTTTTGCGATTTTTATATGAACTGCGATATTCTTTTGACACATTTTTGGGACCATTGACAATTTTACAGAGATCAGTGCTATAAAAATGCACTGATTACTGTACAAATGTCACTGGCAGGGAAGGGGTAAACACTAGGGGGCGATCAAGGGGTTTACTGTGTTCCCTAGATGTGGGGGGATGGGACTGACTAGGGAAGGAGAGAGATTGGTGTACATACTTAGTATGAGCACACTATCTGTCTCCTCTCCCCTGAGAGAACCGGGATCTGTGTGTTTGCACACACAGATCCCGGTTCTCTCTCTGTCATGAGCGAACGTGGGTGCCCGGCGATCATTGTGCCCGCCGGACACTCGCATCGCCCAGGGGAGCCAACCTGCCACAATACAACTGCGTCGGCTGGTCGGGAAGGGGTTAAAACATTCAGCCTTGGACAACCTAATGATCATGTCATCACTTTGGGTTTTCTTACCAAAAGCAAATAGACTGTTAAGAGAATTTACACTTTGCAAGGGAGCTTTCCCTTAGCTTATTGAATGAGATGAAGCTTTGTCAGCTTCCATCATCCAGTTATGTGGAAGGAAAAATACATTTTGTTTGGGTGTTCTTTGCCAAGTGAATTTTCATAAAACGTACTAAGCTAATGGAAAATTTCCTTTGCAAAGTTTATTTGCCTTTAGTAAATCAACCCCTTATGCCTTCATTTCCAAATATTCTTTTTCCATTGATAATGTGAAAATATTACATGTAATGATGACACCATCTTAACTTAGCACCTACCAAAGAAGTTAGATGCAGCACTGTCACATACAAGAGCTGCAGGGTAGGGTAAATATGCAATAAAAAACTCTGTCTCCTGCCAATTCTTTGTGGTATCTGTAACCATTACACCTACTTTTCTCTCCATCTCTTGATTGTCCAGTTTTCCATATCTTGCCTGGTATTTTATCTTCATCGTCTGACCCTAAATCCAATATATTATCATAAGTAGTTGCAGTTCTGGAATGGCATGCTTCTTGTCCAAGTAATATTTCTCAGTTAAACATTTTCCACAGGCTAGTAGTAAACTCTTCCATAAAAACAAGTAGAAGTTATGGAACTGTTGCGCTATTTTTAATTTTTTTTTGGCAGCTTGCTTAAAACTTCAGTCCAAAAAACACTATATAAAAGTAAACAACCCATTGAAAGACAACATTGAACCAGTTTATGATGCAAAATACAACTTCAATCAAGAGCTTTCTCCCACAGTGAGTACAAAAGTGAGTACACTCCTAAATGAAAATGTCCAAATTGGGCACAAAGTGTCAATATTTTGGGTGGCCACCATTATTTTCCAGCACTGCCTTAACCCTCTTGGGCATGGAGTTCACCAGAGCTTCACAGGTTGCCACTGGATTTCTCTTCCACTCCTCCATGACGACATCACGGAGCTGGTGGATGTTAGAGAAATCGCGCTCCTCCACCTTCTGTTTGAGGATGCCCCACAGGTACTCAATAGGGTTTAGGTCTGGAGACATGCTTGGCCAGTCCATCACCTTTACCCTTAGCTTCTTTAGCAAGGCAGTGGTCATCTTGGAGGTGTGTTTGGGGTTGTTTTCATATTAGAATACTGCCCTGCGGCCCAGTTTCTGAAGGGAGGGGATCATGCTCTGCTTCAGTAGGTTACAGTACATGTTGGCATTCATGGTTTCCTCAATGAACTGTAGCTCCCCAGTGTCGGTAGCACTCATGCAGCCCCAGACCATAACACTCCCACCACTATGCTTGACTGTAGGCAAGACACACTTGTCTTTGTACTCCTCACCTGGTTGCCGCCACACACGTTTGACACCATCTGAACCAAATAATTTTATCTTGGTCTCATCAGACCACAGGACATGGTTCCAGTAATCCATGTCCTTAGTCTGCTTGTCTTCAGCAAACTGTTTGCAGGCTCTCTTGTGCACCCTCTTTAGAAGAGGCTTCCTTCTGGGATGACAGTCATGCAGACCAATTTGATGCAGTGTGTGGCGTATGGTCTAAGCACTGACAGGATGACTCCCCACCCCTTCAACCTCTGCAGCCATGGTGGCAGCACTCATATGTCTATTTCCCAAAGACAAACTCTGGATAGGATGCTGAACACGTGCACTCAACTTCTTTGGTCGACCATGGAGAGGCCTGTTCTGAGTGGAACCTGTCCTGTTAAACCGCTGTATGGTCTTGGCCACCATGCTGCAGCTCAGTTTCAGGGTCTTGGCAATCTTCTTATAGCCTAGGCCATCTTTATGTAGAACAACAATTCTTTTTTTCAGATCATCAGAGAGTTCTTTGCCATGAGGTGCCATGTTAAATTTCCAGTGACCAGTATGAGAGAGTGAGAGCGATAACACCACATTTAACACACCTGTTCCCCATTCACACCTGAGACCCTGTAACACTAAAGAGTCACATGGCACCGGGGAGGGAAAATGGCTAAATGGGCCGATTTGGACGTTTTCACTTAGGAGTGTTCTCACTTTTGTGAGATACTGTGTGCATATATATATATATACATATATATATATATATATATATAGTGCAAGCAGTCTAATATATATATATATATATATATATATATAGTGCAGTCAGTGTACAGTATATAATATTGGTTAAGGGGAACTCTATGACAGAATTAAGAAAAAAAATGGCATGGGTCCCCCCCAGTCCATACCAGGCCCTTTGAGTCTGGTATAGATTTAAAGGAGAACTTAATGCCAAAATTTTAAAAAAAATTGGCGTGGGGTCCCCCACAAAATCAATACCAGGCCCTTTGGGTCTGGCAAAGATTTTAAGGGGAACTCCATGCCAAAATGAAAAAAAAAATTGGCGTGGGGTCCCCCCGAAATCCATACCAGACCCTTATCTGAGCAAGCATCCTGGCAGGCCAGGATGCAGGTGGACGAGCGATCACCCCCCCTCCTGAACCATACCAGGCCACTTTTCACTTGACCTCAACATGGGGAGGGTGCTTTGGGGTCCCCCCAAAGCACCTTGTCCCCATGTTGATGGGGACATGGGCCTCTTCCCCACAACCCTGGCCCAGTGGTTGTGCGGGCCTGCGGGCAAGGGGCTTATCGGAATTTGGAAGCCCCTACCCAATTACCAAAAAAGGGTCAAAAAGTAAAAACCACAATAGACAGTTTTTGACACTTCCTTTATTAAAAAAGGAAAAAAAAGTGTCCCACAATGTCCAGCCATCTTCAATCATGCCGTTCGACAGACCCGAAAAATAGAAAAAAAAAAAGCTCAGCATTAATTGGAGGCATCCCGCAGACTGCTGTCTCTTGGCTATGACATATAGGCAAGGGCCAGGTCATCCGGTTATGTCAGCGGGTGGCCCCGCCCCTTGCCTATATAACAGCTGTCTCATGGAGGCAGAGTATTTTTAGTTTTTTTCTATCTTTCAGGTCCGTCGGGTAGCGTGATTGACGGTGCATGTACATTGCGGGACACTTTTTAAAAAAATCTTTTTTAATAAAGGAGTTATTTTTTAAAGGGGGCTTCCAGATTCCAATAAGCCCCCTGCACACAGACCCACACAACCAATGGCCAGGGTTGTGGGGACGAGGCCCTTGTCCCCATCAGCATGGGGACAAGGTGCTTTGGGGGGACCCTCCCCACGTTGAGGGCAAGCGGCCTGGTATGGTTCAGGAGAGGGATGCTTGCTCGTCCACGCCAATTTCTTTTTTAAATTTTGGCGGGGAGTACCCCTATCGATACCAGACCCAAAGGGCATGGTATGGACTGGGGGAGGACCCTATGCTGTTTTTTTCCTGGATTTTTATCTATATTGCCAGGAGCCGGCAATACATTACAGCAGCGAGCAAGCGAGCAGTGCTGTGGTACTGTTCTAAACACAGGAAAACTGTGCCACTTTACAGGCATACTATAGACACCACCCAGGCACGATATTTAAAGGAATATTTAATTGTTATTGTTTCACTTTAAGCATTTCTAAAATCACTGTTCCTGAAAAGGGCAGTACCTGGGCCCCCGTACACTTTTTATGGCCATAACTTGCATGTAAGCCTTTAAGCCTTTAAGCCTTTAAAATTAACACTTTTGATTTTTCATGTTTGTGTCTCATTTAATAGGGTTCACATGGTCGCACAAGTTTTTTGCTTCTTCGCATGTTCTGGTGTGAACCGAACCAGGGGGTGTTCGGCCCATCCCTATTTGTGAATATTATAACTGCTTAGAGTTCAGGTTTAACCAAATATATAAAACAGGAGTCCTGGTTCACAGTGAGGCGAGTATAAGTCCATGTGACTTTTATTAACATAAACAGCAGTTACATTACAAAACATTTACCCAGGGGTCAAGTCCTGGGGAAAAAAGCGTGGGAACTCCCACCCAAGATCCACTCGCCCACCAAAAAAAAAAAAAATGATACGCTCATATGCACGAACGCTTCAAAAGTCGTATTTTTCATCCAATTTTCGTATTGTGTGTATGAAGCTTAACTGTTAGTACATAAAAAAAAAAACCAATCCTCAATAAACATAAATACGGTAATTCTCTGAATAATCAGCATTCATTCAATTGTGCTTCCATGCAAATGTGAACATCATGTTCTGATCTTTATTGGGGACTTTTATTTTGTATATAGAGTGTTTATGTGGTGAGTTTACACTTTTCATTGAACAGAGTTTGGATAACACAGGGTTAAACGGAAAGGTCATAAATGAACTGCACATTATCTGGACAGAATGCTTGGGGAGATAGTGATGTGTTCCTGCTTAGGAGATGTATGTTAGCTTGGGGGGCTGCAAACTCTGCAGGGCTCCAACACACACTCGCTGCTATTCCAACCCTTCACATGTTTCCACATAAACTTCCCTCCTGGCATTAAACTTTGCCAGGTATTGTGCTCAGCTCAGATGTTCCTCCCTCAGCTCACCTCTCTCCCTGCATGTCCTGTGAGCAGAATAGCTGTGCTCCTCCTCTGGGTTCTCTCATCATATGGCACTGAAGATAGAGGAGGGGGGGATTCAGCGGGACACACAAAGCAAGTATGCAGGAGACTGGGGGGGGGGGGAGATGAGGAGACAGAAAATCAGGAGGGGCCAGCGGGGAGGAGCGCATCACGAGAGGTCTGACTAAATACAATCTCTTAGCAGCAGGGACCTGATCTACCTGTCAGCTAGCTGTGATTGACAGGTAGATCGAAGCGGAAGCTGTCATGGGGCCCCCTACTGGCAATGCCTGAATGGTCAGGTGTGCGGCACTTACTATTGCGAGCTGTGTCGGCAGCTGCTGGTGTAGCACCTGCCACACAGCTCGCATACTTCAAAGTCTTGCAGGACATGGCTGCTAACGGGAACTAAGTTCCTGTTGTGGAAAAAGTACAGGAACTCTGTTCCCATGCGTTCCCACAGGACTTGAGTCCTGCATTTACCCCACATTTGTTTTTATTTTTATGCTAAACAAAATGGCAAAAGAAAAAAATACAGCTAAAGTGGGTTTCTATACAGTGTGGCCAATATATGCTCCTGCAACTTTATTTAACGTAAAGAGGAGTTTTTGCATTAAAAAAATGTTGCTCATACAACACGTGAAGACAGAGTAGAAACATTTCTCTTCATAATTCCAATGTTCATGTATACATTACTTCCTATTTTTTTTAAATCAGGACAGATGGACAAGAAACAAAAAAGGAACAAGTGTTATGAGGCGTACACACGCACGGACTTTCCAGCCGAGGTCCACCAGCCTTTCCAAACGTGTGGACTTACCCACACACGCCCGGACTTTTGTCCGCCGGAGTTTTGGCCAAAGTCCGCAGGACTTTTGAAATGAACGGACTTGCCCACACACGGAGGAAAGTCCGTTCATTTAGAATGTGACTCCAGGTAGACGGGACTAGCGAAGGAGGTGAATGCCGCCGCCTCGATCGATGACATTGACATTGACACCTTGCTAGCCCCGTCACCTGGTATGGATTTAAAGGGGAATCCATACGCTGAAAAAACGGCGATGGGGTACCCCTACCCATTCACCTAGGGAAAAAAGTATAAATAAAAAAAACGACACAATTTTTTAAAATACTTTATTCATTTTTTTCTTTTTTAAAACAATTTTTATTAAAGTTTTATAAACAGTACAATTAAAGTCAATAAGAATGTGTTTGCTTAAAGGAAACAATATGATAAAAGGTAACAGCGAAAGAATTCACTATAAACAGATGCCATAAGCGTTCAGGAACAACACAGTTGAACTACATTGCAATCTATGAAGGTTTGATATGAATATAGCATGTAGAGAGACAAATTATAAACAGTATGGACAATTGTGAGTGTAATTGAAAGTAATGAGAAGGTCATCAAGTGGTATACATTCTCGATTGTTTTCGTGATACAAGGACAGAGACTAGTGTGATGTGGTATGTCTGAACTAGGAGAAGCACAGCCTTGAAGGGCAGCATTAGATAAGTCCAACCCGGTCACCCCCAAGGGGTACTTGCTGTGAGTGGGAAGGGACTATTAAGGGGCAGAGTAATTGGAGTGTAGGGTATATGCCCGGCAGGGGCTGGTGGCAATGTACTACTAGGTCATGCTTGGCATTAGAGCAAAATGACAACGAAATAAATGAGAGGAGTGATTCGACAAAGGACTCATAGGAAGGTAGGTAGTGGTAAACATTGTAAAGCCTGGGTAGATGTATAATAAGAGCTCAGTATGTGAACAAAAATGTTTTAAGAGAGGTATTAATCTGGGAAAGTCGGTGAAGATTGAAAGGACGATCTGAAATGTTTCCAACAAGCCCAAGTAGATTCATGGCTCGTGACAGCGTCTTTAGCTTGGTGTATGAGGCCTTCCATTTCCTCAATTTTGTCGACCCTGTGGGTCCATTCAGTGATTGTAGGAGGTGTAAGACTCTTCCAATGGACCGGTATGCAGTGATTAGCAGCGTTGAGTAAGTGAATTGTAAGGGATTTCTTGTACGAGCGGACGGAGGCAGTGGTATGGTGTAAGAGGAATCGAGCAGGGGAGAGTGGAATCTCATATGTTGTGATGCGCTGAATGAGGGATTGTATAGTGGACCAGAATGGTCGGATTTGTGGACAATCCCACCAAATATGAAGGAGGGAGCCAGGAGCAGTGTTGCAACGCCAACATAGAGGAGTAACGCTTGGGTGGAATTTGTGGAGGATTTGGGGCGTTTTATACCATTTAGAAAATAGCTTGTAGCGGTTTTCCTGGGTGGAGACGTTGAGAGAACCTTTGTGAATATGTGTAAAAACTTTTTCCCAATCCTGTGGTGAAAGGTCAATGTCCAGCTCCGATTCCCAATGTTTAACCAGGGAGTCAGATTTGATATCATGAGTAGAGAAAAGGAGCGAGTATGTAGTGGACACTACATGTTTTTGGGGTTCTTGTTGCAGACATAGTGTTTCAAAAGGCGTGAAGTCATGGTGCCAAGGCACTTTAGGTTTACAAGTATGGAAGAAGTGTTTAAGTTGTAAATATGTAAAGATAGTTATTCGGTAGTCCGGTAGAGTTTGGGACATTGATTGGTGTGATAAAATCTCTCCGTTAGCAAAAAAACATTTTGCTCTAGGATTTGGTGTGGTGCGTGGTTTTGAGGGGTCCCGCAGTGCCAGTCCTGCTTGGAAGTCAGGGTTAGAGGATAGTGGAGTCATGGGTCCCGGGGCATTCACAATAAGAGAATGGTTATTCGCTAGGCGGGCATATCTTAAAGTGGCTCCTATTGTTGGGTGAAGGAGTAGTTGTTTGGGAACATGTGAGGGGTGTAACCATGGAAAGTGTGTCAGGGGAGTGCCTGTAAAGGAGCGTTCAATTTGGATCCAATCTTTGCATGAGTCATGGACGTGCCAGTCAACGATCCTGGTCAAATGGCAGGCCCATTGGTACCGTTGTAGGTCCGGTAAACCCACACCGCCTTTTAGTTTGGGAAGTGTCAATCTGTTCCAACCTAATCTGGGTGATTTGGTAGACCAAATGAAGGTCCTGCAGATATTTTTAAAGGAAGAGAGAAAAGACGGTGGGAGTCTAATTGGGATAGTTTGTAACAAGTAGAGGAGTCTGGGCAGCACGTTCATTTTAAGAACGGCGATTCTACCAAACCATGAAAGCGTGCCATGGTTCCATCGCAATAGGTCAGCGTGTATGTTGTTCAAGGCTGTTGGAAAATTAAGAGCATACAGGTTGGAAAGGTTAGTGGGTATCTGGATACCCAAATAGGTAATGGCGGTGGGTTCCCAGCGGAAAGGGAAGGTGTCTTTACAGTGCGCGACCAAGGTGGATGGTAGTGATATGTTGAGAGCGTGTGATTTTGTGAAGTTAATCATAAGGTTGGACAGGTCCTTAAAGAGAGAAAATTCCTTAAGTAGATTCGGGATAGTGATTAGGGGGTTGGTTAAGAAAAAAAGGATATCGTCTGCATATGCTGCCACCTTATATGTTTTGTGCTGAATCGAGATGCCGACGATATCCGGATTTTCCCTGATTTTGCGGAGGAAGGGTTCCAAAGTGATCAGAAACAGTAGTGGGGAAAGCGGACATCCCTGGCGGGTACCGTTAGAGACAGAGAAGGTGCTCGACAGGTGACCGTTCACTCTAATCTTTGCCGTAGGGGAGGAATATAAGGCCATAATCATGTTAAGTAGATTCTGTGGTAAGCCTATTTTTTGTAGAGCGATTTCCATAAAGTCCCAGGCCACCCTGTCGAACGCCTTCTCTGCGTCCAAGGATAGGAAGAAGCCCGCTGTGGAATTAGTGGTCATCCAGTGATGTATATTGATAGCTTTAATGGTGTTGTCTCTGGCTTCCCTACCAGAGACAAACCCCACTTGGTCAAGATCAATTATTTTGGGTAGAAGTGGTTGTAGACGATTCGCTAAAATTTTGGCAAACAGTTTAAGATCAACATTGAGCAACGAAATGGGTCTGTAATTGGAAACTAATGTTGTGTCTTTATTTGGTTTGGGTATAAGGGTAATGTGGGCTTCTAAGAGGTCTCTGGTGGTGGAGGGATTAGAAGAAAAGTTATTGAAAGCGTTCACAAAATGGGGTAGTAAGATGTCAGTGAAGGATTTAAAATAGCAGGTGGTGAGACCATCTGGGCCTGGGCACTTTCCAGCTTTGAGCTGTTTAAGGGCAAGAGAGACTTCTTCTAGGGTGATTGGGGAGTCGATAGCAGCGGTATCGTCAATTGAGAGGGGGTCTGGGGAATACCGTTGCAAAAATGAGTGTATTAAGGTCGTCCTTTCAGTCCGGAGGGATATATCGGAGGGTTTGGGTAGATTGTATAGTTTGGAAAAGTATTGCACAAATTGGTGGGCAATATCTTCAGTTTTGGAGACAGTGGTTCCCTTTTTGGTTTTAAGTAAATGGATTGTATGAGCAGCTGTCTTCGTTTGTAGAGCTCTGGCAAGCATTTTTCCAGATTTGTTGCTGAACTCATAGAAGATTTTTTGAGTTAGGGCGTATTTACGCTTCAGGGATTTGTGCAATACTTCCAAAAGGTCATTTCGTGCCCGGGTTAATTCAGTTAAAGTGTCCGCCGCCCGCGAGGCCTTGTGTGCTGTTTCCAGGATGCGTATGCGTTGGGTTAGGGATTCAATATGTGCTTTCCGTAGCTTGGTGCGTGTAGCGGCTAGAGATATAAAGCGTCCTCTCAGGACACATTTGTGTGCAGCCCATAAGGTTGCGGGGTCTGTGTCAGGCGACGCGTTGTCGGCGAAGTATTGGGAAATGTGGGTTGAGATTTGGCGGATTGTGTCCGAATCAGAGAGTAAAGAGTCATCCAAACGCCACAATCGCGGTGTGGGTGTTATGGAAGTTAGCGAGAGGAGCATTGTGATGGGGTTGTGATCGGACAGTATCATGGGTTCAATGGTGGCTTTAGATAGGTAGGTAAGGCCTGGTTGTGAAATGAAGAAATAGTCCAGTCGGGTATGTTTGTTGTGAGGATCCGAGAAGAAGGTAAAATCTTTGTCATTGGTGTGTAGGGTACGCCAAGTGTCGTGGAGTAAAAGGTTATGCAATTCCAATTTAATGGCTTTAAGAGCTTTGTACGGCAGTGTAGAGGTACCATTGGAAGAGTCCAGAGTGGGGTTCAGTGCTACATTAAAATCGCCGCCTACAATAAGAGTGCCATGTTGAAATGATGTTAGCAACTGTAGTGTCTTCCGAAAAAACGACACTTGTTGTGAGTTTGGAGCATAAATGTTAGCAATAGTAATGGGTTTATTGTAAAGTGTCCCTTTGAGAAAGATGAATCTCCCTTGTGTGTCCGTTTGAGTAGTTACGTCTTGAATTGGGCAGTTTTTAGAAATTAATATAGACACCCCTTTAGACTTAGCAATAGCATTGGGAGCATGAAAGACCAGGGGGAAATGGAGATTGTGTAGTTTGGGGATGTTGTCAGATCTGAAATGCGTTTCCTGCACCAGCGCTATGTGTACCTTGGATTTCAATAGAGAGGCGAGTAACAGGGAACGCTTTTCCGGTGTGTTAAGGCCTTGTATGTTTACAGAGTAAAGTTTGAGCTGTTTATTCAGTTGTGATAATAATGGCGGCTCAGAGGGTTGAGCCAGGTAGTCCGCCATTAGTCTGTTAGTTTAGTAGTGAATAGGCTATCAAGAGATCAGCAAGCTTGTAATATGCGTAAAAAGTTGCAACCTATATAAGCGCTGGGTGTGGGAGATCACCCAGAGAAACAAAAAAAAAAAAAAAAAAAAAAAAAAAAAACACACCCGAAGAGGGAGGGGAAAAATTATTCCCACAGGCCTCAAAGGAAACAAAAGAGAGAGAAAAAAAAAAAAAAAAAATCGGTAGTGGTCAGGGTGACAGGTGTGAGTTCACGTGTAGAAGCGTAAACCCAGCACCTGACACCACTGTGTGGGGGTTGATACCAACCAGCCGGAGATGTGTGTGTCAGCAATCAGAAACGGTGAGAACTCCCTGATGCCCGACCATAGTACAGAAATGGAGAGGGTGGCAATAAAGTAATTGCCCGAGCGGGGACTGACATGAGTGAGAAAAGCGTTAAAGGTGGGGTGAGTAATGATAGTGATTTGGATGTGGGAGGGGAATCCAGATGAGTGTAAGGAATTTGTTAATAGCAGACTATTACCATTAAAACATACAGTAGGTAAATGGACATCATGGTCGGTGTACCTTAGTGGAATAACCTGGTACAAAGTACAGGTACATTACAGGGTAATAAAAATTCCTGTTGTAGCCCTGTCAACAGATAATAGCAGTTAGCAGTGTAACATATATACATAAGAGCTGCAGCTAGTGTGATCCAGATATCTGAAAAGAAAATATAAAATTTACTCAGACCTAGAAACATTACTATAATCTTAGCTGTATGGAGGAGAGAGTCAGGTAGACATGCTTGCTTCATAGAATGTTAAACCTGTAACGCAATCAGAATGAAGAACTGGTACACGTTAGAATATATGTTAGACTAGGTTTGAGGGATATTCAAGGCATGAGTCTGTAGGAAACATTGCTAAGGTTGAGCATGCCGGGGTATGTGGCCGTGGACATCTCAAGGCAGGAGGTCAGGATACAAACAGCTGACAGTGCAGTTAATAGAACGAGTAACGTTGAGCAGAGGGTACCTTGGTGAGGTTTGAAGAATTTGTCTCGATGAGTCTCAAAAGTCCCATCCTGTAGATAGGGCATAGCGGGGTGCCTGAGAGGTATTCCCGGTGTGGGGAGGAAGCGTGTAGTACAGCGGTGTGTCCACCGAGGCGTCAGTAAGGTAATGTCAATAGTGCAGACGAAAGTCTTCAAGAAGCCGACATCTTGGAGGCGCCAGTGGATGCGTAGCCCGTCATGGAGGAGGAGCCTTTAGTGTCTCTAACAGCGAAATGGAGGAGACCTTCCTACGGCGTCAGAGAGATTCGGATGAGGGGGGCGGAGACGGAGCCGCAATGTGCCCTGGGGATTGTAGGCTCGTGAGGAGGGTAATTTTGGCGCCAGGCTACGAGAGTACCTCACAGGGATGTGGACGAGCGATAGGAGGAAAATAGAGATCCAGGTCTAAAAACCGCAGCCATGTTGAGTCAGAAAATAAACAAAGATAAGAGACTCTCTGATGTAATAAAGAAGTAAATTGAGATAACGGCAATCGGAAAATAAACAGAACACTTTAGTTAACATACCCCCACGGGTGAGGATAGCATTCTCTGGGAATTGCAGTTTAGTGGTCCCTTCTAGATCTTCTCGAGTTAGGAGGGGAGAAGGGGGTACGGTCGTGGCGGGAGTCCCGGTTCCTTGAGGTGGTAGAGTGGAATGAAGGTGGGCTGTGTCTCAGGGTGCTAGCATCTTGCGCATCCATATTTTCTGCTTGCGGTAACTCTCTCCTCACTGCTGAGCGGCAAAAGTCCGCGAACCAGTCAGGCACTTCAGTAAGAGGGATGTTAAGGGTATGGCAGAATTGAGTGAGGTCTTCAGGAACCCTCAGAAGTGCCGTGCGTCCTTGAGTAGTGGCCGCAAGGCAGAACGGAAACTTCCATCTATAGGCAATACCGTTAGTGCGAAGGACATCAAGCAGTGGTTTCAGGTCCCTGCGATGTTGGAGGGTGATGCCTGAGAGGTCCTGGTATATTTGTACAGGGCGGTCAGCATACATAATCTGTGGTCTGCCCCTAGCTTGTTTCAGGATGTTTTCCTTAAGTTTAAAGTCCGGTAGGCAACAAACCACATCCCTGGGGGGATCGGTATCTCTACCCCTAGGTCTCAATGCACGATGGATTCTGTCCATGGAGATGTGGGTCTGAGATGGTCTGGCCAATACATCGTTAAACAGGGCTGTGATGGCAGGCAACAGCTGATCCCCCTCAATGGCTTCTGGAAGACCTCGCACACGCAGGTTATGGCGTCTGCCCCTGTTGTCGAGGTCTTCCAGGTGCCTGTGCATGTCTCTCAGCTGAAGGGTGTGGGTGTCGACATGATGGGTCGTTTTCTTGAGCTGTGAGTTTTGGCGGTCAACAGTTTCCTCCACCCTAAGGACCCTGTCATTGAGGGTATGGATGTCCAGGCGTAGCTCCGATATGGCCGCTGACAGGGTGTCTTTTATGTCAGCGGCGATAGTACGGAGGTCATGGATGCTTAGGTGGGGTTGCGGGGGAGGTGGGGAAGTTGTTGTCCCCGTCCGGTCAGTGGAAGTGAGGGGCAAGGTATCAGGAGGGGTGCCGATGGGCGCGGGAGCCGAGTCCTGGATAAGGCCGTGAGGGACAGGCGCCATAGTGTTCCTGGTGTTCCGGAACATCTCGGGGATATTATTCGAAATTCCCCCCGGATTCCTGCGGGGAGAGGCAGGGGAGCCCGGCTTTCTTCTTCGTCGTAGCCGCCGCCGTCTGGGGGTCTTGTTCCGACTTCGGGGGTCTTCGGGGGTCTCTTCTGTTCTTCTTGCCGGGCTCCGCTTTCTTCTTCCAGCTCTTTTACGAGCGGTGGCCCGGGCTTGTGTTGCCATCGCCGTCGCTGTTGTCGCCGCCGCCTTTCCGTGATGCAGTCCCCATATGTCTTGTCAGGTAGAAGCTTTTAATGGGACTGTGACATCATATGGGGGCGGGGTCACCATGTGACATGAGCAGGTGACCCGCCCCTTGTCTTCTTGATGAAAGGTCGTGAGGCAGCGGCATTGACTTCCTTCGCTAGTCCCGTCTACCTGGAGTCACGTTCTAAGCGTCCATCATCCAGCTAGGTCAGGCCACGCCCCCTTTTGGGAACAAAAAGTCCGCCGGAGCCCCACACACGGTTGGAATGTCCGGCGGACTCTAGTCCAGCAGACAATCCCGCCGGAAAGTCTGATCGTGTGTACGCGGCCTTAGACCAAGACACAGTAATAAACATCCTCCTGTACTAGAACTCCCATCCTACTGCAACCCCCGGAGGTTTCCAGTAATAACCATTTTACTTATTGTAACTGTTAACAGTAAACAATAGTGGGGTACATCACATTTATCCATCTGAACCAAATTGCTTCAAATTTGTGTGTGGCTTTTCAAAATAAATATGAATGCTTTTTAAATAAAATTTAACTCAGTTTTCCATTCCTCCACAGTTGTTGGACTAATGCCCCGTACACACGAGCGGATTTTCCGTCGGAAAAATCTTGGATGGTTTTTCCAACGTAATTCCACTCAATCTTTGGCTTGCATACACACGGTCACACAAAAGTTTGCTGAACTTTCCACCGTCAAGAACACAGAGAAAATGAAGTTCAATGCTTCCGAGCATGCGTCAAATTGTTTCCGAGCATGCATAGGAATTTTGCGCCGGAATTGGTACAGACGATCAGAATTTTCGGTCGTTACGACCGAAAAATTGAGAACATGCTCTCAATAAGCCTTTATATATTTTGGGAATTTGACCAGCAAAAGTCCAATGGAGCATACACACGGTCGCTTTTTCCGACCAAAAGCTCTCATCTGTCTTTTGCTGGCCGAATTTCCAGTCGTGTGTACGCGGCATAACAGACACGCACTTTAAGGCTATCATCTTTTGGGCTACAAAGAGTAACCGTGTGAAAGCTCCATTATTCCCTATTTACTAACACTCCTTTATCTTATCACTGTCTAACCATTCTTCTGTATGTGTAATATGGCTTCTTCTAGCAAGATTTTTAGAAAACAGATTAAAACAGAGAAAAATAAAAATTGAAAGTAATCTGCGATTGGTAACTCGTACAGCAACAGAACCAAAGCCCTGTGAAACTCTGTTGTTCAGCAATGTTCAGCAATGCATTTTCTGGCTCAATAAACATTTTCAGGCTAAAGTTGTGGGGTTCTGCTGCTCTTTCTCCCTACAGCAAAAATAGCATCCACTGTAGTTTTTTTGAGCTGCTACATTGTGTGGCAATACTTTTGCTAACTATCTTCTGTGGGGGGAGGACAACAAAAGTTTATACTTTTTAATGTGTATGATTGTATGGCAAAAAATGCCTCGCCTCTCCTCTGCTACATCTTTCATTTGTTTGATCATTTCTGACTGATCTTGTCCATCACTATTTGAAACATATGTTCCCTGATGTATTTGGCTTAGTTAATTAAACTCATATGATTGTCACAATTTGTAATTCAATTAAAAGCAAACTATATTTAACATGGAATTATTTTTCTTATTTAATAATGACATTTAACCCCCTTAATGACCAGGCCATTTTTTGCACTACGGCAATGCGTTACTTTAACTGACAATTGCGCGGTCGTGCGACGATGTACCCAAACAAAATTTGTGTCCTTCTTTTGCCACAAATAGAACTTTCCTTTGTTGGTTTTGATCACCTCTGAGGTTTTTATTTTTTGCGCTATAAATAAAAAAAGAGCCACAATTTCGAAAATTCTTTCTGCTATAAAACATACCCAATATTTTTTTTTTTTTACTATTAAATTTCTTCATCAATTTAGGCCAATATGTATTCTGCTAGAAATGAAAAGAAAAACGAATAAGCGTATATTGATTAGTTTGCGCAAAAATTATAGAGTCTACAAAATAGGTAGATTTATGCCATTTTTATTATTTATTTATTTTTTACTAGTAATGGTGGTGATCAGCAATTTTTAGCAGGATTGCGGTGGACATATCAGACACATAACTGACATTTTTGACACTTTTTGGGGAATCAGTGACATTATTACAGTGATCAGTGCTAAAAATATGCACTGACATTGTCCTAATGGCACTGGCAGGGAAGGGGTTCACATCAGGGGCAATCAAAGGATTAACTGTGTTCCCTCACTGTGTGTTTCTAACTGTGTGAGGGGGATGGGCTGCTTGGAATAACACAAAGATCCGTCTTCGTGCATAGCAGAAAGACAAGATCTCTGTGTGATCCCTGTCAGAACAGAGATCTGCCTGGTTTACTATGGCCAATCCCCATTCTGTCACTGTGGGGAACGATTGTGGGTGGCTGGCGGACATCGAGTCCGCCGGACCCACTGATTGGTTCCCCCGCTGACCAATGGGCGTGCATGCACACCCACAGAACTCTGTTTTTCGAGCCCGATGTACACCTACGGCGATTTGCGCAGTTAAGCCAACCTGCCGCACTATAACTGGTCAGAGGTCTATATACCTAAACATTGACGAAAAAGTGTGACTAAGCTCCAAAAAATTGCTAGGGGTTAGAGATGTTTAAGCTGAACAGACATACAAGACATATAAGGTTTACACTTGGCATTTTACAAATAGAGCCAGGTGGCAAGAATAATATGACTCCTGTGCACATGCGCAAGAGTTGCATCATCAGTGGCCATCCAGTGGAAGGAGAGGGTGTCTGGGAACCCGGAAGAAGCCATGGAGGAAATGGTAGATGGGGATGGACTAGAGAATGACAGCTGAATTGGGCTGAGCTGGAGGAGGGCATGCTTGTAAGGTACTTGCACATTATGGTGGCATAATATGTTCTAAATTTACTCGATCATCCAGGAAATTATTATTTTTAGAGACAGCGATCAGCATTGTTGACTTTTTTTTACTTCTTCAGTAAAGATTTCCTTTTTTTTTCAATGAGTTGGGCAAGAGTCAAGATGTTATTGGCGTGCTTCCACTTTAATATAGACTATATTGTCAAAAGTATTGGGACATCTGCCTTTACACTCACATGAACTTTAATGGCATACCGGTGTTAGTTAGGGTTCAATATTGAGTTGACTCACACTTTGCAGCTTTAACTCTTCTGGGAAGGCTGTCCACAAGGTTTAGGAGTGTGTCTATGGGAATGCTTGACCATTTTTCCAGAGGCGCATTTGTGAGGTCAGGCACTGATGTTGGCGCGAAGGCCTTCCCACTCTAATTCTTCTCAACCATGTTCTATCGGGTTTAGGTCAGGACTCTGTGCAGGCCAGTCAAGTTCCTCCACTCCAAACTCGCTTATCCGTGTCTTTATGGACCTTGCTTTGAGCACTGGTCCAAATCATTTTGTGGAGGGGGGTTAGGGTGTGGAGTTGTTTTTCAGGGGTTTTGCGTGGCCCCTTAGTTCCAGTGATGGGATCACTTAAGGCGTCAGCATACCAAGACATTTTGGACAATTTCAGGAGCCATTCTGTTCCAACATGACTGCGCACCAGTGTGCAAAGCAAGGTCCATAAAGGCATGGATGAGTGAGTTTGGGGTGGGCCTTCACTGGCCTGCACAGAGTCCTGACCTCAACCTGATAGAACCTGATAGAACAACTTTGGAATGAATTAGAGTGGAGACTGCAAGCCAGGCCTCAGTTAACAAACTCACAAATGTGCTTCAGGAAGAATGGTCAAACATTCCCATAGACACACTCCTAAACCTTGTAGACAGCCTTCGCAGAAGAGTTGAAGCTGTTCTAGCTTCAAAGGGTGGCCTTTAGGGATGCCATTAAAGTTCATGTGTAAAGGCAGGTGTTCCAATACTTTTGACAATATAGTGTATCTTTTTATTTTGAAGCAAGGTAAAAATAAATAAATAATAAATAAATACATTTATTAAAAATACATTTCTATACTGCTGCAGTTTTTAGTCCGTCTGCTTTTCTTGATTCTGCGGGTGTGAGACTAGAGCAGCCAAGTGGATACTCCGCCCCTCCTCTGTGTATAGGAAGAGCAGGGAGGGATTTGTGTGTGCAGACACTAGAGGCCAGCTCTGGAGGTCCCGATGGTAAAAAACCCAGGAACAGACAGTGTACTTCTTTCTGTGCCGAGTGCTGGTACACAGAGAGGGTTCCAGCGCTCAGCTACTGTTGCCATTCTGCTTGCATCTCCTTTCTGTGCTGGCTGCTGGAACACAGAGAGTTCCAGCACTGGCCACCCACCTGCCACTGTGCGTGTTGCGCTCGGGGTGATTAGGGTGTGCCCAGGCACACTCGGCACACCCTGTGCACATGCCTATGATCAGATCTAAAAACTGATCTTAGAGCTGTGGCCTCCCGCCTAGAGACTGTTGAATCGACGCCCATGATGCATGGAGCAGCAATAAGGCAGGTACAGCAGGTCACCGATACACATGCCCAGCCTCTCATTGAGATGCATCGCCACATCGAAGACCTTGATAATAGGTGCCGGAGGCACAACCTGCCTATTAGGGGATCCCAGAAACAATAGAAGGCCCTCAGTTACAACCAGTGGTGTGGGCAATATGCAATACACTCCTTGGCAGACCTCCAGATGCTCCCATAGAGATGGAGAGATGTCACAGGGCCCTTAGGCCTAGAGGTCGAGACGGGGATCCTCCTAAGGATACAGTATGTTGCCTGGTCAGCTTCACCCAGAAGTAATACGTTAGCTCCAACCAAGGGCAGCTGCAACATGAAGGCTCTCCCATACAAATTTTCCAAGATCTATCTGTTATCACACTCCAGCATAGAAGGGAGCTCCGCCCCCTTCTCAACATTTTGCGGGACAGACATATTATGTAGGGAAGGGAGGAAGTGCCAGTTGAGGTATCTGTTAGGGGATCTAGAGGTACGTTAAAGTCACCCCCCAAAATTAGGAGACCCGATTGAAAGAGCATGAGTTTAACTTGTTATTATTATGCGGCTATTCTCGTGGACCCTGGGGACCTAGCAAATCTTATGCCCCATACACACGCTCGGATTATCCGAGGACCAGTTCCGTCGGATCCTGTCCGTCGTACTTTGTCCGATGTTGGTGTTGCATACACACGGTCGGACAAAGTTGTCAGAAAATCCGATCATTCTGAACGTGGTGACGTTTGTTGCCTACGACGGGACTACGTAGAGGCTAGTAGCCAATAGCTTTGGTCTTGTAATGTGATCTGAGCATGCGTAGCACTTTGTCCATCGGACTACGCTACACACGATCGGATTTGGTGTGATCGGACTTTGTTGTCAAAAAATCTATCCAGCAGGAGATAGGACTTTGTCCGTCGGACAATCCGATGGAAACTGTCCGATGGTGCCTACACACGGTCGGAATTTCCGACAACATTGTCCGATAGGACAGAATCCATCGGAAAATCCGACCGTGTGTATGGGGCTTAAGACAAGAGATAGGGGCCTTCATCCGTAATGACACACTGGAAGTCTCTCCCATGACACAATGGGAGGCTCACAAATGTGTCTTTAGAGACCAGTTGCTTTCTGCCTCAGCACGGAAAAAAAAAGGAACAGCAAGTCTTGGTGTTAACACTGTCCACTAATATACGTACCCTGGAGGCTCAGCATAAACGAACCTTAGCACTTAAAACATTGCATGAATTGGTGGAAACGCGTGCACGTCTACTAGAAGAGCTTTTCTAAAGTGCGCGCTGGCGTAATATCTTATCCCAAAAACTGTTCTATAACCACTTCAGTCCCGGATCATTGGGCTGTCCAAAGACCAGAGCGTTTTTTTTTTTGCGATTCGGCACTGCGTCGATTTTAACTGACAATTGCGCGATCGTGCAATGTTTGGTGGTATTTGATCACCTCTGCGGTTTTTATTTTTTGCGCTATAAACAAAAAAAGAGCGACAATTTTGAAAAAAACGCATTATTATTATATTTATGTTTTTGCTATAATAAATAGTCCCAAAAAATATATAAAAAAACGTTTTTTTTCTCAGTTTAGGCCGATATATATTCTACATATTTTTGGTAAAAAAAATCTGCGTTTATTGATTGGTTTGCGCAAAAGTTATAGCGTCTGCAAAATAGGGGATACTTGGCATTATTTTCAAAGAGGCAGCTTTTTGTGGCAAACTGATCTTGCTGAGCTCTCTGACACGGGTTAATTTCCATTCTGGCCTTATATCCGGCTTAAACACTTTCTAGATGATCCGAACAGCAAAAAAGGCTTTACAAAGATCCCTACAATCATGGAGTCACTCTATTCTCGTTCGACTCCCCAAAGTCATGTCATATCCATGCTCTATCCTTCCTTATTTGGAGAATCCACTGCACTTCTATGCTCAGAATGTACCTATTGGGAATCTGCCCTGGGCTCGGAGATAGACGAGGAGAGCTGGGACCGCATATATTTGTACATTCACAAAGGGTCCTTGAATGGATTTGTTCAGGAAAATGGGTACAAATTGAAAACCCACTGGTATAGAACCCCGGACCTGATTCATTCTCCCCCCCTGTCTCTGATCAATGCTGGTGTTGTGGCAAAGAGGCAGATACATTTCTCCATATTTGGTGGGACTGCCCGGCACTCCACCCCTTCTGGCATAAAGTACAAGACTTGAAAGCAACAGTGTCCTTGCTCCCGCTGGAGTTTTGCTCAGCACAGTATCTCCTACATCTAGATAAAATTCCTAAAAAGCGGTACTATAAGTAGGTTGCCATGCACATGATTAATGCTGCTAGGATGTGTATACCAGTCCATTGGCAGTCTGCATCCCTGCCTTCCGTGACTGAATGGTTTATTCAAATAAATCGCTTCATTGAGATGGAGGAACTGATCTATACTGCCTTGGATAATATTTCCAAATTCACTGCTATATGGGAAGCCTGGACAATCTTCAAAAGATCCCAACTATACCAGACCTTATAAATACTGCAAACTGATTCTCAACTGCGGCAATATTACCCCAGACCTTAAAGACAGAATTGGGCTCACGCTAATGGTGTGACACACTTTAGTGTTCTGACCACTGGAAGCTGGAGAGGGTAGTCGTGACTTCTTCACCCCCTCTCCTCATTACCTTTGTCCTCTCCCCCCCCTTTTTTTTTTCTCTTCTCTCTCTCCAGTCCCAAAAAGTAAGGAGATCCATTTAGTTTTGACCTGCTACTGAGGGACACGGCCAAAGGAAATTGGAAGATTTGGAGCCATATACTAAACATGGCCTCTCATCCATGCACTTCCACTTTAACACATTAAGTGATGATGAAATTGATAAAGCCATTCCTCTATAGACCAGGACTAATAAAGCTAATTATCCCCCCCTTTCTTTTTTTCTTTCCTTTTTTGTCTCCCTCTCCTAGGGTATGTACACCTAAACATCGTTACTCTATCTGAAAATAAGCTTATGTTTAGAGATGTTTAGACATGTTATATTATATTTTTGTTCTGCTGAAATCTATGTTACTATTTTGGGCTCATAGAGTCATCTATGTATATGCTCTATTCAAATGTTTTCAATAAAATGTTTATGCAAAAAAAAAAAAATAATTTACAAAATTTCATTATACTATCCTTTTTATACAAAATTAACCAAAAACCATTAAAGTTTCTTTTTAACCATATCTGATGTTTAAATATTTATTCAAATGTATCCTGCTGTAGTCTTGAAAAGACTTTTGAACTCTACAACATCAGAAAATCTTTCCCAGATTTGAGTTTATTTCTAAACATACTTAGCAGTCTGCAGGAGAGTCATGGAACACAATCATATATACAAGTCAGCCAAGTGGCAAATTGGTTCCTGTCTTGCTTACGTCAGTCTATAGATATAATCGGCTTAATCAGAGTAACAAACCATTTTGAATGAAACTGAAACAAGTGCATTTTAAAAGAAGCAGATATTTATTTACTAGCTTTATTATTTTCAGCTGTTATAAAATATCAAATTACAGATACCCATCATCACCTCATTTTGATCACAGAGTAAATGTAATGAATGGTAGGACAATGTGGATACATAATTAAAGTACAATGCATTTATTTTAGACAATGGCGGCAACTCAGGAATGAGCCTTATTGCAGACCCTTGGGTTGATTTCCCAAAGGCAAATAGGCTGCTCAATTTGCAAGGGAATTTTCCTGTAGCTTTGTAAAGGTGGAGAAAATTCATTTAGCAAAGAATACCCAATCACCTGCAAGAAAAAAAAATGTATTTTTGCTTGCACATTGTTGTATGATGAAAATGAACAAAGCATTACCTTATTTAAAAAACTAAGGGAGAATTCCTTTATAAAGTAAAAAGCCTCTTCTGGAGTGTACAACCTGTTTGATTTAAGTAAACCAACCCTATGGTGTGGAGATTGATGTTATACTCGTATGTTCATTCTATTCCAGTCATCTTCTAAATATTCCACAACACACACTCTATTTATGAAGATTAGCAGCTGTTGCTGTCAGTGAAATCTCCGTTTGAATTCAAGGGTAGTCTTAAGGCAAACAAGTCAATGTGTTGCCAGTGGGAGAAGTCAGACTTACCACATGTCTTATAATATGGGGCTTCCCGTCAAGTCTAGCGGTTATCTGGAAGCTGGGCAAAGCTATGCCAATTCTCGTATGTCTTCCCCTGCAACAACAGGCCATGTTAAAATTGATTTATGGCTTGTTGAGTACAATGAGAAGCAGTGATATAATGATGGTGTTAAGGCAACTCTCCTTGAGAAAACAACTACTGTATACAAAAGACTTTAAAGATATATAAAACATATAACATTTTGATGAGATGGTATCGATGCCCAGTAGACTTAACAAAACAAAGAACCAACATGACGGATTATCACGGTACCATTGAGGAGTTCATACACATAATACTTTCTAATACATTTATTTTACAAAATGAAATACATAGAAAACACTGTAAAATCACTAGGATGTTCTCTTGAAGTTCAATAATGATATTTACAGTATATGTCAAAAAACGATGGTTGACGCGTTTCACAAAAAATAGCTTCTTCAGAACCAATTGCTTATTGACTTGTAACCAGAGAACCTTAAATTGGAAACATGGCAGAAATAGATGTTAGTGTAAGCGTATGCCTTATATAGATCAAACACAAGTTTATAAATACCAAGGATAAGACTCCTAAGTTATACAATAACCCTCGTAAAACAAGAGGATGAAAATTTACTTAATGTGAACCCATGATCGTTGAACCTGAAGATCGAAGACGGTGTGTCCCAAATATGTATGGGAGAAGTAGATGGTACTAGAGGAATACAGGATATGGATCCGACTAAACCCTATATTTGTGAGTCAAAAGGATCTCTAATTAGATATGGGGCCCCAAAACTAATAAAGTTAACAATAGGGATGGGCCCGGTGTTCGATTTGAACCCATGTTCGAATCGAACATCGGGCGTTCATCCGCTCAGCGAGCCCAGAAATATTTGGGCCGCTCGCATCAAATTCGTGTGATGCGAGCGGCCCGCAATGCACTACGCCAGTCGCAGTGCATTGCTGGCTGATGATTAGCCAAGCATGCACTGTGACCCGCATGCTTGGCCAATCATAGAGCCAGTGGCGAGGAGAGCAATAATTGGTATATTGTGTTCCAGTGTCAGTGTTATTATGTGCTGCTGACTGCTGACATTATCTGCTGTGATTCTGGGGATTAGTGTGTGTGTGCTGTTAGTACAGCATTGCAGTATCACATCTGGGGGGTGTCTGCTTAGAACTGTCCCTGCACAAAGTGTCATTTTTGCAGGAAAAAAATGCTATCCATAGCAGACCTGAAGGGCCCGGTAATTGAATTTGGGGGGACCCCCACGCTTTTTATTTTTTATTTTTTTATTTTTTATCAATGACTTTTTTTTTATCAATGACTTTTAATGAATGACTGTTCTCTGTGTTACGGGAGCCGACAATTCATTAGCCGCGAGTGATTTTAAATAGCTTTTTTTCCTGCAAAAATGACACTTTGTGCAGGGACAGTTCTAAGCACGGGAAACATGCGCCCCTTCACAGGCATACTATAGACACCCCCCAGGTACGAAATTTAAAGGAATATTACACTTTTATTGTTTCACTTTAAGCATTAATAAATCACTGCTCCTGAAAAAACGTCCGTTTTAAAAAAAAAAATTTGCATCGATACATGTCCCCTGGGGCAGGACCCAGGTCCCCAAACACTTTTTATGACAATAACATGCATATTAGCCTTTCAAAATTAGCACTTTTGATTTCGAACATTCGCGTCCATTGTAACTAATAGGGCTCTTAAATTTACACGGACTTTAGGTCCGTTTGCGGGTTCTGGTGCGAACCGAACCCGGGGTGTTCGGCTCATCCCTAGTCATCAATCATCACTCAGGGTACAAACCCAGAACATAGAAGAAAAGTAATAATAATAATCATAATAACCAGATATACTTACTAGAGATATCTAGCAGCGGATTAACCACTTGTATGTAGGATAACATATTCCTTGAGCGATATATAAGGCACCTATATAAAAATAACCCATTAAATATTGATCCAGAATTCCCAAATCAAAGAAATAGGAAAGAAAAAAACAACAATATAACCAACAACAATACTTATATGTGGCTTGCCAAAGGGCCCAAAGACTCCCCCAAACAATGGAGGGGGCGGAGGTGCCAAGAAGTGCCTAGGCTGGGATATCCCTCATATAAGATTTTAATTGTGGAAGGCTCACGAAGAAAGTTCAGCCTAATATACACCGCCGCTAAAAAGAAACAAAAATATATATATATAATAATAATCACTCAGCCTAACATTCCCCCCATGGGGACAGGTTAAAGTGTAAAAGGCCAGGACATCCGTGGCCTTACAATACAAGGTAGACAATTTAAAGTTGCGGCCTTTGCGGACGATGTCCTGCTGTCTCTAACATCCCCACGCACCTCCTTGCCATCCCTTCTTAGGGATTTACACACCTTTAGAGATCTTTCAAACCTTAAAATCAATTATTCCAAATCACAAGCCCTGAACGTTTCGCTCCCCCAGCAAGAAGTTGCTCATTGCCAAGATTCTTTCCCATTTCACTGGGAAAAGACAGCCATCACATACCTAGGAGTGCGGATTACACCCCGCTTTTCAGACCTATATTCAGCTAACTTTCACATGGCCCTGCTTAAAGCCCAAGCTTATCTTAAGGACTGGATGACTCTCAATGTTTCATGGTTTGGCCGGGCAGCTTTAATTAAGATGATTATTCTGCCCCGTCTTCTTTACCTGATTCAAACTGTCCCTATTGCCCTGCCCTCTGACTTTTTCTCGACATATCGGAAAATGTGCTCCTCCTTCATTTGGAAGGATGCCCCCCCACGGATCAGGTATACCCACCTCACCCGACCCAAGCCCAAAGGAGGCATAGCTCTTCCTGACCTGCAAAAGTACCACTCTGCCTGGCACTTAACAAGAATTGCGGATTGGAACATTCACGCCACACAAAAAGTGTGGGTTGCACTCGAGAATACTTTCTCGCCGATCCCCCTGCATCTCCTTCCGTGGCTCCCTCCGAAATGCTGGCCGCATAGGCTGGACTCACACCCCCTTATACACACGTCCCTACTGACGTTTAAGAAGATGCCCGCCGATAGATCTCTTACCCCAATTCCAGGCCCACTAACGCCCCTAAGATGCAACCCTGATTTCCCCCCCGGGGACTCCCCCAACTTCCTCAAACAGGAATGGCCATCCTATGATGTCCTCGCCTCCCAATTCTTCCCAGGAGGCAAATTGATCTCATTGAATGACCTACGCACTTTTACTAATAATCCCACCTTCTCCTTTTGGACATACAGACAGATCTGTAGCTTTTTGACCACCTACACTACCCGGGCAAACTGGTCTAGGTCACTCACCCCCTTTGAAACTCTGTGCAGTCGCAAGACCCCACAGAGACACCTAATTTCGCTCTTCTACGCCCTACTGCAGTACTCACCCGACTTGAGCCTCACACCCTCACAAACCTCTTGGAACAGGGACCTTCAAACTCCTCTGTCACCTGCTGACTGGACTAGAATTCATGAGTGTGCCCACGGGGGGTCGGTGAATGTCGCCATCCAGGAAAATGGGTACAAAATATTAACACGGTGGTACAGAACTCCCTCCTGCCTGCACAAATTCTCTCCCATGGTCCCCAATGTTTGCTGGAGGTGTAACACAGCACCAGGGACTATGATACATATTTGGTGGGATTGTCCCAACATCCAACCTTTCTGGAGGGAAGTCCATGACCTTATCTCTTCGATCACCACCTACACACTAGACTTCGCGCCTGAGCAATACCTTTTGCATCACACCTCCCTCTCTAGGAAAAACTACTTTAGATCCCTCGCCATGCATATGGTGAATGCAGCCAGACTATGTGTTCCTAGACACTGGCGCTCAAACCTCCCCCCGACAGTTCGAGAATGGTTTAGTGGCATCTCTAGGATTAGAGATATGGAAGAGCTGATCCACATCGCTCAGGAGAAAATGGAGAAGTTCACATTCACCTGGGCTTGCTGGAATCACTTTACGACCACCCGAGAGTACGAACTTCACTTTCATTCATCCTAGGTAACCTAGGCTCACTTCTCTGCCTCCCCATCTACCCTCTGTGCTGGGCATGGGCGGGGGACGCCTCACATGCCTCTACCCCCCTCCACCTTTACCCTCCCTCCCCCCTCCCCCCCCAATCTTCTCCCTGTCTCTTGGCCCCCCCCTCCTTTCTCTTTTTCTCTCTCTTCTCCCCTCTTCCTTTCCTCTCCCCTCCTTCTCGCCCCTTCTTAGCCTCCCGCCATTCCCTAAACACTATTTGGGTAGCAGGTGTCCACTGGTATACACCTGTCGCTCCTGTTATGTCACGTCCTTCTGGACCAAATTAGGAATGGCGCTATCACACTTGGCACGTACCTGACAGATGAGTCCAATTGGGCAGAGGGAGGTCTCCCGTACGGATCCGACTCACGGCCCCTGGAGGTGGGTACAGGAGGCACGGGAGTCAGGAAGGGTAAGGGAGCCTGATAGAGGGGTACAGAGGTTGGTGATGACGGTCCGCTGGCGGCAAGATGAAGCACAGGTAAGCAGGGTTCACAAATGGCTGGATAAAGTACCGGTATGCAAAGTTCACTGATAGCAAGGTGGAATGATGGTAGGTAGACACACGTCACACAGCGGAGGAGGGATGGTGATGGGGTTCCGAATACAGGTGGTAAAACTCACTGTTAGCCGGATGTGATACAAGATAAGCAGACACAGGTTCCTTGAGCAGGAGAGATAAGAAGTCCAAATCCAAGCAGAAGTCGGTAACGTTCAAACGGCAAGGTACAAAGGAGCTGGCAGGAGAATGGTCGGTCAAGCAGAGGTCTAGGGCAGGCGGAGATCCGAATAGTCCAAAAGGGTAAGCCGAGGTCACACAGGTAAAGCAGGGTATAATACAGGAACAAACAGATCACTGGAAGATCACTGGAACAAGGTAAGCGGCTGGTGCAGAGTCTCAGGTATACTGAAGATCAGTATGAGAAAAAAATATATAAAAAATATATATGTGTTGACTGCGCTCCCTTGTATTATGTGTTTTTAAAGTGTTTCAAGCAAAATATGCATTTAAATATACCACAATAAATGTATAAGTTTGTATACATTAGTGATAATAGAAGTAATAATAATAATTAATAAAAATCAATATTTTCTTCTGCTGTTCACCCGTGACTTCCAATATTAATTATTGCGTGCCAAAAAAAACAAAATTAATTTAGGCAAAACAAACCAAACGAAACCAAAAAAAACAACAAAACAATAAATGTCCGTAGTAATTTCTGCTGGTGCTGAGAAAGCAATCTTCAGCATAAAAGTGTTTCAATCTTCCTAATTCCTGTGTCCGTGCTTCCTTTATCCACCACTATAGTGACGACACCACCACCACCATAAGAATTGGCCACTCACCAGATGTTAATATAATGAATGCCTTTGGTTCATTAGTAGGGATAACCACTCCACTCCTCTCAGGTCTATGCTGTTTCCAATATACAGATTTACCAATGTCCAACCTCATAAAAAATGAACAACGATCATTGCGCAGTATGTCTGTGCTTTTATTTATAAAAAGGTAAAAACAAATGGGTTCACTCACATTTTTAAGTGCCTATCAGTTGGCACCAAACTTATCCAGCCGCTCGAATGGGTACAGATGGCTGAGGGTATTGCCTGTCTCTCCTGTGTCAGCGTCCCAAGCCTCCTTTTGTTTAACCGGAAGTGACGTAGTCCGTGTTTTAGCAGCCTGAGGAAGCATGTGATTCTTTGAAAGTTCGTAGTAACTCACTGGCATGCAGATTTTCCTCAGGCTCCCATGAGTTGTCTTCGGGCCCATATCCCTTCCATTTGATAAGAAACTGGATCTGATTACGTCTTTTTCTACAATCCAAGATTGCTTCCACCTCAAATTCCTCTTCGTTGTTGATAATGACAGGTTTGGGGGGACCGGTCCTACGGCCGACAAATGAGTTCGGAATCACGGGTTTCAAAAGAGTAACATGGAAGACTGGGTGTATTTTTAGGGAGGTAGGTAGATCTAGCTCGTAAGCGACATTGTTAATTTTCCTTTTCACAGAAAAGGGCCCCAAAAATTTTGGACCCAGTTTCCTGGAGGGGCAAGCCAACTTTAAATTGACGGTGGACAACCAGACTTGGTTACCGGGTTCTAGGATGAGTTCCCCACGTCTCTTTTCATCAAAGGTTTTCTTGTAAGTTTCCTGGGCTTTAGTCATGGTCTCCTGCAGTAATTTATTGTTAGTGGAGAAAAAGTCCAAGGTTTTGGATACTGCGGGCACGGAACATTCAGGTATTGATTGAGGTAGAAAAGATGGATGGTAGCCGTAGTTGGCAAAAAACGGTGTCTGATTGATGGACGAGTGTAGAGAGTTGTTATATGAGAACTCTGCAATGGGAAGTAGAGGAGCCCAGTCATCTTGAGAGAAAGTAGAAAAACAGCGTAAATATTGCTCTAAGGTTTGATTGGTTCTCTCAGTCTGACCATTTGTCTGTGGGTGATATGCCGAGGAAAATGCCAGTTCAATTTCCAATGATCCACAGAGGGCCTTCCAGAATCTGGAGGTGAACTGGACACCACGATCTGAAACAATATTTCTTGGAATTCCATGTAATCTTACCACTTCTTTGATGAATGTTTTGGCCGTTTCCATGGCTGAAGGAGTGCCCTTCATGGGCAGGAAGTGGGCCATTTTTGATAGTCTGTCTACTACGACAAAGATAGAAGAAAACCCTTCCGATGGGGGAAGTTCGACAATAAAGTCTATTGAGACCATATTCCATGGCCTTTCTGGGACTGGTAGAGGTTTTAATAGACCCCAGGCTCTTGTCCGGCTAGTCTTGTTTCGAGCACAAACATTGCATGACTCCACATATTTTTTACAGTCCCGGGTCAGATGAGGCCACCAGAAAGTACGTTGTAGCAGATTGATTGTTTTTTGAGTGCCGAAGTGTCCTGCCAATTTGTGGTCGTGGCATAATTCCAGTATATGCACCCTCAATTCTTCTGGTACTACAATTTTTCCTTCATGCCAGAACACACCATCCTTAATGGACATTCCGTCCATAGGACGCATCCCAACGGAGGCCTGTTTGATCTGAGAAATGAGGTCCCCCTGTAAGAGCAAGAAGTTCCCAGAGGGTAGAATGGTGTCAGGGAGTGGGGCATGTTCGGTATCCGAAAACATTCGAGAAAGAGCATCTGGTTTTATGTTCTTGGAACCCGGCCGATAGGTTATGTGAAATTGAAACCGTGAGAAGAATAGAGCCCATCTGGCCTGCCGAGGCCTTAGTCTTTTAGCTGTCCTTAGGTACTCCAAGTTTTTATGGTCGGTGTACACCAGAACAGGATGTGCAGCACCTTCGAGTAAATAGCGCCATTCCTCCAATGCCACCTTGATGGCAAGAAGTTCTCTGTCGCCCACATCGTAGTTCCGTTCTGAAGAGGTCAGTTTGCGGGAAAAGAAGCCCACAGGATAAAGAAGGGCCTTGGCACCCTGCCGCTGGGACAACACGGCTCCTACTGCGATCTCAGAGGCGTCAACCTCTCATAGGGAAGGGCAAGGCTGGGTTTGGATGTTTGAGGATGGAGGCCGAAGTAAAAAGTCTCTTGAGCTCCTCAAAAGCCAGTTGCGCCTTGGAAGTCCAGTGAAACCGAGTTCCCTGTTTGGTAAGCTCAGTGATAGGGGAAATGATGGAGGAAAAACCTTTAATAAATTTCCTGTAGAAATTGGCAAAGCCAATGAAGCGTTGTACTCCTTTTTTGTCCGTGGGTGCTGGCCAGTCCAGGATAGCGGATACCTTTTCAGGGTCCATTCTTATTCCATCAGCAGAAATAATTAATCCCAAAAACTGCACAGTTCGAATTTCAAAACTGCACTTTTCAAGTTTGGCGTATAGTCCATGCTGTCTCAGGCGAGTAAGAACATTTCGGACGTGCCTGCGGTGATCGGTCAGAGATTCGGAAAAAACTAAGATGTCATCTAGATAAACAATGACGTACAGATCCAGATAATCGTGGAAAATATTGTTGACAAAATGTTGAAACGTTGCAGGAGCGTTACACAGGCCGAAAGGCATGACGAGATACTCGTAATGTCCAAATCGAGTGCGAAAAGCCGTTTTCCACCCCTCCCCTTTTCGGATGCGGATTAAGTTGTAAGCTCCGCGAAGGTCCAATTTTGTAAAGATCTTGGCTGTCCCCAATCTTTGGAAAAGTTCTGGCACCAGTGGTAGAGGGTATCTGTTTTTAATGGTAATTTTATTTAATTCCCGGTAATCGATGCAGGGGCGTAGGGAATGGTCCTTCTTCTCAACAAAGAAGATGCCCGCGCCGGCCGGGGATGTGGAGGGGCGGATGAAGCCTTTCTCCAGATTCTCATCTATATAGCCTTTTAGAGTGCCCAACTCCTGTTCAGTTAATGGAAAAATCCTTCCGAAGGGGACTTCTGTTCCAGGTAATAATTCTATAGGGCAGTCATAGGGCCTGTGGGGAGGAAGAGTCTCTGCCCCCTTTTTACTGAATACATCTACAAAGTCCCGGTAGGGTTCAGGAATGGACTGGTGGAGTTCAGCATCAATCCCCATACAGAGAAGAGGAGCCCGTTTGACGGAAGTTTGACATTGACAATTCTGACGGCAATATTCAGAAGAGAACTGGACTTCTCCTGTGGCCCAGTTGATATTGGGGTTGTGGGCCCGCAACCAGGGCATTCCAAGTATGATTGGAAAAAGTGGAGATGATATGACGTCCAGACATAGGAGTTCTTGATGTTGAGAGTTTATGGTAGTTAATAGGGGTGTGGTTTCTTGAGTTACCGGACCGGAACTAAGGGTGGATCCATCGGCCAGGTGTACTGCAAGACCTCGGATCTTGGGTTGGAGAGGAATGCCATGGTTGGTTGCAAAAACTTGATCAATGAAACAGCTGCATGCTCCTGAGTCAATGATGACTGATACTGGAATGCTCCGGTCGGAGAGCTGCAAAACAATGGAGATCGCCAGGTGAGTGCCAGTTGGAAGCAAGACAGGTGCACACAAGGAAGAAGAGAACAGGCACTTACGTGTCTTGTTGGGGCACACTCTTGCATAATGTCCAGGTTCACCACAGTATAGACACAGGTTATGAGCCCGCCTGCGCATCTTCTCTTCAGGAGTCAAAGAAGGTCTGAGCAACCCGATCTGCATTGGTTCCGGAGCTCCTGTTGTGGGGATAGATGAAGCTGAAGGAACCACACCGGGTGGCCCAGTTACCTTGGGGACCATCCAGAAGGGACGGGAAGGTCCAGAGGATCTTTCGGCCCGCCTTTCCCTGAGACGGCGGTCAATTTGCACCGATAAATTGATAAGTTCATCTAACGTTGGAGGAACCCCCACCCGAGCCAGCTCATCTTTCAGAGGGTCTGATAAACCTTTACGAAATTGATGGCGTAAAGCCGCGTCATTCCACTCTGTATCAGAGCTCCAACGTTTGAATTCAACGGCATAGTCCTCGGCCGTTCTGCGACCTTGCTGCAAAGACTGTAGTGCGATTTCAGCCGTAGCGGTGGGTTGAGGGTCCTCATATAGTTGTGACATAGCAGTGAAAAAACTACTAAGGGAGTCCAAGGACACGGCTTTCTGCTCCAGTAGGCGGTGGGCCCAGGTCTGGGGTTCTCCTGTCAGAAGGGAGATAATGAAGCCCACCTTTGTAGCTTCCAAAGAGAAAGTCTGTGGCTGTAAGGCAAAATAGAGCTCGCATGCATTGCGGAAGGCACGGAACTTGCTTCGTTCCCCAGAAAACTTCTCAGGTATGGGTACTTTGGGTTCAGGAGGTAACATAATTACAGAAGGTGCCTGGGGGAGTCCAGTAGAAGATGCTCCTTGAGAGTTAGCGGACAGAGTCTAAACCTGTTCCATCAAACGAGCGTAACCTTCCTGTAGGCCTTTTACTGCTTGGGTAAGCCCCGCTAAATGTCTGCCTAGTTCATCCATGGGGGAGACCCCCTGCCCGGACTCGGTCATGGCTGCCTGATACTATCACACTTGGCACGTACCTGACAGATGAGTCCAATTGGGCAGAGGGAGGTCTCCCGTACGGATCCGACTCACGGCCCCTGGAGGTGGGTACAGGAGGCACGGGAGTCAGGAAGGGTAAGGGAGCCTGATAGAGGGGTACAGAGGTTGGTGATGACGGTCCGCTGGCGGCAAGATGAAGCACAGGTAAGCAGGGTTCACAAATGGCTGGATAAAGTACCGGTATGCAAAGTTCACTGATAGCAAGGTGGAATGATGGTAGGTAGACACACGTCACACAGCGGAGGAGGGATGGTGATGGGGTTCCGAATACAGGTGGTGAAACTCACTGTTAGCCGGATGTGATACAAGATAAGCAGACACAGGTTCCTTGAGCAGGAGAGATAAGAAGTCCAAATCCAAGCAGAAGTCGGTAACGTTCAAACGGCAAGGTACAAAGGAGCTGGCAGGAGAATGGTCGGTCAAGCAGAGGTCTAGGGCAGGCAGAGATCCGAATAGTCCAAAAGGGTAAGCTGAGGTCACACAGGTAAAGCAGGGTATAATACAGGAACAAACAGATCACTGGAAGATCACTGGAACAAGGTAAGCGGCTGGTGCAGAGTCTCAGGTATACTGAAGATCAGGCAGCACTAGCCAGCAGGTGCTGCCTGATTAAATAGTCCGATTGGCGCCAACAGCCCACACAGGTGTATCACAGGGCGCGCGCCCTCGGACGCCAGCGCGCGCGCGCACGCAAGCCCGCGCTCCTGGGAGCGCGCACACCACCACGCGTCGGCGCGCGCCAATCAGTCGCCTGGAAACACGATTTTCCTGACAGGCGCGGACTAAAATCCCACCAGTCTCTATCTCCCACCATGTCCTTTAGGGTACACACTAGAATCATCAAATTCATGCTCCGCTGATTTACACATTTTGTTCTATGTTCTATACCTGTACTGACAAACGGTTTGTTATACAATATTTGTGTGTTCCCTTGCCTGTCTTGTATGACTTATTTTCAATAAAATCTTTATGGAAAAAAAAAAAAAAAAAGTGTAAAAGGCATCATTATTTAGAATAATCCAGACAACGCTTACCAAACATGTACCTCTACTTCAGAAAACACACTGCTTACTAGACCTCACATATTGCACTGACTAAATAGTCAGTTTGTAGCCGAAACCGGCATGGAAACAATTACCATAATGTGTGTCAGCTAGAACCATGTGGGATAGAGGATGGTAATAGCCAATAGAACAGAGCGCCAAATGAACAAACGTCACAGTGCCCGCGCTGCCCCATCGCCAGCCAAGATCGCAACCGATACTCTGCACATGCACAGAAGGGCTAAATCAACCCAGCGCTACAGAAGCAAACAGCCATAGAACCAAAACAAGCCAGACATCGCCAAGCCAAGGAACTCAATGCCTACGGTATAGATAATTTACTCTACATAAAAGGGGAAGCCTAACCATATAATAACAAAAAGGGGGGCAAAGAAAGGAAGGAAAGGAGAGATCCTCTGGTCGCCACCACCTACAACTCAACCCCCACGGGCGGGCTGTAAGGGAGTCAGATAATACTTCCTTATAGCCCGACCGTGGTTCTGAAGAAGCTATTTTTTGTGAAACGCTTCAACCATTATTTTTTGACATATACTGTAACTATCATTGTTGAACTTCAAGAGAACATCCTAGTGATTTTACAATGTTTTCCATGTATTTAATTTTGTAAAATAAATGTATTAGAAAGTATTATGTGTATGAATTCCTCAATGGTACCGTGATAATCTGTCATGTTTGTTCTTTGTTTTTACATCTTTTATCAATAGCCCAGTAGACTTACAAATGTCAACAATGATAAATAGAAGATTTTCTGGAGATATTTTAAAAAAAGGGGTACAATGGCACATATATGGTATTACTGCCCAGTGGTGATGGATTTCTGGGAAAAGATATTTCCTATTTATCATATGTACAGGACGCCAAGGTTGGGTCCTGGACGGGTGCCATATAGCACCGATATTTGGATTATGGTCCCTTTAAGGGAAGTGTGGTAGTATTCAGGGGGTCGTCCAGGAGGGTTGAGAAATTCCCGGGAATAGCTTTAATCAGGAGAGGACTGACTCACAGTTTTCTCTGTGTTAATAAAGAGATATTTGGGACCCAGAATTTTGGACGCTCTGAAGTGATATTCGGGTGGGCCAGTGATGGCGAACCTATGGCACGCATGCCACAGCTGGCACGCAGAGCCATCTCTGTGGGCACACTAGAGGGTCCAGGACAGAGGTAGAGGTCTCTCTCTCCTCTCAGCCCCCCTCCCTCTCTTTCAGCCCCCCTCTTTTTCCATACCCCCCTCTTTGTGTCCCCCTCTCTGTTCCCCCTCTCTCTCAGCTCACCCCTCTCTCAGCATCTCTATCCCTCTCTCTCTCTCTCTGTCCCCTCTAGCTCTCTCTCAGCCCCTCTCCCTCTCTCTCTGTCCCCTCTCTCTCAGCCCCCCTCCCTCTCAGCATCTCTCTCACACCCCTCGCTCTCGCTGTCCCCCCTCTCTCTCTCTCTCCCCCCCTCTCTCTCTCTCACACCCCTCTCTCTCTCACACAACCCTTCTCTCTCTCTCTCACACAACACCTCTCTCTCTCTCACACAACCCCTCTCTCTCACTCACACAACCCCTCTCTCTTTCGCTCAGCCCCCTCTCTCGCGAATTGCTGTGTTGGCACTTTGCAACACAAAACCAATGTATTTATTTCAGTTTGGGCACTCGGGCTCAAAAAGGTTCGCCATCACTGGCCTAGGCCATATGCTCATAGCGGCATGGACAGTGATAGCCAGAAAGTGGCGTCAGACGATATGCCCCTTAATAGCAGAATGTGTGAAATGAGTGAAATGAGACTCCTGGAGGAATTAACTTTAAAAGAAGAGAACATGAGCAAACAAACCTTAGAAATATGGCAACAATGGGAAGAACTTCGAACCTCTACAACATTCATACAGTATTTATAAGTAATGATAAAACGGACCCCCTTCTTTTTTTTGTGTGTGTGTATGATGGATGTGTGTTTGTTTTGTCATTTATTAGTACTAGATATATAGGCTGTAGGGAGGATAACAGTTAAAGAGGAAGTAAACCCTCCTGCAAAAAAAATAAAAAAACACACCCTGCAAGATAAAGGATAGTATGCATATGCATAGCATACTAGCTCATTATGAATTACTTACCCAAGAACGAAGCCCCCGCAGCCATCCTTGTCTCCCCCTCAGGCCGCCGACATGTCACCCAGAGCTTGTTTCCGGGTATCACAGCTCCGACGCTGTGGTTGGCTGGAGCCGCGATGACGTCACTCCTGCGCATGTGCGGGAGCTGCCGCGAATGGCACAGTACAACTGAACCAACGGCATGTACGTGCCAGTGCTTCAGTTGTCTTAAGTGCGCATTGCTGCATGATGTCAGCACATGCAAATATAGGTATATCTCCTAAATCGTGCAGGTTTAGGAGATATCCAGTGCAGCTACAGGCAAGCCTAATTATATATATATATTTGTATATTTGTTTAAAAATTAGAAAATGAACAAAAAATTATAAACCAGACTTTAACCACTTCAGCCCTGGAAGATTTTACCTCCTTGCTGACCAGAGCCCTTTTTACAGTTTAGCACTGGGTCGCTTTAACTGACAATTGTGCGGTCTTTCGACGCTGTACCCAAGCAAAATTTGCGTAGTTTTTTTATTTTTTGCGCTATCAACAATTTTACTTTTTGCTATAATAACTATCCCCAAAATAAAAATAAAAAAAATCTTCATCAGTTTAGGCCAATATATATTCTTCTACATTTTTTTGGTAAAAAAAAAATTGCAATAAGCGTATATTTATTGGTTTGCGCAAAAATTATAGCGTCTACAAACTATGAGAAAGATTTATGGCATTTTTTATGGCATTTTTATTATTTTTTTTTACTAGTAATGTCGGTGATCTGCGATTTTTAGTTGTTACTCTAACATTGCGACAGACAGATCGCAAACTTTTTACACTTTTTTGGGACCATTGGCATTTATACAGCGATCAGTGAAATAAAAAGGCACTGATTACTGTGTAAATGTCACTGGCAGGGAAGGGGTTAACACTAGGTGGTGACCAAGGGGTTAATTGTGGGTTCCCTCAGTGAGTTATAACTGTATGGGTATAGGATTGACTAGGAGAGGAGACATATCGTTTTTCCTACTTAGTTTTTCCTCTCCTCTGACAGCACAGGGATTTGTGTATTTACACACACAAATCCCCATGCTGGCGCTTATGCACATGATCACGCATGGCCAGAGGTGATCGTGCCTGCCAGCCACGCGCATCGGGTTCCCCGCCGTGCAGCGTGACCTCTGGTGGCCGAAAAAGGGTAGGACATACATGTATGGGATTTCGACCAGGAGAGCAATTGTGCCGCAGTATATCTGCGTGACATGGTCGGGGACCGGTTAAAGAAATTCTGTATTACATTGGTAGGGTAATAATGATCTGCTTGCACCAGATGATACCCAAATCCAGTCTGAGAAAATCCACAAATTTGGGGCATTTATTCTATTTCTTTCTTTTTTGAGAATAAATTGGGACCCAAAATGGCAACTGAAAAGATATACTGACTCCATGCTATCTGAGAGATCAGCATGGGCTTGGAAAAGGATACTAAGGGTTCTATTGTCTCTAATAACATCCCTTGCACTAGCCTAGGCTATGATGAAAAGGTAATGGCAGTTCAACATCCAGTACAACAGCAACACCTCTCCTACTTCCCCAACTTGTGAAGACAGATGTTCTAGAAAGGTACTTAAACCTTAAATTTCATTATTATCCTAATTTGCAAGGCAAACTTTGACTTTGAGCTCAAAGTTTACCTAAAGCCAACCCTGTTTTTTAGCTTTAGATCGAAAGGAGTGGTTAGAACCTTAAAGGTGTTGTAAACCCTCGTTTTTTTTTCACCTTAGTGAAAAAGGCCTCCCTGTTTTACTTGCCTGAGCCCTGGAACTTCATCCAGGGGGGACGCGCTCTTTCTCTGCTTGGGGCTCTCGGCTCTTGATTGGATAGATTGATAGCAGCGCAGCCATTGGCTCCCGCTGCTGTCAATCAAATCCAATGACGCAGGCAGGGGGGGGCGGGGCCGAGTTATCCAGTCGACGGCTATGGACGTCGAATGATGAACTCGGTAGCACGCCCGCAAAGGTAATCCCCCCAGGAGAGCGCTTCTCCTAGGTGGTTATCTGATGTGGGGAGGAGCCACGAGAGCCACCGAGGGACCCCAGAAGACGGTGTTCGGGGGCCACTCTGTGCAAAACGAGCTGCACAGTGGAGGTATGACGTTTGTTATAATTTTTTTAAAATAAACAAAGCTTTACAATTACTTTAAGTTTTTTATTAATGTCTGTGTCCCTGTCAGGTAGAGGCACCTTTTCTATTTGTTCTGGTTTTCTATTGCTACCAAGACAAAAAGTGATTTGAAATCCATAATTTTGAGCTGCTCCCAGAACAGAAATAGTGGAAAATCTTCTGATGGGACGCTCGTTCTGATGACAACTGTTTAAAAGTGGATTTTCCTTAAGTTTCAAAGACTTTCTTTCACTTTCTGTTGTGTCTACAGGGCAGAAAATAAAGGCAATTCTACCTATTGGACACAGATGGCAAAAAAGACAGCTCTTCTTTACTCCATAATGAAAACAAAATTTTCAATTTTAGATATACTTTAACTACTCTTCTACATTACATGAAAATCAAACTTGCAGTCAACAGACCTTGCGGTATGTTATTAAAGGGAGATACGCTGTGATCAATGCCGGGACAAGATCATCCAGCGCACAGGGTGAATATGCCAAACTGCACCTCCTCCCGGGGTGGGCATAGGTTAAATGCTCATTAATGTCTAGTACACATGATAAGAAAATTGGACAAAAACAAACGCATTTGGAGCGATCGTCTGATAATCTGATAATTAGTACACAGCTTTCAAGAGCTGATTACGACAGTTCATGTGTAAATATCACAAAATAGGCACCAAAAAAATATTTGTAAGATAACAGAATGTACGATTTTCATGTAATTAGTATGGTATTTGCACACGAAAAAATCAAATGACCAAGACTGCGCATGCTCGGAATTGAAAGGATTACAATATATCATTTCTGAAGTTGTATTCTGTCTAATGAGAATTTTTGTAACTTATTTGTTTTCCAGATGAGACTAGCATGTAAAAAAAAAATTGTCCAGTATTCTCATTGTGTGTATGGGCTTTTTATTCTGAGGAATGAGGAGCAAGGTAAAACCACTTAAACTGGCATACATGTATAGGTTTTTTTTCATTCAGTGAGCTGCATTAAAAAAAAAAAACACTAACAGATTCATCCATCCACACAAGAGAGGTGGATGCAGAAATCCCCTTCACCGAGATGTATTTTAACAGTGGGGACTCTTCTCTGTCAGTATACACTGAATAGCGGTTTTCCAGCAGACCTAGCCTACAGAAGCTGATCTGATGGGTGGATTCTGTTTAACAGGCAAAGCCACTCATAGATCAAAATTCAGCTGGTCCCTGCTGAACCAAACAAATTTTGATATGTGTGTACCCAGCTTTACCTTATTCCTTGCTCCAGTAGGCTTTCTCCAGTGCTGTGACTGGTCCTATGGAGCTTCATAGTGAATTGTGAGGGGCTGTGGTCACACTCCAGCCTCATCATACCATAGGCCCCTTTCACACAAGCTTTCCAATCAGGTACGCCTGTCAGTTTTTTAGGCCGACCTGATCGGACGCTCTATTTACTCCTATGTAGTGGCGGATGTCAGCTGCCATCTGATCCGATCCTGTCCCTGAAATCCAGACGGATCAGAGACTCTATTTTCCATCCATCTGGAGGACGTTTGTGCATTTGTATTCAGCCCCCTATACTCTAATACCCCTAACTAAAATCTAATGAAACCAATTGCCCTCAGAAGTCACCTAATTAGTAAATAGAGTCCACCTGTGTGTAATTTAATTTCAGTATTAATGCAGCTGTTCTGTGAAGCCCTCAGAGGTTTGTTAGAGAACCTTAGTGAACAAACAGGATCATGAAGGCCAAGGAACACACCAGACAGGCAAGGGATACAGTTGTGGAGAAGTTTAAAGCAGGGTTAGGTTTTAAAAAAATATCCCAAGCTTTGAACATCTCACAGAGCACTGTTCAATCCATCATCCGAAAATGGAAAGAGTATGACACAACTGCAAACCTACCAAGACATGGCCGCAGTGGCATCGGCAGGGGGGGCTGACAGTAGCTGAAGTCCTGAGTGGGTCCCCAAAAAGCCCCAGGTCTCGGGTGGGCACTGTTCTATCATTAGCCCCGAGCGCCGCCACCTGCCGCCGAGCGGGGACCGATCTGATTCCGATCGCTGCCGAGCGCCGCCAAGCACTGCCGAGTGCGGCCGGGTCACATAGCAAGTTCCGCCTTCTGGAGCCTGCAGCAACTATGATGGACGTCCCACTGGTCCAATGGTGGGATCTGGGAATGTGTGACATCCATCATAGGCGCTGTAAGCTCCCGGAGGCCGGAATTACAATTCGGCCGCCGCGTCACATCGATCCCTGCTCAGCGTTTGGGCGGGTGGCTCTCCTACTCTCTGGCTTCCTCGCACACCACAGCTGAGCTGAGCTGCTGCTGCAGGGCACATGAAGTCTGTCTCCTGGTCAGGTAGGTCAGTGTGTGTATGTCAGGTAGGTAGGTCAGTGCGTGTATGTCAGGTAGGTAGGTCAGTGTATGTCAGGTAGGTAGGTCAGTGTGTGTATGTCAGGTAGGTAGGTCAGTGTATGTCAGGTAGGTAGGTCAGTGTGTGTATGTCAGGTAAGTGAGTCTACCGGTCAGCATTGATGGGCACTGGTAAGCCAGGCAGCAACCAGCAAGTGTGAGCTCATCCCACAACCCCACCGCCCAGCCAAAAAACCCTGAAGCCCCTGGTCTTTTTGCCACCTAGCAACTCCCCTGCATGGCCATCCACCTAAACTCACAGGCCGGGCAAGGAGAGCATTAATGAGAGAAGCAGGCAAGAGACCCGTTGTAACTCTGGAGGAGCTGCAGAGATCCACAGCTCAGGTGGGGGAATAATAAAAAAATGTTGGTGGGGGACACAGCAAACATGTGGAAGAAGGTGTTCTCGTCATATGAGACCAAAATTGAACATTTTGGTATAAAAGCAAAACACTATGTGTGGTGGAAAACTAACACTGCACATAACCCTGAACACACCATGAAACATGGTGGTGGCAACATCATGTTGTGGGGATGCTTTTCTTTTTGCGGGGACAGGGAAGCTGGTCAGAGTTAATGGGAAAATGGATGGAGCCAAATACAGGATAATTTTAGCAGAAAACCTGTTAAAGTCTGCAAAAGACTTGAGAGTGGGGCAGAGGTTCCCCTTCCAGCAGGACAACGACCCTAAACATACAGTCAGAGCTACAATGTGTTAGAATCCCAGTCAAAGTCCAGACCTAAATCCAATTAAGAATCTGTGGCAAGACTTGAAAATTGCTGTTCACAAACACTCTCCTTCCAATCTGATAGAGCTTGAACTTTTTTGCAAAGAAGAATGGACACAAATTACACTCTCTAGATGTGCAAAGCTGGTAGAGACATACGCAAAAAGACTTGCAGCTGTAATTTCAGGGAAAGGTGGATCTACAAAGCTGAATACAAATGCACGCCACACTTTTCACATATTTATTTGAAAAAAAAATTGAAAACCATTTATAATTTCCCTTCCACTTCACAGTTATGTGCCACTTTGTGTTGGTCTATTACATTAAATCCCAATAAAATGCATTTATGTTTTTTGTTGTAACATGACAAAATGTGGAAAGTTTCAAGGGGTGTGAATACTTTTTCAAGCCACTGTAAGTATGACGAAAAAAATCCTCTTTTTTTGAAAGCAGACATCATAGAGAATAAAATAGTGATAGTTCCAAAAAAATATACTAAGGTAATTTTAGGGCAAATAACTACAATAATTACCACATTTTTTTGGTAAAATATAAATGGTGAAGCTGTGCCAAGAAAATAGATTGTGTGTACCTGTGAAATGGTGCAAAACTTCAGTACCCTATATTTTCCATAGGTGACGCTTACATGTAATTAATTTAGAGTTAACCGTGAGCTTTTTCTAGAAATATTGATCTCACTTCGGCCTGCACAGTGATTGTAGGGCAATCGCCATTTTCATATGTAGGCTCCTCTATATATATATTTTTTAAATGTTTAATAAAATCATTTTCTTTTTTTACATACCTTTACTGCTATCACTGTAGGGGACTAATAGCGCCCATGTGATAGCATATAGGTGTCAGGTTCTCTTTATTGAAGCTTCTACCCTGTACTGCATTGCAGATGATGGAACACAGATTATGTTCCATCAACTGCTTCCCCAGGCACAGAAGCCGATGAATGAGAGAGCTAGACCAAGAAGTGATGTCTTACAAGTCGCTTCCTGGTCCATTCATAGGTGGTCAGAATTGATATTCATTGCAATCCTGCCACCCCACACAGCAACACCCACCATGACTGCACCGGGCCTGCAGGTGGGACAGCAGTGCCTGAAATACATGGCGGGGCAGTCGTGCGGTGGTTGGCACAGTGTGGTAGTTGTGGAAGTGATCAGGCGGCTTCACAGCTGCTCGTATCACTTCCCCATGAAAGCCGACAGTCAGCTTTACAGATGTACACACATGGTATAGCAGCTGGGAGTGTGTTTAAAAAGCACAGATCCCAGCACCATTTTAAAATGTCACTGGGGCTCAAGTGGTTAAAGTGAAACATTAAAAATGCAAAACTCCATCAAATAACATGCCTGGGGAATGCTCTGACCCTGTCTGTGTAGTGGCGCATTTGTACGATGTATACAACATACCACAGTTTAAATTGCTGGCAAAATTAAGGCTCCTGGCTGCTTCATTTTGTTTGTAAACAAAGTATTTATGGATTCCCTTCATCTATTCCAGACGCCTATCCTAGCTGAGAGTTTGGTGTAGATGTTAGTGGGAGACCTCCTCACAGCTTACTCTAATGTTTATTTCACGATAAAATCTCCCTCTCATATTGTGGCTTAATCAAGCCGCTTACATAATGTCCAGCTTCTGTACAATATTTATGGCTATTGTCTCTCAATTAAAACACTCTGATTGTTTTAGGATAAAAATTGCCTCTTCTCTTCCTTTTATTACAGAATAATCATACTGCTAACTAAGAATGAGTGAAAGTTTGGTTTGCTGGATGTTTGCTGGAAACCTCAAACCTTAAATGCCCTCCCCCTTAACCACTTCAGCTCCGGAAAGTTTACCTCTTTCATGACCCGCCCATTTTTTAGCGATGCGGCACTACGTTGTTTTAATCTGTACACAAATAAAATTGATGTCCTTTTTTTTCCACAAATAGAGCATTTTTTTGGTGGTATTTAATCACCTCTGCGGTTTTTATTTTTTGCGCTATATACAAAAAAAGACCGATTTTTTTTTTTAAAAAAATGTTTTACTTTCTGCTATAAAACATTCCCAATAAAAAAAAAAAAAAAATCGAATTTCTTCATCAGTTTAGGCCTATATGTATTCTTCTACATATTTTTGGTAAAAAAAAATCCCAATACGTGTATATTGATTGGTTTGCGCAAAAGTTACAGCATCTACAAACTATAGTATAAATATATTTTTTTCTTTTTTACTAGTAATAGAGGTGATCAGCGACTTATAGCGGGACTAACATATTGCTGCGACAAATAGGACACCTAACTGACACTTTTGACACTTTTTGTGGACCAGTGACACTAATACAGTGATCAGTGCTAAAAAAAAATATGCACTGTTACTGTACTACTGACACTGGCAGGGAGGGGGTTAACATCAGGGGTGATCAAAGGGTTAAATGTGTTCCCTGGGAGTGATTACTAACTGGGGGGGGGAGGGGTGTGTGCTTTGACTGGAGGAATGTAAAGATTTGTGATCCTGCTTAGCATGCAGGACCGTTTTTAAGGCAGGGCAAAAGGGGCAGCTGCCTTGGGCCCCATCATTGTAGTGGGGCCCAAAGCAGCTGCCTCATACTTGCCAACTATCCCAGTTTAAATTCCCTTATCCCTTGAAGTTTTAGTCCCGTGCTGTGTCCCAATATATCAGTGTAAACTTCTGCTGCTGTTGCCCAGCTCTGCCCTATTGCCATGTACAGATGACTCACCTGCAGACCCTGTGTTTACATGTAAATAACCTGCATTGATATGTAAATTAGTGGCAGCATTAATATGTAAATAGTCGTGGACCGCGGCATTGATATTTAAATAGAGGCGGTATTCATATGTATATCATGTCCCCCTGAGGTCACATGCACCATCACTTCTGCTGAATGCTGCCCACTGGGGAGGTAAAGGCGCATGCTTGAAAGTCCTGCCTACAATTGTGGTCATTAAGCCTAACATCATGTTCTGCAAAAGTAAGCAAATTGGAGGTGGAACCCTTCTTCAAAATAACATGGTGCCACAGCACCCTGAATTTTGGTGCATGTGAATACGCAGGCAGGCAGTGAAGAGATGATGTGCTGTAACCTTTAGCAACCAGTGAGCAGTAATGCTGTGCACTAACCTCTTGTAACCAATCAGTGAGCAGTAATAATGTGCAGGAACCTCTAACAACCAATTAGTGAGTGGTATAGATGTTCAGTAACCTCTAGTATTCAATCAGTGAGCAGTATTGATGTACAGTAATCTCTAGCAACCAATTAACAAGCAGAAGTCATGTGCTGTAACCTCTAGAAAATAACAGTGAGCCATAATGTGTGCTGTAACCTCTAGCAGCCAGTCAGTGAGCGGTAATGATAAACTGTAACCTCTGGCAATCAATCACAATCGCTGCCTGATCTGATTCAGTAAACTGATTTTGAGTCTAGCTGCTATTTATTGTATGTGTCAAAGCATGTGCAGAGCAAAATTGCACGGAAGAGGGGGCACAAGAAAATGTAATATTAAAGATGGCCCTGTTAGATGAGTACATTCCCCTCTCACAGAATCTGCCTGGTTTACATAGGCAGACAGCTGTACTGCCTTTCTCTTGAACGATCAGTGGATCCCAGTGGACAACAAATCTGCCGGACCCACTGATTGGCTCCTACTGTGTCGAATCACAGTGGGAGCGGAACCTGACATTGTCAGATCACATACTAGGTATGTGATCTGGGGCAGAGTGGTTAAAGTGTATAAAAGATGAATTTTGTGATTTACACAAATCCTTTAAATAACATGCTTGGGGGATGCCTTAGAGCCGGTTCACACCGGGGCGACTCATCAGGCAACTTAGCCGCCTGACAAGTCGCATCCCGTTCTGTAGTATGGAACTGTTCTAATAGGAGCGACACAAGTCGCTCCGACTTAGAAAAAGGTTCTTGTACTACTTTGGGGGCGACTTCAGGCGACTTGCATTGACTTCTATACAGAAGTCATTTTACAAGCTGCCGCTGAAGTCGGATGCCGGTCGCCTGAGGCAGTCGCGCTCCAAGTCGTGCTGCCTCAGTGTGAACCGGCTCTTAAGGTTGCATGTGAAGTTAGGGAAGTGAGGGAATGATATTCCCTTTAAAAGTAACAGTATGTTGTTGTTTTTTGCAAACAGCAGGCATTTAGAGCTCTGTCACTTAGCGGCAGTAGCACTACCACTGCTAAGTAATAGATCCTTGGCTGACCTCTGTAAGCAAACCGACCAGGAATCTGTCATTTCCTGGAAATAGCACTTCCATTGATACATGACGAATCCCTGGATGGCTGGTGCTTGCAAACAAACAGGCCAGAGATCCTGGGGGACCTCTTGATCAAATATCCATATGTCATTGATGTCATCCAGGATCCCCAGACAGTTTTTGTTTACAAACTTTTATTGAAGGATTGTACAAGAATATACAGGAGCAAATGTGCAATAGAAAATACATAGATATGCAAACAACACGTCAGAGAAGTCACAGACTCTCATCCAAGATAGGCAAACGATAAAGTGCAACGGAAATGAACAGTCTGTGGTTCATCGGTGACAAGTATGAGTATAAAACCATCACTGGGACAAGTATTTCTATTGATACTCGAAATCTAAATATCCTATTTTAAAGCGGTGTTCCGGCCGAAATTATACTTTTTAACTAAAAATACCCCTATAATACACAAGCTTAATGTATTCTATTAAAGTTAGTCTGTAAACTAAGGTCTGTTTTGTTAGTTTTTAGCAGTAGTTTGTTATTTTATAAACTTGCAGCAGGCCGTGGCCATCTTAAGTGTGGGCATCTGAAGCCAGACTGTATTTCTTCCTGGATCTCATCCTTGCAGATCTCGTACATGCTCAGTGCAGCATAAGCAGTGTAATAGGTTTCAGGTCAGGTTTCCATAGCAACGGCAGTTTGAGAGGAAGTTGCTGCCCCTTCCCAGGAGGCATTGCAAACAGGAAATGATGTGATGGGCCGCGGCCAGGGAGGAGGAAGTGAAAAATGAATACAGCAGATATACAGTCTGTGCTGAGAAAAAAAATAAAAAAAATATCCAATTTGTTTACAGTGCACAGTTTAGTGAGGGATGCTGAAGAGTTGTAAAAGTGGGTGGAACTCCACTTTAAGTACAAGAAAAAATATACTATCAAATTATAACGAAACAAAAATAAATAATAATAAAAAAAAGAGGGTTGAAGCGTACTGCTGTCGTAGACCATTCGTAAACATAGGGCAAATTCCGGTCATTGTCAAAGGTTTATCAAAAATAGCGTTCAAGGTTACAGGTAGTGTGAACTAACACTAGGGCATGGCTACAAGCCTACCCTGATGCGGGCCAGGAGTCCCATTTCTTCTCAAAAATCTGCATGGAGTCCATAAGTGTGTGGTGAATGCGTTCCATCAATTTTATTGAATCCATGCGATAAAGAACCTGTGGCCAGGGGACCATCACTTTTCACCAATTCAAGGCTATCGCCCAATGCACCGCGCTAAACAGTGTATGAAATAATTTCTGCTCTGTGGGCATGGCCCCTGGAATGTCTGCAAATAGAAGGCACATTCGTGCCGTCAAGGTAACATTGTTGATGTTTATTTCAGGATAGAACCTGCCATGTTTCTCCCTCTTACATTGCAGCCTAAAGAAGCTGCCCACATACATTCCAGTCACTGTGAAATAAGTCTGGCTATTGTCTCTAAAACAACATTCTAATTTTATTTCAGGATACAACCTGCATCATCTCCCCCTATTACATGGCAGCCTAAAGAAGCTGTCTACATACTGTCCAGCCACTGTACAATTGTGTGGCTACTACATTGCATCCTAACCTATGTGCTTACATAGTCTGCAGAGACTGTACGTTATGTGTGACTATTTTTTTTTAAATATTCATATATTCTGTAGGTGGTTCTAGATTGTAAGCTCTTATTAGCAGGGTCCTCTTAACCCTCTTGTATTGTATTGTGTTGTAACTTTACTGTCTTCCTTTATATTGCAAAGTGCTGCCTGTCAAAGACAAAGAATAAATAAGACGGGTTTAAGAAAGATAAATACAAGTTTTCAAAATGTACAGGGGGCCATGTGCCAAATGGATGTCTACAAAACTTCAGGAACCTTTGCAATGCCATTTAATTGCACAACTGTAATTGTGTTTCTGGCTCCGCTTTCATGCCTGATCCGTTTTACCCACCATTACTGAATGATCATATATATTTGGACTGTGCATGGATTTAATTACAAATGAAAACATGGGTGTTTGGTGGCACAGTTGGTGTTGTGACTGTCCTGCTACCAGGATATAATGATGGACGAAAGGCCTACCCGGCTGTCAATCTGCTATAGCCCAGATGGGAAGGTGTTAAAGCCCATCTGCAGCTTAAAACAAAACAAAAAAAAAAAGACTGCCCCATAAAATAAAATTATTTAAAGCATTGCCCACTCTTTTCACACTCTGGCCCTGCCATCTGTTCCACCAGCCACCAGTCATCTTGCAGAATAAAGTCCACCCCGCATTATTCAACTGACTTCCTGTAAGGCCAAGGGCATCACCATATTCTTCCCTGGGCTCCCAGCACAATGCTAAAGAGAATAGTGCTGATGTTATCAGTGCCTACTGCTAAATTGAGGACCATCCATCACCAGAGAACAAGCAATGATGACCCAGAAAATACAGAGGCGTTGAATACTAGGGGGTGGTATTGCTTACTGGAGTTGGATTTAAAAAAATATTTTATGTATTAATCAACATTTAACTTGCATAGGCAGAGCTAGAAACTCCCTCCTTGTCACCTACCTTGGTTGAAGGCTGAAGTGATGAGAGGGCTTCCCCTTGTGGCCCTTGTCTGAGTAATCCTGAGTGTGGGAACAGGGGCACAAGGCACAGGCACAAAGAATCATAGGTGCTGGTAATCATGTAGCAGTATTACTATTATCAGGTACCCATTGAAATCAAGGATGTGGTCAGATGGCAGGCCAGGGTCAGCATGGATGGATAGCAAGGATGTAGTCAGTAGCCAAGCCAGAGTCATACAGATGTAAGCATATTCAAGCAGCAGACCAAGGTCAATGCCAGGAAGACAGCAGAGCATGGTCAAAGGTAAGCTGAGTCCAGAATCTGCAAAGCAAAGTCAGGAACAGGCTGGGTTAGCAACGAGAGATCATACAAGAGCAGGAATTCTGGAAAATACGGGTTACAGGTAGTGGAAGAACATCCAGCGATAAGCACACATCAGGACCCTCCTTAAATAAGCAGCTTGGTGCCATTCCTGAGATTGTATGTGCACTGATGTGCCCCAATGCACAAACATGTGCGTCAATAAGCCCTGGAGCACACAGATGCACTGACATGTCATTGCATGCCGGTAACTGACCAAAGTCCATCTGTGTGCTTGCACAAGCATGAGTATAGCACTAGCTGCAGAAGTATGAGCATGTGCATTAGCTGTACGAGTATTGGTCTCCTGATAACCCTATTTCTGTGCCTCCTCTGGAGCCTCAGATATAATCAAGAGCTTAATGCCCATCATTTAGATAGTTTTACTCATAAATTGGGGTCTTTAAGACATTACTAGATGCAGATGGGCATTTGTGCCAGTATAAAAATGCCAGAGAGTACGCACACTTGCTAGCTCGCTTGCTCATGGTATGTCCAGGTTATCCAGTAAATACCTTTACAGGAGATCCATTTTATGTATTCAACAAAAACTAAAACAATGGTGATGTCACAGAGAAGACTTTTCAGTGTTCTTTTTTTTTAAACCTGAAAAACTTGGTCCCACTTAAAAAGAAATTCAAATCTGATGTCCATTCTAATTCATCAAAATTGTATTATTTTTTCAACACAGATATTTCTTTATTTTTTCCAGATACAGTCCCTTAAAATAAGCCATTCATTGTTTTCAGTTTGGAAAAAAAAGATCATCTTTTGTTATTTTTTAAACGCCAACACATTCTTCATACTTTGTTAGGACACATTAGATGAAATCTAATTTCCACTTGCATTTGAAAAAACAAATCTGAAGAACCCTTTTCCCCATAAACATCTTAAAACTGTATCACTGTTAGATTGCCAAACTATATCTAACTAAAAATGTAATTGTTTAATTAAAAACTACTGTTTAATATAATTTTACAGAAGAAATACCAAAGAAATTTTAAACTTTCAAGTCTATCATGTTTTATGAATATATGTCTGTGCTCTGTTAGATTGCTGCTTCTCTTTACATATCCTGTGCATTTCTTACTGGTATACTGCTCTGAGGATATTAACTAGGGATGACGAGCAAATCCGATTCATGAACATTCTTGTGTATCTTGCTTGACGATTGAAGTTTGCAAACTTTGAAGTGAACCCAATTGAAGCATATGGGGGTGAACCTTGTTATATATTTCATAAGGCTAATAAACCAGCTATTGTCGCACAAAAGGCATGGAAAGCTGCACCCTGTCACTGGGATAAAATAGCAATGCCAAAAAAAAAGAAACATATATATACAGAATCTCACAAAAGTGAGTACACCCCTCACATTTTTGTAAATATTTTATTATATCTTGTGACAACACTGAAAAAATTACACTTTGCTACAATGTAAAGTAGTGAGTGTACAGCTTGTATAACAGTATAAATTTGCTGTCCCCTCAAAATAACTCAAAACAACTCTAAACGTCTGGCAACAAAAGTAAGTATACCCCCTAAGAGAAAATGTCCAAATTGGAGCCAGTGTCAATATTTTGTGTGGCCACCATTATTTTCCAGCACTGCCTTAACCCTCTTGGGCATGGAGTTTACCAGAGTTTCACAGGTTGCCACTGGAGTCCTCTTCCACTCCTCCCTGATGACAGCACAGGGCTGGTGGATGTTAGAGACCTTGCGCTCCTCCACCTTCTGTTTGAGGATGCCCCACAGATGCCCAATAGGGCTTAGGTCTGGAGACATGCTTGGCCAGTCCATCAACTTTACCCTCAGCTTTATTAGCAAGGCAGTGGTCGTCTTGGATGTGTGTTTGGGGTCATTATCATGTTGGAATACTACCCTGCGGCCCAGTCTCTGAAGGGAGGGGATCATGCTCTGCTTCAGTATGTCACAGTACATGTTGGCATTCATGGTTCCCTCAATGTAGCTCCCCAGTGCTGACAGCACTCATGCAGCCCCAGACCTTGACACTCCCATTACCATGCTTGACTGTAGACACACTTGTCTTTGTGCTCCTCACCTGGTTGCCAGTTTATCTTGGTCTGATCAGACCACAGGACATGATTCCAGTAATCCATGTCCTTAGTCTGCTTGTGTTCAGCAAACAGTTTGCAGGCTTTCTTGTGCATCATCTTTAGAAGAGGCTTCCTTCTGGGACGACAGCCATGCAGACCAATTTGATGCAGCGTGCGGCATATGGTCTGAGCACTGACAGGCTGACCCCCCACCCCTTCAACCTCTGAAGCTATGCTGGCAGCACTCATACATCTATTTCCTGAAGACAACCTCTGGATATGATGCTGAACACGTGCACTCAATTCCTTTGGTGGACCATGACGAAGCCTGTTCTGAGTGAAAGCTGTCCTGTTAAACCGCTGTATGGTCTTGGCCACCATGCTGCAGCTCAGTTTTAGGGTCTTGGCAATCTTTATATAGCCTATGCCATCTTTATGTAGAGCAACAATTCTTTTCAGATCCTCATCCTCCTTCTATGCCATGAGGAAGTTGGACTTCCAGTGACTAGTATGAAAGCGTGAGAGCGATAACACCAAACTCAACACACCTGCTCCCCATTCACACCTGAGACCTTGTAACACTAACGAGTCACATGACACCGGGGAGGGAAAATTGCCAATTGGGCCCAATTTGGACATTTTCACTGTACTCACTTTTGTTGCCAGAGGTTTAGACATTAATGGCTGTGTGTTGAGTTATTTTGAGGGGACAGCAAATTTACACTGATATACAAGCTGTACACTCACTACTTTACATTGTAGCAAAGTGTAATTTCTTCAGTGTTGTCACATGAAACGATAATAAAATATTTACAAAAATGTGAGGGGTGTACTCACTTTTGTGAGATGCTGTATATTACAGTAAGAATTGGGTTTTCTGTTCCTTCAAATTACTGGCTTTTATGATTTAGCTGACCAGGAAAAAAGCTATGCACTGAATTCTTGGTTTATGTTTATTTCTGGTATGTAACCTGCAAAATAGGCTGTCCAAGTTGAGGATTTACTGCAAATCCATGGTAGCAGAAAACCCAAATCTCACCCCAAGTACACAAGGGTCAAAAAATCATTATCCTAGAAGCATAAAGGTAATGATTTTTTTCTGACCAATTGCATGCTACTTCACATTGTAAGTACATATGCACTAATCTTCTGCTTGCACGCTGAAAAGAGCATTGTAAAATATTAATTTTATATACTGTATATAGCCATGACCAGGAATTTTGAAGGATAAACATTAGTATGAACACTATAAACACCAAAGGAGGCCAACATAATTAACTAAGCTGTCGTGTTTTTTAGTATCATTTAGGGTTCATTCCAATCTTTGAACTAAATTGATATACCTTCAGTAGCACATCATTCAATTAACAATACTGTTTTTTTTATTCCTTCATATCTTGAATCACAAAAAATTTGTACAAGTTATTACTCATCGCAGGTATGTTTTTCGGCTTTAGGAAGTGTTTATGTATTATTTAGTAGATTCCAGAGCTGTACATTACATAACATACAGTACATATCTATATATATATATATATATATTTATTTATTTATTTATTTTTTACTCTTTTTTGGCACTGTTAGTGAGAAAAATGTCCTAATCAGTCAGTCTGGGAACACGCAGAAACCATAGTACAGTTTAATGGACAAATGACAGCATTGTACTTAAACGGCAGTAAGAAAATTCCAAAGCATCCAACTACTGGATGAGCATCAAAAGAAGAAATACTTCTGGAATAATAAACAGGAAACACTAATAATGCATCTCAGTGAAGAGCAGAACACTTAATTATGTTTATAATTGTAATATTTATTACATTTTATGTTGCAAAATGAATGAGAACTCATGCCAATTCTTCATCCTAGACCTCATTTTCGACCTTTAAAACAAATGTCAAAATATTGCTATATGTAAAACAACACTTTAGACATAACTACAGCATCTCATGTATTTATTTGTGGCTTTAAAAACGCCCTGCTGGTACTCAGAGATCAGGAATAGGGATGGGCCCGGTGCTCGATGCGAACCCACGTTCGCATCGAGCACCGGGCGTTCGCTCGCTCGGCGAGCCCAGAACTATTTTGGCCGCTCGCATCACGTTCGTGTGATGCGAGCGGCCCCGCAATGCATTGCGGCCGGCGCGGCCGGCGCAGTGCATTGCTGGCTGATGATTGGCCAAGCATGCACTGTGACCCCGCATGCTTGGCCAATCACAGCCCCGGAAACTCGAAGAGCCATAATTGGCTACAGGCAGGACGCCTGTAGCCAATTACAGCTCAGGGGCTTTAGTACACGCCCCCCCCTATAAAAGGCTGCCACGCCGTCTGCGCCGGTCACATGCTGTTCCGGCGTAGATAGAGCAGGATAGATCTGTGACACTCTGCTGGATTTAGTTAGTTAGAGAGATTTACTTAGAGAGATTGAGTTAGATAGATTCATTTACAAAGATTGATTTAGAAAGAGGGGCTTGTAGTGTGTTCGTGGCAGGCAGAGCTCCTATATTTTGTTCCCAGAAGCACCTATAGGACTTGTAGTGTGTTCGTGGCAGGCAGGCAGAGCTCCTATATTTTGTTCCCAGAAGCACCTATAGGACTTGTAGTGTGTTCGTGGCAGGCAGGCAGAGCTCCTATATTTTGTTTCCAGAAGCACCTATAGGACTTGTAGTGTGTTCGTGGCAGGCAGGCAGAGCTCCTATATTTTGTTCCCAGAAGCACCTATAGGACTTGTAGTGTGTTCCTGGCAGGCAGGCAGAGCTCCTATATTTTGTTCCCAGAAGCACCTATAGGACTTGTAGTGTGTTCGTGGCAGGCAGGCAGAGCTCCTATATTTTCTTCCCAGAAGCACCTATAGGACTTGAAGTGTGTTAGTCCCATCACACAGAGATCATATATTTTGTTCCCAGAAGCACCTATAGGACTTGAAGTGTGTTAGTCCCATCACACAGACCTATATTTTCTTCCCAGAAGCACCTATAGGACTTGAAGTGTGTTAGTCCCATCACACAGAGATCATATATTTTGTTCCCAGAAGCACCTATAGGACTTGAAGTGTGTTAGTCCCATCACACAGAGATCATATATTTTGTTCCCAGAAGCACCTATAGGACTTGAAGTGTGTTAGTCCCATCACACAGAGATCATATATTTTGTTCCCAGAAGCACCTATAGGACTTGAAGTGTGTTAGTCCCATCACACAGAGATCATATATTTTGTTCCCAGAAGCACCTATAGGACTTGAAGTGTGTTAGTCCCATCACACAGACCTACATTTTCTTCCCAGAAGCACCCATGGGACTTGAAGTGTGTTAGTCCCATCACACAGAGATCATATATTTTGTTCCCAGAAGCACCTATAGGACTTGAAGTGTGTTAGTCCCATCACACAGAGATCATATATTTTGTTCCCAGAAGCACCTATAGGACTTGAAGTGTGTTAGTCCCATCACACAGAGATCATATATTTTGTTCCCAGAAGCACCTATAGGACTTGAAGTGTGTTAGTCCCATCACACAGACCTATATTTTCTTACCAGAAGCACCCATAGGACTTGAAGTGTGTTAGTCCCATCACACAGAGATCCTATATTTTGTTCCCAGAAGCACCTATAGGACTTGAAGTGTGTTAGTCCCATCACACAGAGATCATATATTTTGTTCCCAGAAGCACCTATAGGACTTGAAGTGTGTTAGTCCCATCACACAGACCTATATTTTCTTCCCAGAAGCACCTATAGGACTTGAAGTGTGTTAGTCCCATCACACAGAGATCCTATATTTTGTTCCCAGAAGCACCTATAGGACTTGAAGTGTGTTAGTCCCATCACACAGAGATCATATATTTTGTTCCCAGAAGCACCTATAGGACTTGAAGTGTGTTAGTCCCATCACACAGACCTATATTTTCTTCCCAGAAGCACCCATAGGACTTGAAGTGTGTTAGTCCCATCACACAGAGATCCTATATTTTGTTCCCAGAAGCACCTATAGGACTTGAAGTGTGTTAGTCCCATCACACAGAGATCATATATTTTGTTCCCAGAAGCACCTATAGGACTTGAAGTGTGTTAGTCCCATCACACAGAGATCATATATTTTGTTCCCAGAAGCACCTATAGGACTTGAAGTGTGTTAGTCCCATCACACAGAGATCATATATTTTGTTCCCAGAAGCACCTATAGGACTTGAAGTGTGTTAGTCCCATCACACAGAGATCATATATTTTGTTCCCAGAAGCACCTATAGGACTTGAAGTGTGTTAGTCCCATCACACAGACCTATATTTTCTTCCCAGAGCACCTATAGGACTTGAAGTGTGTTAGTCCCATCACACAGAGATCATATATTTTGTTCCCAGAAGCACCTATAGGACTTGAAGTGTGTTAGTCCCATCACACAGACCTATATTTTCTTCCCAGAAGCACCTATAGGACTTGAAGTGTGTTAGTCCCATCACACAGAGATCATATATTTTGTTCCCAGAAGCACCTATAGGACTTGAAGTGTGTTAGTCCCATCACACAGAGATCATATATTTTGTTCCCAGAAGCACCTATAGGACTTGAAGTGTGTTAGTCCCATCACACAGAGATCCTATATTTTGTTCCCAGAAGCACCTATAGGACTTGAAGTGTGTTAGTCCCATCACACAGACCTATATTTTCTTCCCAGAAGCACCCATAGGACTTGAAGTGTGTTAGTCCCATCACACAGAGAACCTATATTTTGTTCCCAGAAGCACCTATAGGACTTGAAGTGTGTTAGTCCCATCACACAGAGACCTATATTTTCTTCCCAGAAGCACCTATAGGACTTGAAGTGTGTTAGTCCCATCACACAGAGATCATATATTTTGTTCCCAGAAGCACCTATAGGACTTGAAGTGTGTTAGTCCCATCACACAGACCTATATTTTCTTCCCAGAAGCACCTATAGGACTTGAAGTGTGTTAGTCCCATCACACAGAGATCATATATTTTGTTCCCAGAAGCACCTATAGGACTTGAAGTGTGTTAGTCCCATCACACAGACCTATATTTTCTTCCCAGAGGCACCTATAGGACTTGAAGTGTGTTAGTCCCATCACACAGAGATCATATATTTTGTTCCCAGAAGCACCTATAGGACTTGAAGTGTGTTAGTCCCATCACACAGAGATCATATATTTTCTTCCCAGAAGCACCTATAGGACTTGAAGTGTGTTAGTCCCATCACACAGAGATCCTATATTTTGTTCCCAGAAGCACCTATAGGACTTGAAGTGTGTTAGTCCCATCACACAGACCTATATTTTCTTCCCAGAAGCACCCATAGGACTTGAAGTGTGTTAGTCCCATCACACAGAGATCCTATATTTTGTTCCCAGAAGCACCTATAGGACTTGAAGTGTGTTAGTCCCATCACACAGACCTATATTTTCTTCCCAGAAGCACCTATAGGACTTGAAGTGTGTTAGTCCCATCACACAGAGATCATATATTTTGTTCCCAGAAGCACCTATAGGACTTGAAGTGTGTTAGTCCCATCACACAGACCTATATTTTCTTCCCAGAAGCACCTATAGGACTTGAAGTGTGTTAGTCCCATCACACAGACCTATATTTTCTTCCCAGAAGCACCCATAGGACTTGAAGTGTGTTAGTCCCATCACACAGAGATCCTATATTTTGTTCCCAGAAGCACCTATAGGACTTGAAGTGTGTTAGTCCCATCACACAGACCTATATTTTCTTCCCAGAAGCACCTATAGGACTTGAAGTGTGTTAGTCCCATCACACAGAGATCATATATTTTGTTCCCAGAAGCACCTATAGGACTTGAAGTGTGTTAGTCCCATCACACAGACCTATATTTTCTTCCCAGAAGCACCTATAGGACTTGAAGTGTGTTAGTCCCATCACACAGAGATCCTATATTTTGTTCCCAGAAGCACCTATAGGACTTGAAGTGTGTTAGTCCCATCACACAGAGCTCCTACATTTTCTTCCCAGAAGCACCCATAGGACTTGAAGTGTGTTAGTCCCATCACACAGAGATCCTATTTTTTGTTCCCAGAAGCACCTATAGGACTTGAAGTGTGTTAGTCCCATCACACAGACCTATATTTTCTTCCCAGAAGCACCCATAGGACTTCTAGTGTGTTAGTGGCATCACACAGAGCTCCTCTATTTTCTTCTCAGCAGCACCCACAGGACTTCTAGTGTGTTAGTGGCATCACACAGAGCTCCTCTATTTTCTTTGCAGAAGCACCCATAGGACTTCTAGTGTGTTAGTGGCATCACACAGAGCTCCTATATTTTCTTCTCAGCAGCACCCACAGGACTTCTAGTGTGTTAGTGGCATCACACAGAGCTCCTCTATTTTCTTCTCAGAAGCACCCACAGGACTTCTAGTGTGTTAGTGGCATCACACAGAGCTCCTCTATTTTCTTTGCAGAAGCACCCATAGGACTTCTAGTGTGTTAGTGGCATCACACAGAGCTCCTATATTTTCTTCTCAGCAGCACCCACAGGACTTCTAGTGTGTTAGTGGCATCACACAGAGCTCCTCTATTTTCTTTGCAGAAGCACCCATAGGACTTCTAGTGTGTTAGTGGCATCACACAGAGCTCCTATATTTTCTTCTCAGCAGCACCCACAGGACTTCTAATGTGTTAGTGGCATCACACAGAGCTCCTCTATTTTCTTTGCAGAAGCACCCACAGGACTTCTAGTGTGTTAGTGGCATCACACAGAGCTCCTCTATTTTCTTTGCAGAAGCACCCATAGGACTTCTAGTGTGTTAGTGGCATCACACAGAGCTCCTATATTTTCTTCTCAGCAGCACCCACAGGACTTCTAGTGTGTTAGTGGCATCACACAGAGCTCCTCTATTTTCTTTGCAGAAGCACCCACAGGACTTCTAGTGTGTTAGTGGCATCACACAGAGCTCCTCTATTTTCTTTGCAGAAGCACCCATAGGACTTCTAGTGTGTTAGTGGCATCACACAGAGCTCCTATATTTTCTTCTCAGCAGCACCCATATGACTTCTAGTGTGTTAGTGGCATCACACAGAGCTCCTCTATTTTCTTTGCAGAAGCACCCATAGGACTTCTAGTGTGTTAGTGGCATCACACAGAGCTCCTATATATTCTTCTCAGCAGCACCCACAGGACTACCGACTACAATGGCTGGAAGACCGCCAAGGGGAGGCCGAGCGTGCAGAGCCAAGAACACAGGGCAGGCAGGCTCTGTTTCTAGTGGACGTGGCCGTGGCCGTGGACGTGGTCGTGCATCGTCATCAGCACGTGGCCATGGGACACGCGCGTCTTTGTTTTCGGCAGCTGGACATGTGGAGCCGCATCATGCTGAAGGCTTGGTAGAATGGATGACCAAGCCCTCCTCATCCTCCTCATCCTCTCTCACCCAGGCTCAGGGTACTGGCAGAGCATCATCAGCCACCCCTTCCCTAGACCCACCATGTCCTCCTGAGGAGTCCCCCGAACTCTTTGAGCACAGTGTTGGGTACATGCTCCAGGAGGATGCCCAACGATTCGAAGGCTCGGATGATGATACCCAGCTTGAGGAATCTGGCAGTACTGTTCCACCAGCTGCAGCTTACTGCCAGGTTTGCTCTAGTGGTGAAGAGGGAGGGGATGATGAGGTCACTGACTCCACGTGGGTGCCTGAAGGGAGAGAGGATGAGGAGGAGGACGAGGAGGAGGAGGATGCGGCGTCACATGTCCAACGAGGCAGGATGCCCCCTGGAGGCCAGGTAGAGGCCAGCACAGCAACTGTACAACACCGCAGAGCTCCGCCTGTGCAGGGCGCTGCCTCTGCACGTTATCAGAAAAGTTCTTTGGTGTGGGCCTTTTTTGAGACGAGTGCATCAGATCGCACCACTGCTATTTGCAATATTTGTCTCAAGCGTATCTCGCGTGGCCAAAACATCAGCCGCTTGGGCACCACAAGCATGACCAGACATATGGCGACCTGCCATGCAGCTCGTTGGCAGGCACACATAAAAGACCCACACCAAAGAACTAAGCGGACCTCTCCTTGCTCCTCCTCAGCTGGGATCTCCATCCCCACTACACCTTCAGTCCTCTCTGAAAGCTGCTCTGAGAGGACTGAAGGTGTAGAATTAGGTGTGTCACAACCAAGTACTTGCAGTACACCGACGTCCGATTGCAGCAGGCAAATTTCCCTGCCCCAGCTGCTGGACCGTAGAAAGAAGTACACTCCCAGCCATCCACATGCCCAGCGGTTGAATGCTAGCCTGGCTAAATTGCTAGCACTTCAACTGCTGCCTTTTCAGTTGGTAGACTCGGCCCCCTTCCGTGAGTTTGTTCAATGTGCGGTTCCTCAGTGGCAGGTTCCCAAACGCCACTTTTTCTCACGGAAGGCGATTCCGTCTCTCTACCGGCATGTGGAGGGCAATGTCCATGCCTCGCTGGACAGGGCGGTCAGCGGTAAGGTGCATATTACCGCTGACTCATGGTCCAGCAGGCATGGACAGGGACGGTACCTTTCTTTCACGGCCCATTGGGTCACTCTATTGGCAGCTGGGAGGGATGCAGGACAAGGTGCAGTAGTGTTGGAGGTTGTTCCGCCACCACGCCTCCAAAACGCTACTACTGCTACTGGTTGTGACACACCTCTCTCCTCCACCCCCTCCTCTTCTTCTTCCTCCAGTGCTCTGTCCTTGGAACCAGCGGTGCTCCGTAGGCGTACAAGGGGCTACGCAAGTACGCAGGCAAAAAGATGCCATGCCGTGCTTGCGCTGGTGTGTTTGGGGGACAGGAGCCACACTGGGCCCGAGGTTCTGGCAGCTCTGCAGGGGCAGGCCGAGAGGTGGTTGACGCCACGTCAGCTTAAGCCAGGAATGGTCGTTTCTGACAATGGCACCAACCTCCTCTCCGCCCTGCGACAGGGGCAGCTCACCCATGTGCCCTGCATGGCTCACGTCCTCAACCTGGTGGTGCAGCGGTTCTTGGGCAGGTTCCCAGGCTTACAGGATGTCCTGAGGCAGGCCAGGAAAGTCTGTGTGCATTTCCGCCGATCTTATAATGCCAGTGCTCGGCTGACTGAGCTGCAAAAGGAGCTGAACCTGCCCAAGAACCGCCTAATATGTGACATGCCCACCAGGTGGAACTCAACGTTGGCCATGCTGCAGCGACTGCACACGCAGCAGAGGGCCATCAATGAGTACCTTTGCGACTATGGCACCAGGACAGGGTCAGGGGAGCTTGGTTTTTTTTTCCCCACGTCAGTGGAGCATGATCAGGGATGCATGTACTGTCCTCTCACCATTTGAGGAGGCCACGAGGATGGTGAGCAGTGACAGTGCATGCATCAGTGACACTGTCCCTCTTGTCCACCTGTTGGAGCATACGCTGCGTGGGATAATGGACAGGGCACTTGAGGCAGAACAGAGGCAGGAAGAGGAGGACTTCCTTGCCTCTCAAGGCCCCCTTTATCCGGACAGTGTTCCTTCTGTCCCACCCATCACACAGGAAGAGGATGAGGAGGAGGAGGAGGAGGAGGATTGTGTGAGCATGGAGGTGGAGCCTGGCACTCAGCATCAGCAGCAGCAGTCTTTTAGGGATGATGTACAGTCCCAACAAACCAGTGGACTTGTACGTGGCTGGGAGGAGGTGGCTGGCGATCATGTCATCCTCAGTGACCCAGAAGACTCCGGACCGAATGCCTCAGCTAACCTACGCTGCATGGCCTCCCTGATCCTGCAAAGCCTGCGGAAGGATCCTCGTGTTCTTCGGATCAAGGAGAGGGACCATTACTGGCTGCCCACTCTCCTTGATCCGCGGTACAAGGGTAAGGTTGCGGACCTTATCTTGCCGTCGCAGAGGGAGCAGAGGATGAGACATCTCAGGGAGGCCTTGCAGAAAGGTCTGTGCAACGCGTTCCCAGAAACTGGGAGGCTACAAACTCCTGGTCCTGGGCGACGAGTTGCTGAGGCTTCGGTCAGTAGCAGAAGGAGCGGTGGGGAAGGTGGACGTCTGACCGATGCGTTCAGACAATTTTTTAGTCCGCAGCCCCAAGGTATGATCGGTTCCAGCAACCATCGCCAGCGTCTGATATACATGGTGCAGGAATACCTTGGGGCAAGGTCAGACTTGGACACCTTTCCCACCGAAAATCCTCTGGCTTACTGGGTCCTGAGGATGGATCACTGGCCAGAGCTTGCACAGTATGCAATTGAGCTACTGGCCTGTCCTGCCTCCAGCGTTCTTTCCGAACGCACATTCAGTGCTGCTGGAGGATTTGTCACCGATCATAGGGTGCGCCTGTCCACCGCCTCGGTTGATCGACTGACCTTCATCAAAATGAATCAGTCTTGGATCACCACCAGCTACCAGGCACCTGAGGCGGATATAACCGAATAATTTTTAATATCACATCCCTTCAAGACTGCCTATGCTGATGCTGAGTGACTGTCCTCTTATGTTCACTGACTATCCTCTTCCTCCTCCTCAATGATCCATGCCACCACACCAGTGCCTAAGGCACAATTTTTCAGCCCCTGTTTAACAGGGGCGTGTACATACAATTTTTATAAAAAAATGCTTCGCAACACGTGTGACTGCTGTGCTCCAAGTACAGTATCTGTGAGGGGTTGCAGTGTTGTGGCACCAGCACCAGTGCCTAAGGCACAATTTTTCAGCCCCTGTTTAACAGGGGCGTGTACTTAAATTTTTTTTAAAAAATGCTTCGCAACACGTGTGACTGCTGTGCTCCAAGTACAGTATCTGTGAGGGGTTGCAGTGTTGTGGCACCCGCACCAGTGCCTAAGGCACAATTTTTCAGCCCCTGTTTAACAGGGGCGGGTAATTACAATTTTTGAAAAAAATGCTTCGCAACACGTGTGACTGCTGTGCTCCAAGTACAGTATCTGTGAGGGGTTGCAGTGTTGTGGCACCAGCACCAGTGCCTAAGGCACAATTTTTCAGCCCCTGTTTAACAGGGGCGGGTAATTACAAATTTTTAAAAAAATGCTTCGCAACACGTGTGACTGCTGTGCTCCAAGTACAGTATCTGTGAGGGGTTGCAGTGTTGTGGCACCAGCACCAGTGCCTAAGGCACAATTTTTCAGCCCAGTTCATCAGGTGCTTGCAATTACAAATCTTGATCTAATAACACACAGCAGGGCCCATTCCTGCGCCCACCAAGAGTAACTGTGAGAGCTTACAGTCTTGTGGCAACACCGTCCACCACCACCGCCAAAGGCCCAATTTTTCTGCCCTGTTCATCAGGTGCTTGCAATTACAAATCTTGATCTAATAACTCACAGCAGGGCCCATTCTGCGCCCACCAAGAGTAACTGTGAGAGCTTACAGTCTTGTGGCAACACCGTCCACCACCACCGCCAAAGGCCCAATTTTTCTGCCCTGTTCATCAGGTGCTTGCAATTACAAATCTTGATCTAATAACTCACAGCAGGGCCCATTCTTGCGCCCACCAAGAGTAACTGTGAGAGCTTACAGTCTTGTGGCAACACCGTCCACCACCACCGCCAAAGGCCCAATTTTTCTGCCCTGTTCATCAGGTGCTTGCAATTACAAATCTTGATCTAATAACTCACAGCAGGGCCCATTCCTGCGCCCACCAAGAGTAACTGTGAGAGCTTACAGTCTTGTGGCAACACCGTCCACCACCACCACCACCCCCAATTTTTCTGCCCTGTTCAACAGGTGCATGCAATTACAAATCTTGATCTATTAACTCACAGCAGGGCCCATGTTTGCTCTGTGTGTTCTGAAGAGCTCCGGAATGTTCTGAGGTCCCCTGGTAGTTTCTCCCCTCGGGGATCGCGATCTAGAGGTGGAAGAGCCTCTGGAAGCTGTGCCCATCATTCGGTGAGGAATCAGAGGGTATAATGTCCGCAGAGGGTTAAAGTTAGGCCAAGGTTTAACGGAGCTGAGGAGTTAAGCTGCCATCTTCTCTCAAGGCTAGCCACGCCCCCCCGAGGGTTTTTGTTTTTAATTGTGCTCAGATTAAATATTATAATTAGCCGTATGGTATAATAAAAGTGAAAGTCCAAGTAAAACTTTATTTTTTTTTTTTCAGAACTCACTAGACTGGAGTGTTCTCCCAAGATTTTACATAGATAATGTACTATCATCCCTGATTAATATGCAATAAAAAAGTTATTGGAGATTTGGGACTGTCTATGGTACATACACAAAAAAAGAGTAATTTCATAAAGATATAATAAAATTGCTTGTTTTATTAACATAAAAAGATTTGAAAGAAAAAAGAAAAATACATACAATGTTAGACTCCATGTACAGCAGTATATGAATCATAGGGTTCAAAGAAATTACATACAGTTCCTAATAGAACACCTATATTGTCATACATTCAAAGTACACAGGTCATAATACTTGTCCAATCACTCGACATGTTTCGCCTATAAAGGCTTCATCAGGAGACAAGGATAAGATATATTTGCAGATGGACGAAGGTTTTTTAGAGATTTTTCGTATTCTATGGTATGTATACAAAACAATATATTGGTTAGTATATATAAAACAGTTGATAATCGTTAAAACATTATATATGCTGCATAGAGTGTGCAATAACAGGGATGTCTGGTGAAGTCAATTTACACATGCATGGTTCCCTACCTCCAATGTTATAGGGATCATACGCATGGTCAGGCTTCCAAATAGAGATGCCAATGGTTGCACTGGAGCACCCCCCAGGAAAGGAACCCGCACAGGGACATACCCAGCGAGCACCACCAAACGTGGCTAGGGAATTGTAGGGGGAGAGGGAAGTCCTATTCCTTCATCCAATAGAATATTTGTAGGGCCTGTGGAGTACAAATGTACTTATTAACCTCGATTATTTTCACATAAGCCATAATCATTCGTACGGTAGCAAAGTAGTGTGACCATGCCCAATGTCAACTGTCACGCTTTACCTACCTCAACGAAAACTTGTAAAGATCTATGCTTGTAAGAGGCTCGGGTCGATCAGCCCCCCAAACAAATAGAACCGAATGGGGGGAAGCGAATGGGAACTGCTGGGTCTTGGTTTTGGGTGTTTATCCACTGGATCAGGACAGTTTCTAAAAAATGGCGAAGCAGAAGAAGAAAAACCCCAGTGAAAATGCATAGGAACCATATCCAGTACATTTCATGGATCCCCAGAAGATAGAGGCGTTATATTCCCGTACCTTATCATAGAGTATATATGGCATCAAAGCGTGTCATGCTTGATGGCTGGTCAACCCATATATTGCCCCTAACGGGGCTAGGTAAAGCATCCAAAGCCTATGAAAAAAACATTAAAGATAATTGTAGTGGTTTCATATAGTCAAATTTGCGGTGGACAGAGAGTCCACCGGTTAAATAAATTTGGTTGAATCAATATACCTGATTTAGACCGTTCCCAGAGCGTCCCGAGCCTCACATCCACCTCAGTCTGACACAACATCAGACTGGGTTTAAGTAGTCTCCCCCCGTGGCGCCAAATGCGCACGGCGTGTGACGTCACGCCGTGCTGACGTCACGCGGACGTATTACGGAGATCAGGCGGCGCCTAACCCGGACCAGGTGACCGGAGTGTTTCCTGTGGGGAAACACTTCCGGTGCACAGTTCAGCTGGGACTGACCTGGCATGCCCCGCTGACAGCAGTCAAGCTGTACTGTCAGTTAAGGGCATGATAGGGTCCCTGTAGATGGAGACCTCAAACTTGGTGGCCGAGTCAGGACTAGCCACTGATCCCCGACCCGGAAGCGTGGCGGGCAGGAGACCACCCTAGGGTGGACATAACTAACCACGCCACGCAACCGGATAAGTCCATACAATTCCCCAAAGCCCTGGGGCGATCGCCAAATGGGGCACTCCCCGTGCATTGTCCCCTGGGGCCTGCGCCAGCGCAAAGTCCACCGGAATCAATATGAACTTGTAAAGAGAAAAAAGGAAGAAGAGAGAAAAAAAAAAAAAAAAAAAAAAAGGAGAATTAAAAAGGACACCCTGCATATACACCTTCACTGCAGCATACAATTCTTATTCTTATTTATTGTGAAATTATTGTTGTACATGTAGTTTTTTTTTTTTTTTTTTTTTTTTTTTATACAAAAATAAACATATTTACAAGACAAAAAACCATATTAATTAGCACTTTCACCCCCACATAAAAGGGGGGGAATATTACATGAGCAAGCACGTCTCAGCACACACAGATCAAGGCCAGGTTCGGGCCCTATATGGTCCACGTATAAGGCCTAGCGGTGCTCAACTACTCGTGCTGGCAAGGAGAGGGAAGGGGCGTGGGAGGGGAAGGGAAGGGGAAAGGACGGGAAGGAGGGGAATGGGAGAAAAAGAGGAGAAGGGGAAGGGACAACGATGGGAAGAATACAGCTGGCGAGAGAGTGAGAAGCAGAAGGCAAGGCATAAGGAACCACATATTAAAGGAAGGGTTTAAAGCTGATTCCTTCGTTGAGGCCCGGATGTCGGGTAGCCCCCAACAAATAAATCCATCTAGTTTCGATCTGTAAAAGTTTCTTGTCTAGATCACCCCCTCGTTCCTGTTGGGGGAGGTGCTCAAGGCTATAGAAACCAATAAATTTAAGATCAAAATTATGGTATAGGCCTACATGACGGCTAATTGGTGTCTCCATTTTGCGTTTACATATTAGTGATACATGATCCCTCATACGGCAGAAAAGTGGGCGTTTTGTTTTTCCCACATAGAATGCTCCACATAGGCATTTCATCAAATATACTGATCCTACTGATTGGCAGTTAGTGCGATGTTTTGGAGTCCATATTCTACCATCTGGCAGATCTATGTTTTTTCCTTCCAAGATAAAGCGGCAAAATTTACATTTACCACATTTATATGTGCCTGGGACTTGTTTCTTATTGTTCTGATCGCTCGAATAATGGCTACTTACCAAAGTGTCACGTAATGAGCGTGACCTTTTGTATGTAATTTCTGGATAAGGTTTGATATACTTGGATATTTTCTCATCAGTGGATAATAAATACCAAAATTTTTTGTATATGTTGCGTACCTTCTTGTGTTGTCGGTTGTATTTAGTAACAACTCGTGTACTCTCCTGGGTCTTAGCCCGTCTAGGTTTGTATAGTAGGAGTTGTCTGTTCATATTCACTACCTGATTGTAGGCTTTCCTGAGACATGTTTTACTGTACCCTCGCAGTAGGAGGCGTTCCCGCAGAAGATTCGCCTCTCGCTGAAAATCATCGAGGTGCGTACAATTTCGCTTTATCCTTAGAAATTGGCTGTAGGGGATGCTTTTAATTAATTTCTCAGGGTGGGAGCTACTCGCGTGCAACATACTGTTGCCTGCTGAGGCTTTTCTATAGAGGGTAGAATTTAAATAAAAAAAAAAAAAAAAAAAAAATACATGTACAACAATAATTTCACAATAAATAAGAATAAGAATTGTATGCTGCAGTGAAGGTGTATATGCAGGGTGTCCTTTTTAATTCTCCATTTTTTTTTTTTTTTTTTTCTCTCTTCTTCCTTTTTTCTCTTTACAAGTTCATATTGATTCCGGTGGACTTTGCGCTGGCGCAGGCCCCAGGGGACAATGCACGGGGAGTGCCCCATTTGGCGATCGCCCCAGGGCTTTGGGGAATTGTATGGACTTATCCGGTTGCGTGGCGTGGTTAGTTATGTCCACCCTAGGGTGGTCTCCTGCCCGCCACGCTTCCGGGTCGGGGATCAGTGGCTAGTCCTGACTCGGCCACCAAGTTTGAGGTCTCCATCTACAGGGACCCTATCATGCCCTTAACTGACAGTACAGCTTGACTGCTGTCAGCGGGGCATGCCAGGTCAGTCCCAGCTGAACTGTGCACCGGAAGTGTTTCCCTACAGGAAACACTCCGGTCACCTGGTCCGGGTTAGGCGCCGCCTGATCTCCGTAATACGTCCGCGTGACGTCAGCACGGCGTGACGTCACACGCCGTGCGCATTTGGCGCCACGGGGGGAGACTACTTAAACCCAGTCTGATGTTGTGTCAGACTGAGGTGGATGTGAGGCTCGGGACGCTCTGGGAACGGTCTAAATCAGGTATATTGATTCAACCAAATTTATTTAACCGGTGGACTCTCTGTCCACCGCAAACTTGACTATATGAAACCACTACAATTATCTTTAATGTTTTTTTCATAGGCTTTGGATGCTTTACCTAGCCCCGTTAGGGGCAATATATGGGTTGACCAGCCATCAAGCATGACACGCTTTGATGCCATATATACTCTATGATAAGGTACGGGAATATAACGCCTCTATCTTCTGGGGATCCATGAAATGTACTGGATATGGTTCCTATGCATTTTCACTGGGGTTTTTCTTCTTCTGCTTCGCCATTTTTTAGAAACTGTCCTGATCCAGTGGATAAACACCCAAAACCAAGACCCAGCAGTTCCCATTCGCTTCCCCCCATTCGGTTCTATTTGTTTGGGGGGCTGATCGACCCGAGCCTCTTACAAGCATAGATCTTTACAAGTTTTCGTTGAGGTAGGTAAAGCGTGACAGTTGACATTGGGCATGGTCACACTACTTTGCTACCGTACGAATGATCATGGCTTATGTGAAAATAATCGAGGTTAATAAGTACATTTGTACTCCACAGGCCCTACAAATATTCTATTGGATGAAGGAATAGGACTTCCCTCTCCCCCTACAATTCCCTAGCCACGTTTGGTGGTGCTCGCTGGGTATGTCCCTGTGCGGGTTCCTTTCCTGGGGGGTGCTCCAGTGCAACCATTGGCATCTCTATTTGGAAGCCTGACCATGCGTATGATCCCTATAACATTGGAGGTAGGGAACCATGCATGTGTAAATTGACTTCACCAGACATCCCTGTTATTGCACACTCTATGCAGCATATATAATGTTTTAACGATTATCAACTGTTTTATATATACTAACCAATATATTGTTTTGTATACATACCATAGAATACGAAAAATCTCTAAAAAACCTTCGTCCATCTGCAAATATATCTTATCCTTGTCTCCTGATGAAGCCTTTATAGGCGAAACATGTCGAGTGATTGGACAAGTATTATGACCTGTGTACTTTGAATGTATGACAATATAGGTGTTCTACTAGGAACTGTATGTAATTTCTTTGAACCCTATGATTCATATACTGCTGTACATGGAGTCTAACATTGTATGTATTTTTCTTTTTTCTTTCAAATCTTTTTATGTTAATAAAACAAGCAATTTTATTATATCTTTATGAAATTACTCTTTTTTTGTGTATGTACCATAGACAGTCCCAAATCTCCAATAACTTTTTTATTGCATATTAATCAGGGATGATAGTACATTATCTATGTAAAATCTTGGGAGAACACTCCAGTCTAGTGAGTTCTGAAAATTTCTATACCCAGGGTGGTTTAAACACCCATGATACTTTTTCACTAGCTATGTTTGTTCTCCATATCTTTATCAACTAACTTAAATTGATGCTATTATAGAACATATACCTAGACCGGAGTTTCTTCTCAGGATTTAGTTGTATATGCTAGTAATGATTTATGATGTATGACGTTTTCTGTATGAATTTCAAATAATCTTGTATTTTTTGTATATTTTTGTTTTCATGGCAAGCACGTCTTAGACACGTAGGTGAGAAGAGATTTGGGCGTGGCCCGCGTACCCCTTTCTGTGTGCCCCCTAAATCCATCCTCTACTCCAGGCGCGTTACATCTACAGGGAGAGGGGGAACAGCTGGTGAGTCAAATCTACAGAGAAGTGAGAAGCGGTTGGTGAGTAAAGGATCACACATTCAACATGTCAGATTATTGCGGTCAGGCTTGGGCAGGCTTTGTAACGGATGTTAATCTCTACCGTTCCAAGGAAGACATTAATGAGGCAGATGTGAGTACATATTTTTCCAGTCTTCAACGGCTGATAGAAAAAAAGACTCGTTTATTTTGGCACAAAGAATTCTTTGAAAAATATAGATCCAACAGGATAGTACCCTGGGGACTTCGTATACAGATTTTCCCGAATATGAAAAAAGTAGAACCTAACATTAAAAATATGTGGGAGGAGAACTTGCAAACATGCTCTTTGCAAATGATGAAAATTTTAAGCGAACAATATGATAAGGACATTGCTGAACTGGATCTTGAGATCCTCAGGTGGCAGGAAGAGAATGCCAACCTGGGATCTCATATCTGTTTCCCAGAGAAAGAGAAGAACCTTAGGGACCATTTAACAAAGTATGCAACAAACTTAATTAAAACAAAAGAAAATAAATATCAACGTGATAAAAAAGCATACACTTATGAACAGGCGTATAAATGGAACCAAATGAACAAACATCCCGTGAGAAGAGGGAATTTGAATCAGGACCTACAAATCCCTAGCTTGGATCTTGGAGAACTGGATACATCATCCACTTCTTCAACATCCTTTGTCCCTATAGCTCTGCGGAAGGATAAATTACAACATGAGGGAGCAATACGTAAAAGAAAAAAAGAGAGTGAAACTAGTCTACAGAGTCGACCACGGTCAGACAAAGTGAGCAGTAAGGACAAAAAATCACGTTCTCAACAGAACAAACATAATACTACATTGAATACAACTCTATCAAATAGTACACTGAATCATTCTTTGGTATCACCCATCACCCCCACCAGGAATGTTGATTCAATTTCCCTGGTGGTGGGTCATCCACTACAGGGACAGGCCTGTGGAGGGACAAACTTGGACCCTCATGTGGAGGTGAAAACAGCTCCAATTTTCTCAAGCACTACGAGTGATCGGAAACGCACTTTGCCACTAACCACTCCAATGAAAAAAACTAGCCAGCCTTTAAAATAACGCGTCCCGGCTCCCAAGCTTTGGTGAGTCGGGACAAGTTTGATATCATTAACCTGTCCTCCTATCCTCTCTCAGACAATGAGACTAAGGTATTGCAGCTGGGTCTTACCTTCTGTCCCGATGAAAATGCAGATAAGTTTGAACTGGTTAAGGACCTTCACCTCTTCGCACGACGCCTGATGTACAAAGTTATCTATGATAAAACATCACTTGACACTCCTATTGGCGAACAGAATAACGCCAATATAGAAGGAGTCACCTTTGAAGACTTAAGGGCACTACAGGACCTGATGGATCTGTGGGACGAGGGCAATCCGGAGGAGGAGGGTTGGACATTCACTAGTCCATCCGCCACCCCCATTATCCAACAGGGGGTGAATTTTCCTCCCTCTTGCCCCCGCCCCACGGATCCATCGGCTCCTGGTGCTCAAAACTTCGGCAACCCTAAAATGTATAAACCAAAATCAAAATCCTTTCCTGTCCTACAGGGGAATTCCAATATTTGGGCCTTTGTTATACAGGTCACAAAGGAAATAGAATCCACTAACTGGCAGACTGGACCTCAAACCAATCTGCCGAAGGAACTCAAAGAAGCACTGAAAACCCTTAAAACAAATAGCAATATTGTAATTAAACCATCAGACAAAGGAGGGAACTTGGTTATTCTAGACGTAGAGAATTATGAAAAAATGTGTTTAGATATAATATCAAACAAAACCTGGTATAGATTGGTACCAGCCTCACATGTAAATTACTATATGAATAAATATAAAAACATAATAACTAAGGCCCGTATAAACGGCACCATAGATGCTAAAACCTATGATTTTCTAGATATGACCTCATTTACCACTCCCACGTTCTATGCCTTGCCCAAGGTACATAAGAACTTGACATCGCCACCAGGCCGTCCCATAATCTCAGGATGTGGGTCTCTGACGGAAAAAGCCAGCCAATTGGTTGATGAGTATCTGTATCCGCATGTAAAATGTTTATTCTCTTATGTCAAAGACACTATAGAACTTCTGAAAAGCACAGACGGTTTACAGATCCCTACAAATGCATGGCTTGTAGCCATTGACATAGAGGCCCTCTACAACTCGATCCCACACAAAAAGGGTATCGAGGTGATAGGGGAATTTTTGACAGAAAGAGATATCGATTCATGGAAATATAATGAGTTTGTATTGGAATTACTCAGCTTCGTGTTGATGCATAACATATTTGTATTTAAACGCTCCCATTACCTCCAGGTACAGGGGGTCGCTATGGGGGCTAAATGCGCACCCTCATATGCGAACCTGTATCTGGGGGGATGGGAGCGAGACTTATTCTCTGATGAGAGTAAAAGCCTATCGATTGGTCAGATCTTATCATGGAGTCGTTACATTGATGACGTCCTCATGATATGGTCGGGATCGAAGGAGGACCTTATTATATTTCTGGACGAATTACAAAATAATGAATACAATTTAAAATTTACCTTCAATTACGATCAGAAAAGGATTACCTTTTTGGACGTCGAACTTTTTGTTGATGAGAAAGGGACATTGTGTTCTACCCTCTATAGAAAAGCCTCAGCAGGCAACAGTATGTTGCACGCGAGTAGCTCCCACCCTGAGAAATTAATTAAAAGCATCCCCTACAGCCAATTTCTAAGGATAAAGCGAAATTGTACGCACCTCGATGATTTTCAGCGAGAGGCGAATCTTCTGCGGGAACGCCTCCTACTGCGAGGGTACAGTAAAACATGTCTCAGGAAAGCCTACAATCAAGTAGTGAATATGAACAGACAACTCCTACTATACAAACCTAGACGGGCTAAGACCCAGGAGAGTACACGAGTTGTTACTAAATACAACCGACAACACAAGAAGGTACGCAACATATACAAAAAATTTTGGTATTTATTATCCACTGATGAGAAAATATCCAAGTATATCAAACCTTATCCAGAAATTACATACAAAAGGTCACGTTCATTACGTGACACTTTGGTAAGTAGCCATTATTCGAGCGATCAGAACAATAAGAAACAAGTCCCAGGCACATATAAATGTGGTAAATGTAAATTTTGCCGCTTTATCTTGGAAGGAAAAAACATAGATCTGCCAGATGGTAGAATATGGACTCCAAAACATCGCACTAACTGCCAATCAGTAGGATCAGTATATTTGATGAAATGCCTATGTGGAGCATTCTATGTGGGAAAAACAAAACGCCCACTTTTCTGCCGTATGAGGGATCATGTATCACTAATATGTAAACGCAAAATGGAGACACCAATTAGCCGTCATGTAGGCCTATACCATAATTTTGATCTTAAATTTATTGGTTTCTATAGCCTTGAGCACCTCCCCCAACAGGAACGAGGGGGTGATCTAGACAAGAAACTTTTACAGATCGAAACTAGATGGATTTATTTGTTGGGGGCTACCCGACATCCGGGCCTCAACGAAGGAATCAGCTTTAAACCCTTCCTTTAATATGTGGTTCCTTATGCCTTGCCTTCTGCTTCTCACTCTCTCGCCAGCTGTATTCTTCCCATCGTTGTCCCTTCCCCTTCTCCTCTTTTTCTCCCATTCCCCTCCTTCCCGTCCTTTCCCCTTCCCTTCCCCTCCCACGCCCCTTCCCTCTCCTTGCCAGCACGAGTAGCTGAGCACCGCTAGGCTTTATACGTGGACCATATAGGGCCCGAACCTGGCCTTGATCTGTGTGTGCTGAGACGTGCTTGCTCATGTAATATTCCCCCCCTTTTATGTGGGGGTGAAAGTGCTAATTAATATGGTTTTTGTCTTGTAAATATGTTTATTTTTGTGTAAAAAAAAAAAAAAATAAAAAAAAACTACATGTACAACAACAATTTCACAATAAATAAGAATAAGAATTGTATGCTGCAGTGAAGGTGTATATGCAGGGTGTCCTTTTTAATTCTCCTTTTTTTTTTTTTTTTTTTTCTTCTTCCTTTTTTCTCTTTACAAGTTCATATTGATTCCGGTGGACTTTGCGCTGGCGCAGGCCCCAGGGGACAATGCACGGGGAGTGCCCCATTTGGCGATCGCCCCAGGGCTTTGGGGAATTGTATGGACTTATCCGGTTGCGTGGCGTGGTTAGTTATGTCCACCCTAGGGTGGTCTCCTGCCCGCCACGCTTCCGGGTCGGGGATCAGCTGCTAGTCCTGACTCGGCCACCAAGTTTGAGGTTTCCATCTACAGGGACCCTATCATGCCCTTAACTGACAGTACAGCTTGGCTGCTGTCAGCAGGGCATGCCAGGTCAGTCCCAGCTGAACTGTGCACCGGAAGTGTTTCCCCACAGGAAACACTCCGGTCACCTGGTCCGGGTTAGGCGCCGCCTGATCTCCGTAATACGTCCGCGTGACGTCAGCACGGCGTGACGTCACACGCCGTGCGCATTTGGCGCCACGGGGGGAGACTACTTAAACCCAGTCTGATGTTGTGTCAGACTGAGGTGGATGTGAGGCTCGGGACGCTCTGGGAACGGTCTAAATCAGGTATATTGATTCAACCAAATTTATTTAACCGGTGGACTCTCTGTCCACCGCAAATTTGACTATATGAAACCACTACAATTATCTTTAATGTTTTTTTCATAGGCTTTGGATGCTTTACCTAGCCCCGTTAGGGGCAATATATGGGTTGACCAGCCATCAAGCATGACACGCTTTGATGCCATATATACTCTATGATAAGGTACGGGAATATAACGCCTCTATCCTCTGGGGATCCATGAAATGTACTGGATATGGTTCCTATGCATTTTCACTGGGGTTTTTCTTCTTCTGCTTCGCCATTTTTTAGAAACTGTCCTGATCCAGTGGATAAACACTCAAAACCAAGACCCAGCAGTTCCCATTCGCTTCCCCCCATTCGGTTCTATTTGTTTGGGGGGCTGATCGACCCGAGCCTCTTACAAGCATAGATCTTTACAAGTTTTCGTTGAGGTAGGTAAAGCGTGACAGCTGACATTGGGCATGGTCACACTACTTTGCTACCGTACGAATGATTATGGCTTATGTGAAAATAATCGAGGTTAATAAGTACATTTGTACTCCACAGGCCCTACAAATATTCTATTGGATGAAGGAATAGGACTTCCCTCTCCCCCTACAACTCCCTAGCCACGTTTGGTGGTGCTCGCTGGGTATGTCCCTGTGCGGGTTCCTTTCTTGGGGGGTGCTCCAGTGCAACCATTGGCATCTCTATTTGGAAGCCTGACCATGCGTATGATCCCTATAACATTGGAGGTAGGGAACCATGCATGTGTAAATTGACTTCACCAGACATCCCTGTCATTGCACACTCTATGCAGCATATATAACGTTTTAACGATTATCAACTGTTTTATATATACTAACCAATATATTGTTTTGTATACATACCATAGAATACGAAAAATCTCTAAAAAACCTTCGTCCATCTGCAAATATATCTTATCCTTGTCTCCTGATGAAGCCTTTATAGGCGAAACATGTCGAGTGATTGGACAAGTATTATGACCTGTGTACTTTGAATGTATGACAATATAGGTGTTCTACTAGGAACTGTATGTAATTTCTTTGAACCCTATGATTCATATACTGCTGTACATGGAGTCTAACATTGTATTTTATTTTTCTTTTTCAATTTTTTTCAAATTAAATTTTTATGTTAATAAAACAAGCAATTTTATTATATCTTTATGAAATTACTCTTTTTTTTGTGTATGTACCATAGACAGTCCCAAATCTCCAATAACTTTTGTGTAAACCATAAATATATCCATTGGTAAGTATAGTACATATTAGAGCTGCACGATTCTGGCCAAAATGAGAACCACAATTTTTTTGCTTAGAATAAAAAGATCACGATTCTCTCATGATTCTCGTGACGTAAAATCTTTTTACATTATACAAAAAGAATTGGGCTGACTTTACTGGTTAGTGTTTTTTTTTTCTTTTAATTAAAAATAATTTTTTCCCAAAAAAATTGCATTTGAAAGACCGCTGCGCAAATACAGTGTGACATAAAATATTGCAACAACCACCATTTTATTCTCTAGGGTTTCTACTAAAAATATATATATAATGTTTGGGGGTTCTAAGTAATTTTCTAGTAAAAAAAACAACAAATGTCAGAAAAAGGTTTAGCATTTAAGTGGTTAAGCTTTCCTCATTTACACACCAAAGTCTTTTCCATTGACAAATTGTTACAATGTTTACACTTAGTTCCACTGCTAAAGAATGTTGTGATTCTTGGCAGACTGCCCCGTTTTTTTTTTTCTTCCTTTCTTTTGACGGCTGTGGCTTCAGAAGAGCAGAGAGAATTCTTTGCATAGACAGAATCGTGAAACACTTTTGTCAAGATCGCAGTGGAGAAAAAATTGCGATAACGATTCTTGACGATTAATCGTGAAGCTCTAGTACATATGTATCATTGGTATAACCATAAATAACAAAAAGTATATAAGAGCAAATGTTTGTTGTAATAGTACATTCCAGCCAAAAAAATGGAAATCATAGAATTCATATAATGTGTACCAGTAAAAACTATACAGACACAAAATACCAAAATAGGGGTAACTGTTAAACATATTAGAATTGATCACCAATAATGGTTGGTAATTGAGTAATTCCATAATAAAAACGGTCCGGATTGCATCCTAATGCTCTGTGCGTTACATGAAAAAAATTCACTTCCTCAGGAGGATACTGAGGATCTGCCTGCACGGTACAGATAGGGTTATTTATAGCAAACACAACTGTCCAGCCCCCTTACAAACAAAGAGAACTATGCAGGATGTTTCCTTGCTAGAGGGTCTAGAATAGAGCATATAGGAAAAAAGTAAGCTGCAATTTTAAACTTTTTTTAAGTTATGCTATGTGATTGGGAACATGTAACAAATATATGGTAGGTTTTATCCCAATTTGGTCACAAAAGGGAAAAAACACTTTAGGACTGACCCTAAAAAGGATCTATACTAGTTTAAAAAGTTATTTGTTGGCACAGTTGTACTTTTACACACTTTATCGGAGAAAAAAAAACATAGTAATAATGTACAATACAGTGGCCTATAACAACCATATTATCCAAATACCTTTTAACTTTAATTAATTTAGAGCGGGAGTAAGAAGATAATTGCTGATTGTTTTATCTAGACTTCTGTTGTTTGTACATTGCTTTTCCTCATTGCACATGTCAGTTTGTTTTGTTGCGGTCATCATGTATGATTCTGTATAGCTATATAGTCTAGAAATAGATTCTATTTATGTTACTTTATTATGCATGATGTAATTTGAAATGAGAGCTGCAAAACACTAGTTAACAATTTGTTACATGAATATTCAGATTTTGCAAAATTAGTTAAAAGAATAATCATAGTTAACAATATTATATATTTCTTGCTCATAGAAAAAGTTAGTGTCAGCTTGCATCATACACAATAGATGATGAAAACCTTAATCATTTAGGATTTATTCCCTCTGGTCAGACCTTGAACAGAGGGACAATGCAGTCAAGGAAAGTGAGGAAAGGCTTAACAACAAACTGCAGCAATTAACAAAAAGTGAATGGATTCAGGTAACCTCCAACAATAAGGTCTTTTGTAATTGGAATATTTCCATTCTAATATAAAGACCAATGAAGTGTGCATTACTTAATGGGCAGAGACATAAATCATTACAGTGCCAGGATAAGATGACTTCTGTTACAGTAAATAAATAGAACATTTTTAAGGGAGCAGGATGAGTCTATAGCTGACTTCTGTGTTATAATGACTTTCAAGATTAGAAAGATTGCCTTTGAAATGTGACTCCATGCTATAAACTTCAAATGCTTGCTTTACCATTCACCAACCTTTAACAGGAAACATTCACTAGGAAAACAAATCTTTTCATTTAGTTGTACACATATTGGTGTATTTTAAGTGTCATTTATTCTTTTGACATAAAGTGGAATTAAATGTAAAAGTTTAAATGGCTGACAGGTAGGATTTTCATGACAGATGACATCTTGCCTGTCGGCATTTGTGTACACTAAGCTGTGTATGCCCAACTCAGTGTACATTTACGGCATGGCTATAGCTCAAGATGACATGACATCACACCAATCAAGAGGCCAAAGAGTGAGAACCTGGGAGAAAGAACAGGAGAAGATGAAAACACCCATGACGATCAGGGGGGCCTGACACCCCAGCACTGGAGAAGATCACTTCTATGGTACAGTAAGTCTGCTATAATATGCTAATATGCTGTACATACTAAAAGCTCCTGAGGGCCTGTGACGGATCTCCAAGACTGGTGTTGTCTGGTGACTGGGTGGGCTAAAGGGTCTTGGATAGTGCTGGTTCTGGACAGAGGAAGCATAGACAGCAGACAGAGACCTGTTTGAGGACAGGGGTTTGTCACACTACCTTTAAACCTTCTGTTACAAGAAAGCAAAGCTGTATCTCACAACAATTACTCAAAGATTAACAGAACTTAAAGTGGTTGTAAAGCCACTATATTATGATAATACAACCCCCTCTGTTAAATAAGGGCTGCATGTGTTTTTTCAAAAATATGCTGATTACTACCTGATGTCAGAGTGCCTCCCATTGCTCATGTGCCTCCTCACCACTCTCCTCTCCTGGGCTGGCAGCTCCAGTGGGCGGGGCTGAGAACTCCTGCTGATGTCAGCCGGGAGGAGGGCAGGAGAGGACGTGAGTGGCCAGAAGTCATGTGAGTGCCGGGAGACGCTCTGAAATTAGGTATAAATTTGCATTTTTTTTTTTAAACACATGCAGTAGGGCACATGTCCTTATTTACCAGAGGGGATTGTATCATCATAATATAGTTTTATTAGCAGCAGAAGGGGAGGGGGTTCCAGCTCAGTAGATTGTTTTAAAAAAAAGAGCTGGATGAACTAAATGGATTGCTATTTGTTTTATAATAAAATACTTTTTTGCCCTTTTTGATCTTTTTTGCATCTCAGTTCTTCGGGTTTCTCCTCCAGCCCTTTTCGTTCATGTGCTCACTCCACTATTAGAGCATACCCGATATTGACAATGGTGGATCATGCAATGTCTGTTCATATGGCTGTCCATACAGTAGTCTCTCAGGGGCACATGTTACAGAGTCAAAAATTCCTATAATGGAAAACTTCAGAACGTGGACCTTCTTGCCAGAATCACTAGGTCTTATTTGTGCATACTTAAATATTGAAAACAACTTTTAAAATTACATTAACTTATGAGACTTGCTGATTGGGTTTGGATGTACTTTAATGAACTAAAATGTGGGTTATTTTCTATCTGGTAGATGATTAAATGGGCAACTAGTCAGCAAAGCATACTATAGTTTCCTAAGAACGAGATATTTTATGTTCTATAGCTTGGGGTATAAATGGAGAATAGAGCCTGCGTGTGTTTGGCGTACCAGAGAGACCAGTGATTACGTGGGACAGAGGGGAAGAAAAGGACACATAACAGATTATCTGTTTCATGTTCACAATCATGCCTTGTTTAAAAGAAAATTATACCCTCCAGCAAGACACATGACCCAGAATGCATTAATGTTTGTTGGCAGAGTATAAGGAGAAATGAGCCAAAAATCAAGATTGTTTGCCTAAAAGGTCATTTTATTGTAATTGTTTTATACTAAGCATCTTATATGAAGACCTTTTGCCCCATTGGTGATGCATCTTGTGTTGAGTCTCTGAAAGCGAGTTTGGGTATAATTGATCATTAAATGATGATTTAATGAAAATTACTTCAATAATACCAATATTTCATGTAGTACTATATAAATTGCCAGTATAGTTATTTTTCAGTATAAACACTGAAACATGTAGTTTGATTACTCTGCTTCATAGGCTTACCTGTCTAAAGATTTATGTATTGTGTGTTTGTGCATTGTTTTTCATTTAATAGTTCTGGACATTATATAGTTGTACAGCTGAGTAGGGTGAAAACAAGTCACATATCTAGAAAGAAACTCATGAAGTGGTAGATAAGATAACACAAATTATTAAGGAAAGGACATAAAACTGATACATTTTAGGGCTTAAAGGTAAGGATGGCTTCAAACTGATCTGCTACGCTTTGGCTGCAGTGCACTGTAGCCGTGTTTTTTGTGTGGGTTAGCTATGCTTTCCCTTAGACTTCTATTATGTCTGTGTAGCAGAATCTCTAAACTCTTCCAGTCTAATGAGAACCTTGTGGCCACAGACCGCTGACATCCTTCAATATGTAGTGGGTTGTGAGGCATAGTGGGAATTGTGGGTGCAAAGGTTGTAAAATTCATTGAGCGCCAGACCCTTCTTGGATGAAAAAGAGGTTTTATTTCTTTTAACAATCCTTTTATATTTTGCAAGGGAAAGAGGGTTGGGGCCAGGACACCCTTAAGTAGTTGCAATTTCAATAGGCAGACTCCGAGGCTTCAATAGCAGGACAGCCATACAGAAAAAGGCCCCAGCAAGGTGCCACTTCTGCACATGCAGGGTTGCTTTCCCCTATGGCTACAGTACTTAACAGTTCCTAATTCAAACGTAACAGTTCTCTCAGCTTTACTACAACTTCTACTTGTAGTTCTTTACTACAACTTCTACTTGTAGTTCTTCAACCCCTCGAGCTCCTGATCTCTCACTGGACCCTCAGATTCACAAACTCTGAATCCCGTGAGCTCCCCAAGGCTTTTGCAATGGTATCTCCCTCAAGCATCACCCACGCTTCCCTGCTGGGTCCCTAGCTTGGCACTTCGGATACCTTCAAGCTTCACCCCTTCTGAATGGCTCAGTCCCTAGCTTGACACACAAGGCTGCTCTGCAAGCATCACCTCCGCTGGTTGGGTCCCTGACTTGATCACCGCCTGAAGTTTCCCGATTCTCCACCGTGCCCGTTCGCTGAGAATGCTGCTTCGGTACTTTCTTCAGTTACTCACTGTGGTCCCTGGTAAAGTTGGTTGGTCCCTTAGTGGTGACAGCTTCCCTTCTACCTCGATAGGTTCTCTGGCCAGCAGAACCATCACTTTTAATTAGACTGCACGCCACAGTCCTAACCCTGCGCTGCCCTCTTACTCCATGATATGCCCTCACACAGCCTGGCAGCCAGATTCCCCCATGATAGGCCCAATCTCCGGCCTAGCAGCCCAGGGCAGACGACACACGTCCACCCAGATGGCAGTCCAGGTGGCACAGATCATAGATCACCTGACTCCACCCAAATATATAGGCTCTCCCAGAAGGCCAAGGGATTCAAGAAAACCCCTGCCCATTGGCTGAGATACCCCATATACCCATAACCTGACCTTGAGTTGTTTTTCTCATATCTAGTATCACCAAGTGCCCGACCACCTAGTGGTAGAAGAGAAAAGTACAACAATGTCAAACTTAGGGAGAAATCAACGGATCTCTAACAATTTAACTATGGTAGCTACCCCTGACAAGACATTTGGTGAGGAGCTCCCTGACTAAACCCCAGAGCGCTACATACTGTAGATTTGCTGCGCTTTCAGAAAACACACCAAAATCTAATTTTTGGGAAAGAGCACGAAAACCACAGGCACTGCACCTGTGAAGCAGTATTATTAAAGGCTAAGCTCACCTTTTTAGGCAGAATTTTACCTTTCACAATAAATAGAAGCTTTTTCTAATTTCTTTTCTGCCCAAGCCATCCCAATGTGCTTATCTCTCATTTACCTACTCCATGCAGCATTGAACCTGCACCTCTTGGTTTAAAATTTAAAACAATGCACTTTGAGCCCTGACTTCCTGTAGCTTTATATGACCATCCAGGAAACTTCATATCCAATCATGCTCTGTCTCGCTGCATCACAGAATAGGGTGTGTTTTACTTCTCTGGACCACATCTCCCTCATTACTATACTCACCTCTTTTTTTATTTCCACTAATTTTTTTAGTTTTTCCTTTAGGGTGGTAGTACATTTTACAAGCTGATTGTACAACCTACTTTGGATCTACCACCAACTATGTAGTGCAGGGACCTGCTTGATTTGATACAGATTGAATAGATTACTCAGGTGGGTCCTCCTGTTCCATAGTTTTGGTAAATCTAAAGGTAAGTGTACAATCAGATTGCATAGTGTATGGTCCCCTTTATATAAGTACATGGTAGGGAAACATTCAGATGTCACTGCAGTAGTGTATTTAGGTTTTGTGCTGCCCTAGGCCTGACTAAACTTGTGCACCCCCTAATTTAAATATGGCCCAGCCCTTCCTGTCAAGGCCACACCCCTTGTTGTTTAAGACCCGCCTCTGACTTCCTGTTTGGCTATGGTTCAGGAAGTGAAGAGAAATGTCTGCAATGGGACAGGGATGGTAAAAAAAAATAAACTGACAGGGGCTTTATCCCTCCCTTACTCTATCCAAAATGAAAAAAAAAAGTGTTGCCTATAGTTCTACTTTAAGCACACATTTCTGATAATTTTATGGAGAGGACTAAGAAGATATAACCATGCCAATGATGCAGCAGAAAAAATATAGCACAGTGAGGAAGGTTTGTGGTCCAGGATGATAGGACCACCCCCCCCCCCCCACACACACACAGTTGCAAAATGCTGGCCGCCCACATAGTGGAAGAAGTGCGGCCACTTTATGGGGGCGCTAGAATAATTTTCCTCTCAGCCCTGTCCGCTTCATAAGATTGGCACTACACTAACAGTGTAGCTGGCGGGGACTCTTTCTGTGCTGCCCCCCTGCAAAGTGCTTCCCCAAACCTGGGCCTTGTCGGCCTAGGCCAGGATACAGCGTTGTGTCAATGTCCTTGTAATCCAGTTCCAGCTCAGGCAGAGGGAGGGTATAAACACACAAATTTCACTTTCAGGCCACATTCACACCTAGCTTATTGAAGGTGCACATTTTTGGTGCATTTTCCCACAACTTGCACGGGGCAGCCCAAAGATTTCATTGGGCTGTCCTACACGTGATAAGTGTGGCAAAGTAGCTCATGGAGCATTTTGGCACGTTGCAGTTTTTACAGCGCACTTGTCACATGTTTTTGCACGCAACAAAATGCACATTTTCTTCTGTGTTTGTGGTGACGTTAACAATTAATGGCACTGAAAGCACAACTAGTTCATTTTAGGTATATAAAGGTGGCCATACACTATACAATTTGATTGTAAAAATTCTGTACAATCTCCTTTAGTTACTAAAACTAAAGAGGACACACCTACAGTATCTGTTCAATCACTCTGTATCCAATCAGGCAGGTCCTTGCACTGCAGAGTTAATCATAGAGCTAAAGGTGATCGTGCAATCAGATTGTATTGTGCATGATTTACAGACTTCCAGGGACACACTTCTTCTGTGTTTCAGTACTACTGCTCTGCTCCACATAGGCTGTTATGTGATCGCTCAACAACGTCTCCTCCTCCAGTGTGTACACTCAAATGAACGACCTGTGCAGGGAGAAGGAGAGATAAAAAATGATCAATCAAGAGAGGAAGACACTGGCTATGTGTTCAGGGAGAACAGTGCTCACTGACATTTCCTGCTTTATAGACGCATGTAAGTACAGAGGTGGACGGAAACAATCTCCTGGAGGGGAGGGCAGGTGCAGGGTGTGTGTTAATGAGGTCAGCGGCTGAATACTTCCTTTTTATACTAACAGATTTCATGCCCTATAGGATGTATACCAGGAAGTCACAGAGAGGTTTTCTATAGAAGAAAGTGGAGGTCTACCCTAGAATATAGAACATTTTTTTTATTTTCTGCAACAGAGGTACATTAATGGTATATTGGTACATAGGGAAGCTGAAATTAAGAAATAAAGGTGAACTTAGCCTTTTAGGATTGCAGAGATTGCTGTTGACTAGGGATGGGCCCGATGTTCGAGTTGAACATATTGTTGAAAAAAACTGCATGGGTCCCCTCCCCAGTCCTTTACCAGGCCCTTCAGGTCTGTTATGGATTTTAAGGGGAACCCCGCTCCAAATGTTTTTTTTAAAAATGGCGTGGAGGTCCCCCCAAAATCCATAACAGACCCTTATCCGAGCATGCAACCTCGCAGGCCGCAGGAAAAGGGGGGACAAAAGAGCGCCCCCCTCCTGAACCGTACAAGGCAACATGCCCTCAACATTGGGAGGATGTTTTGGGGTCCCCCCAAAACACTTTGTCTCCATGTTTACGGGGATAAGGGCCTTGTCCCCACAACCCATGCCCGGTGGTTGTGGGGGTCTGCGGGCGGGGGGCTAATCGGAATCTGGAAGCCCCCTTTAACATTGTTGTGCATTGTACCCCTACAAATTAACTCAAAAAAGTGTCAACATTTGAAAAAAAATTTTTTTTAAAAAGTGTCCTGCAATGTAACTCCATCTTTGATGACAGCACCTATGACCCGAGAAAAAAAAATGGAAAAACTCTGCCTCGATGGGAGGACTCCCGTGACTGCAGGCTTTTTGCAATGACAGTTGTTATATAGCTGAGGACGGGGCCACCCGGTGACGAAAAATGGTGACCCCGCCCCCCTCTGATATTACATGATGTCACATGACACCAGAAAGGGGCAGGGTCACCCGTTTAAGTCACCGGGTGGCCCTGCCCTCAGCTATATAACAGCTGTCAGCTCTCTCGTTCCCCCCTTTTGCTGCGGCCTGCCAGGTTGCGTGCTCGGATAAGGGTCTCGGATAAGGGTCTTTATTTTGGCCCAGGGTTCCCCTTAAAATCCATACCAGACTTAAAGATTCTGGTATGGATTTTTGGGGACCCCCATGCCATTTTAAAAAAAAAAATGCGCAGGGTTCTTCTTAATATCCATACCAGACCTGGAGGGCCTGTTATGGATTTTGGGGGACCTGTCTTTAAAACTTTTTTTGCATCGATACATGTCCCCTGGGGCAGTACCCGGGTCCCCAAACACTTTTTATGGCAATAACTTGCATATTAGCCTTTAAAAATGAGCACTTTTGATTTTGAACGTTCGAGTCCCATAGACTTTAATAGGGTTCTAAAGTTCACGCAGGGTTCTTCTTAATATCCATACCAGACCTGGAGGGCCTGTTATGGATTTTGGGGGGACCCCCACGCAAATTTTTTCAAACTTTGGTGCGAGGTTCCCCTTAATATTCATACCAGACCCAATTGGCCTGGTAATGGACTGGGGGGGAGACCCATGTCATTTTTTGTTTTTTTCAATGGTTTTTATCTATATTGCTGGGATCTAACAATACATTACAGTTTTAAAAGACATATTTTCCTTTAGAAATTTAATTTTGCTGTGGTACTGTTCTAAACACAGGAAAGATGCTCTACTTTACAGGCATACTAAGGACACCCCCCAGGCACGATATTTAAAGGAATATTTTATTTTTATTGTTTCACTTTAAGCATTATTAAAATCACTGCTCCCAAAAAAAGGCTGTTTTTAAAACTTTTTTTGCATCGATACATGTCCCCTGGGTCAGTACCCGGGTCCCCAAACACTTTTTATGGCAATAACTTGCATATTAGCCTTTAAAATTAGCACTTTTGATTTTGAACGTTCGAGTCCCATAGACTTTAATAGGGTTCTAAAGTTCACGCAAAGTTTAGGTCTGTTCGCAGGTTCTGGTGCGAACCGAACCCGGGGGTGTTCGGTTCATCCCTACTTCTAAACCCCTTTTTCAGAATTTTCTTGCAGCAGCAATGCAAGTGGTGGGAGGACATAGAATTTACACTGAGGCCCTGAGATCTGTTAGCTAGAAAATAAATGTTAAAAGTTAATTTTCTGCACTGATGCCCCCTCTTGCCTGAAAACTTCAGCTCACGGCTCTGATCCCTAATAATGTACTAACTATACTCAGGGCAGCCATCACATTTTTTTGGGTCCCCTGCACAGCTTTAGGCCTGCCCCCCCCCCCCCCCAAGCCTGTCAACCAACATTCCCCAGGGCTTTCCCAAGGGCCATCCTACTAAATCCTACTCCTTTACTGAGTCTTTAGTGTATGGATGACCTCGATCCACCCCCTGACACTACTGGGTGGGCCACTGATTTATTATTGGCCTGTCATAAACGTAATATGACTTCTTCTCCTGTTGATGTATATAATTTGTTAACAAAGGACTAAGTCAGTCAGGACAAAGTCAGTTATTAGCTGTTGCAACTTATAGTTTATTAGATAGTTAATTGTTTAACTTTCCAGGTTATGCTCGGTCTTTAGGCTCCAAAGACTTTCAAGTCCGAGGAGGATGTAGCAATATGGAAATATGGACTACAAGTATAAAGCACCGTACCTTCTAGCATTTCAAAGTATCGGCTGTCATCTGAGGATTGCTAGGAGTAGCTACCACGCTTGGAGTCTTACTTACAACCCATGGCCTGAGGGGCCTAGCTCTGTTGTTGGCTGTCGGACATCCTTTACAGCACCACTTTGGTTGCCTGCCTGTCGGTGCGTGTGTGGCAAGGTCCACGTTGGGAGATCGAGACAGCAAATCCGCTGCACTAGTGTTGCTACAGAATTACTGTTCAGAATACATCGGGGAGATCTGGTCGTTGGTGAGAGGGCAAATTGCTTGACCCCTATCCATTTTTTACCACCGTTACATTAAGACACTTTGCACAGGCTTCTCTACTCCAAGAACACTTTACTGTGTTACTTGAACACTATGCTCAGACACCTTTATTTTTCTTCTCTACAAGGAATCTACTGTTTTTACTATACCCGAATGGATTACAGTAAACCATCTCTGACTAGCCGGTGAAGAACATCAGCTCTGCAATGTGGACTAAAGGAAGTGTACATATATAGGTTCCCAGTGCCGGGAGCACTCATGCAGCCCCAGACCATGACACTCCCACCACCATGCTTGACTGTAGGCAAGACACACTTGTCTTTGTACTCCTCACCTGGTTGTCGCCACACACGCTTGACACCTTCTGAACCAAATACGTTTATCTTGGTCCCATCAGACCACAGGACATGGTTCCAGTAATCCATGTCCTTAGTCTGTTTGTCTTCAGCAAACTGTTTGAGGGCTTTCTTGTGTATCCTCATTGTGTATTTAGAAGAGGCTTCCTTCTGGGGCAACAGCCATGCAGACCAATTTGATGCAGTGTGCAGCGTATGGTCTGAGCACTGACAGGCTGACCCCCCACCCCTTCAACCTCTGCAGAAATTCTGGCAGCACTCATACATCTATTTCCCAAAGACAATCTCTCGATATGATACTGAGCCTGTGCACTCAACTTCTTTGGTCGACCATGGCGAGGCCAGTTCTGAGTGGCACCTGTCCTGTTAAACTGCTGTATGGTCTTGGCCACCATGCTGCAGCTCAGTTTCAAGGTCTTGACAATCTTCTTATAGCCTTTATGTAGAACAACAATTATTTTTTTCAGTTCCTCAGAGAGTTCTTTGCCATGAGGTGTCATGTTGAACTTCCAGTGACCAGTATGAGTGAGGGAGAGCGATAAAACAAAATTTAACACTCCTTCTCCCCATTCACACCTGAGACCTTGTAACACTAATGAGTCACATGGCACCGGGGAGATAAAATGGCTATTTGGGCCCAATTTGGACATTTTCACTTAGGGGTGTACTCACTTTTGTTGCCAGTGGTTTAGACATTATTGGCTGTGTGTTGAGTTGTTTTGAGGGGACAGCAAATTTGCACTGTTATACAAGCTGTACACTCACTACTTTACATTGTAGCAAAGTGTCATTTCTTCAGTGTTGTCACGTAAAAAGATATATTAAAATATTTACAAAAATGTGAGGGGTGTACTCACTTTTGTGAGATACTGTATATGAGTATTGTCGCCGTTAAAATTTTGTCCTGTGTCTTTCTGTTGCCTATAACTCAGCAGATTTATTACCTCCTCTTTGTGATAACTTCCATTTTAATTGGTTCAAGTAAAATATTCATACAACCTAAATACATTGAGTTGTTTGATTATTGCCATACAGTGATACAAGGTTGTCTGAACCTGAGTGTCAGGTGGATTGGAAGGTTCATCAGGTCATGGCCGTGCAGATGAGCAGGTAATTCTGATCATCCCTCTGGGGGTCGTGCTACACATGTGCTGATTCTCCTTATCTCTCTCTCAAGCGCGGCTGCACGCTCACCTTGTCACTCCTTGTTATTTTTTGATCTTTTTAGCTTTATCATTTATGTTGCTGTTTGGGAATATATTTTTTACTCCTAAATAAATACTTTTTATCCGGTTATCCGGTTTCACACTATGAGGAGCTTCTCCTTTTTTCTTTCAACATATGTTGGATATCGCCACATTCTGTGAGAGGAGTGGAGTGGGGGTCCCAGGTATTGACCTAGTTGCTTTTGTCCACTTGTTGGTGAGTACTTATGGCTACATTGCCATTATCTACCATATAAGGAACCATAACAACAGCCACGTTGATACAACATCTGCCATTTATTGGAACAAGCTTTTCTGACTCACAACTTTGTGTTGCGGAGTCCACCGTAGCTGGTAAGAGTACCCAACCTTTACCTTGATTGCATTTTTTGTATAATTCAATTTTCCAATACATTGTGGGCATTTGTGCACGTGGAATACAGTTGGATCTCCTCCTCACATAGTCGTTGTGATATTAGCCTGTTTGACTCATAGCTTACAGCTAATGGGTCCATAAAAGCTGGTAAGAGTACCCACCCACCATCCTTGGTTATCCTTCACGAATGATCCCTGTTATAGAATGTTTGGAGACACCGGACATATTCTTACCATCTGTTGCCATTAGGAATGAACATTCATTTATATCCTATTATATCCAATAGTCAGTCCTTGAGATCTGGACTGCTTGATTAATTAGTGTTTATGTCCATATTTACTATTATTTGTTACACATGAATTTCAATTGCTATGTATTTGCATCACATCTTTTTTGCATATATTTCTGCATATTATATTTATGTTACCTTCATGATCATATTTGCACACATGTTTTACGTCTAGATTACAGTGAGGTCCCTATTGGTTCCTTATTGGTGGTGTTGATTCTTTGAATAAGCATCACTAATATCTTTGAGCAATCATTTGCGAACTGCAAAGTTTTCCTTCTCATTTTAATTTTCTCACATTTTGCATTTTCACCTTTCCAGCCCTTCTCTCTTCATTTGTTTATGTGTAGTGTTTTTATACTCTACACTAACTGAGGGTAGGTGCGTTTTTCACCTGTTGCACAAGAGGTGTCATTAAGCGTCTAATAGTGCGCATTGGCTTCAGATTTCCATTCTGATAGGCCTGCGCATATTAGATACACACTTTAGCGCTGCACTTTATATCATATACTTTTAACACAATTAGTCAAATTGTAGTGTTGGCTGCTCATCACTATATAGGTTAGCGCGGTTTGATTTTCCTAATCTTTTGTTCACAGTGACTGAAGAGCCTGATACAAATTAAGGTGTTTACACTGCTTTCATTTAAAATAAATATAAGGATACATCAATAATTATAGGGTCGCATTATTGTGCTTTTTCCAGGCTTTCTTTTTTTTATTTTCACGTGCTAATCGTGCCAGTAACATACTTTCTGCCTTAGGGTGATGCTGCTCACTTACTGTACTGTATCTAAAGGATTGTCACCCTAGGAAGGATGTGGACTACAGATAACCTCCCTCCCCCATCATCTCCAAAAAGAGAAGGTGGGCATGGCCTGGTGGAGTCCAGGCTGTGACTGCCATTCACTATCACACAGCAGGCTTTGACTTCATGTGTGGCTTCCGGGACACCTATCACTCTATAAAATTGAGAGAAGGTGTTCTGTAGTTCACAGACTATAAGGCCTCATTTAAACTTGCATCAAAATGTGTGTGGTGCTTAGTAGAACTACTAAGAGGGGGGTGTACTACTGAGCATGTGGGGTACTACTGAGCGAAGGGGGGGGTTTGGGGTATGAGGAAAGTACTACTGAGTGGAGGGGGATTGAGGGGTATGAGGAATGTACTACTGAATGGAGGGGGGTTGGGGGTATGAAGAATGTACTACTCAGTGGAAGGGGGTTGGGGGATATGGGGAATGTACTAATGAGCGGGGAACGGGAGAGGAGGGACAGGAATTTACTACTGAGCAAGGAGCTGGGGGATGGTATTGTACTACTACATTCTGCCTAGTGACAATGTCACTGATCACAGCTCCCTGTGATCGGCAGTGGTGATCAGTGACATGTCACTCGTAGCCATGCCCCCTAACAGTTCGAATCACTCCCTAGGACACACTTAATCCCTTCCTAGCCAGCTAGTGGTTAACCCCTTCACTGCCAGTGTAATTTTTACTGTAATCAGTGCAATTTTATAGCACTGATCGCTGGAAAAATTACAATGGTCTCAAAAATGTGTCAAAATTGTCCGATGTGTCCGCCATAATGTTGCAGTCACGATAAAAATCGCAGATCGTCGCCATTACTAGTAAAAATAGTATATTTTTTATTATAGCAAAAAGTAAAAAATATTGCTTTTTTTTCAAAATTGTCGCTTTATTTTTTGTTTATAGCGCAAAAAATTAAAACCGCAGAGGTGATCAAACCACCAAAAGAAAGCTATATTTGTGGGAAAAAAAGGACGTCAATTTTGTTTGGGAGCCACGTCGCACGACTGCGCAATTGTCAGTTAAAGCGACGCAGTGCCGAATTGCAAAAAGTGCTCTGGTCTTTGGCCAGCCAAATGGTCCGGGGCTTAAGTGGTTAAGTAAAATGTATTGGATACAATTTTATCACATTTTCCATTATGTCCACTAGCTGAAGATTAGTGAATTACGCATACAATAAAACGCCTTTAAGGATTTGCTGCTACGTTTTCATAGACTATGCAATGCACAAAAGATTTAATTAAAGATAGCTTTGTCCTTATAGATTCAAATAACCTGCTAATATGTAAAGTGGTTTGGTGTCTCTGCACATCTATTGTATTCTTTAAAAAGATTACCCCTTTTTCTTTTATTTGCTTTCAATGTTAAGCAATGTCATTTTTATAATACTTGAAAAAGTATGACAAATAATTCATATCAATATAAACAAAAACTGATATCACAATTAGTTTAGCAAGGTGGTTTAGCAGTTAGGACCGATGTCTTCTGCTCCTGGAATCTTCCATAGCTACAGATTGCAGCAAAATACAGCAGAGTTCAGAATCAGATGTTACAGTAATGGCCTTTATGCACATTAATTTCTTTTTAGTGGGGAATCGGGATACTGGGCTATAATGTTTTATGGGTATGGAGTGGTGAGGATTGATGCAACCATGCTTTGGAACTATACGTTGTCCCTGGATTTGATGCCTCTTCCTAAGACTGGGAATGTGGGCTAGCTTAGGATCCTTTTTATTTTTAAAGAAAGCATTCTTATTTTTGCAGTGTTTTGATTGACCAACCAAAAGAAAATAAGTGTGGCTAAAAACAGTGAAAACTACAAAGCAATCAGCAAATGTTGAGACAATTAATGCTTTAAGGACATGTAACACAACATAGCATACACAGTATAGGAAACAGGTCTATGCACCATACTACACAGCATATAGTATGTGGTCTGAAATATGCGAAGTAAAATATAGTGTACAGACTGCAGCGGTCAAAAGTATGTATCATAGAATGCCTTTACATTTCAGGTCAATGGTACAAAAAAGAACGTTGGCTTCATAGGGGGATGTCTCTACCAGCTTTGCACATCTAGAGAGTGACATTTTTCCCCATTCTTCTTTGCAAAATAGCTCAAGCTCTGTCAGATTGGATGGAGAGCATCCATGAACAGCAATTTTCAAGTCTTGCCTCAGATTCTTAATTGGATTTAGGTCTGTTCTTTGACTGGGCCATTCTAACACATGGATATGCTTTGATCTAAACCATTCCATTGTAGCTTTGTCTGTGTGTTTAGGGTTGTTGCCCTGCTGGATGGTGAACCTCGGCCCCAGGCCTTTTGTAGACTCTAACAGGTTTTCTTCTAAGATTGCCCTATATTTGGCTCCATCCATCTTCCCATCAACTCTGACCAGCAACCCTGTCCCTGCTGAAGAAAAGCATCCCCACAACATGATGCTGCCACCACCATGTTTCACGGTGGGGATGGTTTGTTCAGGGAGATGTGCAGTATTCGTTTTTGAACACACATAGCATTTTGCTTTTAGGCCAAAAAGTTACATTTTGGTCTCATCTGACCAGTGCACCTTCTTCCACATGTTTTCTGTGTCCCCCACATGGCTTCTCGCAAACTGCAAACAGGACTTATTATGGATTTCTTTCAACAATGGCTTTCTTCTTGCCACTCTTCCATAAAGGTCAGGTTTGTTGAGTGCACGACTAATAGTTGTCCTGTGGACAGATTCTCCCACCTGAGCTGTGGATCTCTACAACTCTTCCAGTGTTACCATGGGCCTCTTGGCTGCTTCTCTGATAAATGCTCTCCCTTCCTGGCCTAACAGTTTAGGTGGACAGCCATATCTTGGTAGGTTTGCAGTTGTGCCATACGCTTTCCATTTTCGAGTGATGGATTGAACAGTGCTCCATGAGATGTTCCAAGCTTGGGATATTTTTTTTATAACCTAACCCTGCTTTAAACTTATCCACAACTTTATGGTGTGTTCCTTGGCCTTCATGATGCTGTTTGTTCACTAAGGTTGTCTAACAAACCTCCAAGGGCTTCACAGAACAGCTGTATTTATACTGAGATTAAATTACACACAGGTGGACTTTATTTACTAATTAGGTGACTTCTGAAGGCCATTGGTTCCACTAGATTTTAGTTAGGGGTATCAGAGTAAAGGGGGGATGAATACAAATGCCCCCCACACTTTTCACATATTTATTTGTAAAAAAAAAAGAAAACAATTTATCATTTTTGCTCTTTTTGCTCTTTTTGCTTTACATTTATGTGCCACTTTGTGTTGGTCTATCCCATAAAATCCCCAAAAAAGACATTTACATTTTTGGTTGTAACATGATAAAATGGGAAAACATTCAAGGGGTATGAATACTTTTTCAAGACACTGTACATATATATATATATATATATATATATATATATATATATATATATATATATATATATGTTCTGTTCAGGGAACATTGTACCATTTGGTATTAGTATTATTGATATATTGATGACCACTTTGCTTTATGAAGATTGCAATTTCCTTTCACATTTTTATCCAACCCTGCCAGGAATCAGCAGCTAAGAGACCAGATATATGTAGCTACACAAGAACACTGGGACCAGACCATGTATGTATGTATATCTTTAAAGTGAGATTGTTTTACAATGGAACAAAAGACAATCACACACCAGTAAACAGTAAACACGAACAAACCCTGGTGACAAAATACTTAATTAACCTAACAGAGACCTAACAACTATATACAAAATATATAAAACACGAGGCAAACAGGGAATACCAGGGATGCAAGGAAGGGGGGAATCAAGACTGGGTATAGTAACAAGGAGCAGGAGTAAAGGGCGGGGTACAAGATGCAGGATTAGCTCAGGAGCAGGATAAACAGGCATAAGGGTCTGGCAGCAAGTATGGCAATCAAAACACTGATTCAAGTTGCAAAAGCAGAGGTGGGGCTTAAGTACCCTCCCAGCAGCTGGGGCCAGGTGGAACTGATTGCAGGAAACTGCTGGCTGCTGGGAAAAAAAACAGCTGGTGGTCACTGGAGCTACAGCTTTTAGCTTAGAGACCCACAGAGCCACCAGCAGGTGAACCAGGTCCTGGCGAACCCTTAATCTGCTGGTACTTGGTCTAAAATGTAATCGTACATACTGTGTACTAGAGGATCTCTTCCCTTTTTGGATAGATAGGTTTAAATTACTGTTAGTAGGAGAAAAACAGATCTATATTTTAATTCTACAGATCACAAGCAGCAATCTTTTTGCAGGTGGTTCTGAGCTACTATAGAATGATGACTTTTCCAGGATTTCCATTTATGTTTCCATTCATGATGGTATATTGTATTGTATTATAAATGTTAACATAGTTACTTTGGTTACTTTTCACATGAGATACTTTTGATCCTTTTTATAAATAAAAAATACTTTGCACTATTACTACATTGGGGCGGTTTGAGCGGTGTCTTTTCCTTCGGTTCACCCAGACTTTTGAATTGGTGATCTTGAAAGCCTGTTCCTGATCTCTGAGTACCAGCAGGGCGTTTTTAAAGCCTCTGACTTGGAGCAGCACTACAAGCCTTTTGTGACTACTTTGCACTATTAGTTATATGTTTATGGCTTAAGGAAGGATTTTTTGATCTAAAACTGTTGCAAGCTTCTGCACAAGTTTGCAAATTGAACACAAATAAATACATGAGATGCTGTAGTTATGTCTAAAGTGTTGTTTTACATATAGCAATATTTTGACATTTGTTTTAAAGGTCGAAAATGAGGTCTAGGATCAAGAATTGGCATGAGTTCTCATTCATTTTGCAACATAAAATGTAATAAATATTACAATTATAAACATAATTAAGTGTTCTGCTCTTCACTGAGATGCATTATTAGTGTTTCCTGTTTATTATTCCAGAAGTATTTCTTCTTTTGATGCTCATCCAGTAGTTGGATGCTTTGGAATTTTCTTACTGCTGTTTAAGTACAATGCTGTCATTTGTCCATTAAACTGTACTATGGTTTCTGCATGTTCCCAGACTGACTGATTAGGAAATTTTTCTCACTAACAGTGCCAAAAAAGAGTAAAAAATAAATAAATAAATAAATATATATATATATATATATATATATATATATATATATATATCTATATATATATATATATATATATATATAGATATATATATATAGATATGTACTGTATGTTATGCAATGTACAGCTCTGGAATCTACTAAATAATACATAAACACTTCCTAAAGCCGAAAAACATACCTGCGATGAGTAATAACTTGTACAAATTTTTTGTGATTCAAGATATGAAGGAATAAAAAAAAACAGTATTGTTAATTGAATGATGTGCTACTGAAGGTATATCAATTTAGTTCAAAGATTGGACTGAACCCTAAATGATACTAAAAAACACGACAGCTTAGTTAATTATGTTGGCCTCCTTTAGTGTTTATAGTGTTCATACTAATGTTTATCCTTCAAAATTCCTGGTCATGGCTATATACAGTATATAAAATTAATATTTTACAATGCTCTTTTCAGCGTGCAAGCAGAAGATTAGTGCATATGTACTTACAATGTGAAGTAGCATGCAATTGGTCAGAAAAAAATCATTACCTTTATGCTTCTAGGATAATGATTTTTTGACCCTTGTGTACTTGGGGTGAGATTTGGGTTTTCTGCTACCATGGATTTGCAGTAAATCCCCAACTTGGACAGCCTATTTTGCAGGTTACATACCAGAAATAAACATAAACCAAGAATTCAGTGCATAGCTTTTTTCCTGGTCCGCTAAATCATAAAAGCCAGTAATTTGAAGGAACAGAAAACCCAATTCTTACTGTAATATACAGCATCTCACAAAAGTGAGTACACCCCTCACATTTTTGTAAATATTTTATTATCGTTTCATGTGACAACACTAAAGAAATTACACTTTGCTACAATGTAAAGTAGTGAGTGTACAGCTTGTATATCAGTGTAAATTTGCTGTCCCCTCAAAATAACTCAACACACAGCCATTAATGTCTAAACCTCTGGCAACAAAAGTGAGTACAGTGAAAATGTCCAAATTGGGCCCAATTGGCAATTTTCCCTCCCCGGTGTCATGTGACTCGTTAGTGTTACAAGGTCTCAGGTGTGAATGGGGAGCAGGTGTGTTGAGTTTGGTGTTATCACTCTCACGCTTTCATACTAGTCACTGGAAGTCCAACTTCCTCATGGCATAGAAGGAGGATGAGGATCTGAAAACAATTGTTGCTCTACATAAAGATGGCATAGGCTATATAAAGATTGCCAAGACCCTAAAACTGAGCTGCAGCATGGTGGCCAAGACCATACAGCGGTTTAACAGGACAGCTTTCACTCAGAACAGGCTTCGTCATGGTCCACCAAAGGAATTGAGTGCACGTGTTCAGCATCATATCCAGAGGTTGTCTTCAGGAAATAGATGTATGAGTGCTGCCAGCATAGCTTCAGAGGTTGAAGGGGTGGGGGGTCAGCCTGTCAGTGCTCAGACCATATGCCGCACGCTGCATCAAATTGGTTTGCATGGCTATCGTCCCAGAAGGAAGCCTCTTCTAAAGATGATGCACAAGAAAGCCTGCAAACTGTTTGCTGAAGACAAGCAGACTAAGGACATGGATTACTGGAATCATGTCCTGTGGTCTGATCAGACCAAGATAAACTGGCAACCAGGTGAGGAGCACAAAGACAAGTGTGTCTACAGTCAAGCATGGTAATGGGAGTGTCATGGTCTGGGGCTGCATGAGTGCTGTCAGCACTGGGGAGCTACATTGAGGGAACCATGAATGCCAACATGTACTGTGACATACTGAAGCAGAGCATGATCCCCTCCCTTCAGAGACTGGGCCGCAGGGTAGTATTCCAACATGATAATGACCCCAAACACACATCCAAGATGACCACTGCCTTGCTAATAAAGCTGAGGGTAAAGTTGATGGACTGGCCAAGCATGTCTCCAGACCTAAACCCTATTGGGCATCTGTGAGGCATCCTCAAACAGAAGGTGGAGGAGCGCAAGGTCTCTAACATCCACCAGCCCTGTGCTGTCATCAGGGAGGAGTGGAAGAGGACTCCAGTGGCAACCTGTGAAACTCTGGTAAACTCCATGCCCAAGAGGGTTAAGGCAGTGCTGGAAAATAATGGTGGCCACACAAAATATTGACACTGGCTCCAAATTGGACATTTTCTCTTAGGGGGTGTACTTACTTTTGTTGCCAGACGTTTAGAGTTGTTTTGAGTTATTTTGAGGGGACAGCAAATTTATACTGTTATACAAGCTGTACACTCACTACTTTACATTGTAGCAAAGTGTCATTTTTTCAGTGTTGTCACAAGATATAATTAAATATTTACAAAAATGTGAGGGGTGTACTCACTTTTGTGAGATTCTGTATATATATGTTTATTTTTTTTGGCATTGCTATTTTATCCCAGTGACAGGGTGCAGCTTTCCATGCCTTTTGTGCGACAATAGCTGGTTTATTAGCCTTATGAAATATATAACAAGGTTCACCCCCATATGCTTCAATTGGGTTCACTTCAAAGTTTGCAAACTTCAATCGTCAAGCAAGATACACAAGAATGTTCATGAATCGGATTTGCTCGTCATCCCTAGTTAATATCCTCAGAGCAGTATACCAGTAAGAAATGCACAGGATATGTAAAGAGAAGCAGCAATCTAACAGAGCACAGACATATATTCATAAAACATGATAGACTTGAAAGTTTAAAATTTCTTTGGTATTTCTTCTGTAAAATTATATTAAACAGTAGTTTTTAATTAAACAATTACATTTTTAGTTAGATATAGTTTGGCAATCTAACAGTGATACCGTTTTAAGATGTTTATGGGGAAAAGGGTTCTTCAGATTTGTTTTTTCAAATGCAAGTGGAAATTAGATTTCATCTAATGTGTCCTAACAAAGTATGAAGAATGTGTTGGCGTTTAAAAAATAACAAAATATGATCTTTTTTTTCCAAACTGAAAACAATGAATGGCTTATTTTAAGGGACTGTATCTGGAAAAAATAAAGAAATATCTGTGTTGAAAAAATAATACAATTTTGATGAATTAGAATGGACATCAGATTTGAATTTCTTTTTAAGTGGGACCAAGTTTTTCAGGTTTAAAAAAAAAGAACACTGAAAAGTCTTCTCTGTGACATCACCATTGTTTTAGTTTTTGTTGAATACATAAAATGGATCTCCTGTAAAGGTATTTACTGGATAACCTGGACATACCATGAGCAAGCGAGCTAGCAAGTGTACGTACTCTCTGGCATTTTTATACTGGCACAAATGCCCATCTGCATCTAGTAATGTCTTAAAGACCCTAATTTATGAGTAAAACTATCTAAATGATGGGCATTAAGCTCTTGATTATATCTGAGGCTCCAGAGGAGGCACAGAAATAGGGTTATCAGGAGACCAATACTCGTACAGCTAATGCACATGCTCATACTTCTGCAGCTAGTGCTATACTCATGCTTGTGCAAGCACACAGATGGACTTTGGTCAGTTACCGGCATGCAATGACATGTCAGTGCATCTGTGTGCTCCAGGGCTTATTGACGCACATGTTTGTGCATTGGGGCACATCAGTGCACATACAATCTCAGGAATGGCACCAAGCTGCTTATTTAAGGAGGGACCTGATGTGTGCTTATCGCTGGATGTTCTTCCACTACCTGTAACCCGTATTTTCCAGAATTCCTGCTCTTGTATGATCTCTCGTTCCTGACTTTGCTTTGCAGATTCTGGACTCAGCTTACCTTTGACCATGCTCTGCTGTCTTCCTGGCATTGACCTTGGTCTGCTGCTTGAATATGCTTACATCTGTATGACTCTGGCTTGGCTACTGACTACATCCTTGCTATCCATCCATGCTGACCCTGGCCTGCCATCTGACCACATCCTTGATTTCAATGGGTACCTGATAATAGTAATACTGCTACATGATTACCAGCACCTATGATTCTTTGTGCCTGTGCCTTGTGCCCCTGTTCCCACACTCAGGATTACTCAGACAAGGGCCACAAGGGGAAGCCCTCTCATCACTTCAGCCTTCAACCAAGGTAGGTGACAAGGAGGGAGTTTCTAGCTCTGCCTATGCAAGTTAAATGTTGATTAATACATAAAATATTTTTTTAAATCCAACTCCAGTAAGCAATACCACCCCCTAGTATTCAACGCCTCTGTATTTTCTGGGTCATCATTGCTTGTTCTCTGGTGATGGATGGTCCTCAATTTAGCAGTAGGCACTGATAACATCAGCACCATTCTCTTTAGCATTGTGCTGGGAGCCCAGGGAAGAATATGGTGATGCCCTGGGCTCACAGGAAGTCAGTTTAATAATGCGGGGTGGTCTTTATTCTGCAAGATGACTGGTGGCTGGTGGAACAGATGGCAGGGCCAGAGTGTGAAAAGAGTGTGCAATGCTTTAAATAATTTTATTTTATGGGGCAGTCTTTTTTTTTGTTTTGTTTTAAGCTGCAGATGGGCTTTAACACCTTCCCATCTGGGCTATAGCAGATTGACAGCCGGGTAGGCCTTTCGTCCATCATTATATCCTGGTAGCAGGACAGTCACAACACCAACTGTGCCAACAAACACTCATGTTTTCATTTGTAATTAAATCCATGCACAGTCCAAATATATATGATCATTCAGTAATGGTGGGTAAAACGGATCAGGCATGAAAGCGGAGCCAGAAACACAATTACAGTTGTGCAATTAAATGGCATTGCAAAGGTTCCTGAAGTTTTGTAGACATCCATTTGGCACATGGCCCCCTGTACATTTTGAAAACTTGTATTTATCTTTCTTAAACCCGTCTTATTTAATCTTTGTCTTTGACAGGCAGCACTTTGCAATATAAAGGTAGACAGTAAAGTTACAACACAATACAATACAAGAGGGTTAAGAGGACCCTGCTAATAAGAGCTTACAATCTAGAACCACCTACAGAATATATGAATATTTAAAAAAAAATAGTCACACATAACGTACAGTCTCTGCAGACTATGTAAGCACATAGGTTAGGATGCAATGTAATAGCCACACAATTGTACAGTGGCTGGACAGTATGTAGACAGCTTCTTTAGGCTGCCATGTAATAGGGGGAGATGATGCAGGTTGTATCCTGAAATAAAATTAGAATGTTGTTTTAGAGACAATAGCCAGACTTATTTCACAGTGACTGTAATGTATGTGGGCAGCTTCTTTAGGCTGCAATGTAAGAGGGAGAAACATGGCAGGTTCTATCCTGAAATAAACATCAACATGTATTTTTTCACAGACAATGCACATTTTGTCTAGTGACTGAGCAGTATGTAAGCAGTTTGGTTAGGCCACAATGTAAGAGGGAGAGATGAGGCAGGTTTTGTCCTGACATAAAAATAGTGAGAATTATCTCAGTGACATTAGCCATGGAAAGATGAGGCAGGTTTTATCCTGAAGTAAAAATAGAGTGTATTATCTCAGTGACATTAGCCACAAATATTGTACCATTGGTGGATAGTATTTGAGCAGTAGGAATGACATTCAACCTCAGGCCAAATGTGAGTTTAACCCAAATGCAGCTTGTGCAAATCAACAAAATGGTCACATCATGCCAGTTTGCCTGCCCAAACCCCTGGTTTCTGTTTGTAAATAAAGGGGGAACAGTATTGACCAAATAAGGTCATAAAGGGTCAACATCATAGAGTAATAGGTTGTCATGGCAGTGTGGAAACATCATTGATCAGTGGGGAAACATTGTCAGACAGTGGGTCATCATGACTGGCTAAGATCTTCCATGTTGTATTTACATCAGGGGACATTTTTAACTTTTTTAAATAAAGGCCTTTTTCATGGTGTCTGCATTGTTATGTTATTTTTACTTTTTGGGGAGAATGAATAAAAAGGGGTACTAATGTATATTGTAACAGGAAAAAGTTGTGTGGGTTTTCCCCAGAATTTCATACCAGACCCTACATGAAGCCTGGGTGGCAAGAAAAGGTGGAGTATTGTGCACCCCCCTAAACCCTACCAGGTCTCATGCCTTCAGTATTGGCAAGGTCCCTTACTAGGCACCTTATCCACATGTTGAAAAGACAAGGGCCTCATCCCCACATCTGGTCCCCAAGAGGACATGGGAGTTGTTGGGAGGGACATATTGAAAAGCACCGACACTATGACAATATGTTATTTAAAAAAATGTAAACAATGTCCCCCCGATGTAAATCCAACGTCAGTCACATCATCAAGCCATGTGGATATTTTTCAATCAAGACAACCTGCCTCACCCAACACTGTTTCTCTACCACTCAATCATGTTTCCACACTGCTACTATGATCCACCGCCAGATGATGTTGCCCCAATCGCACTGCTGTAAAATGGCAGATCATTACCAGCTGCTATTTGTCAAAAACTGTCTGGGGATTGAAAATATTCAGTCGTATATTAGCAGACAGACTAGCAGCCACAATTACGACCTTAATCTCCCCTGATCAGACCGGATTCATCCTTACTAGGCAGATAAAGGACAATATTCGCCTGGCTACCAACATTATCCAAGACGCCAACCTCCACTCACGTAAAGTCCTCATGCTTAGCTTAGACATCAATAAAGCTTTCGATAGTGTCCTATGGCCATACCTAGACAAGATTCTGCACAGGTTTGGGATCTTGGCTAGGTTTGTGAACAGATTCCATGCCCTGTACAAACATCCCCAGACGTGTATTAAACTCCCCGGTTGTACCTCAGATTATTTCACCTTGGGAAGGGGAACCAGACAGGGCTGCCCTTTATCCCCCTTATTATTCGCTCTGGCGATTGAGCCCCTATCCAGATATATTGCTACCAACCCCAAAATAAAAGGATATGATAAAAATGATTCCTCATATAAACTAAGTCTGTACGCTGACGATGTTCTACTTTTTCTGACTGATCCCCTGACCTCCCTCCCGAACCTTTTAGCTGCGTTAGATGCTTTTCAGATTGAATCTGGCTTGGGTGTGAGTCCCTCTAAATGCGTAGCTATGCCCATTAATTTACCACACCCACTGGTAGATTCCCTAAAGAGTAGCTTTACATTTTCCTGGACCTCCTCCTCCTTGCAATACTTGGGAGTGAAACTGGCTCCTTCCCTTAAGCTGATATACGCGCAAAACTACCCACAGATCTTCGCTGCGGTCAAGGGTTTACTGACCCAATGGGCCCCATACCACATTTCATTTCTTGGCCGTATTCAGGCTGTCAAGATGTCTATTCTCCCCAAACTACTGTTTTTTTTTAGAACCCTCCCTCTGTATGTGTCCTGCTCTACTATTAGGACCATGCAGTCGGAACTGCTAAAATTCATCTGGAGAGATAAAAGACCCAGGCTTAATAGACTTTTGGTGTTTAGAACTAGAAATAGGGGGGGTCTGAGTTGCCCGGATTTATCGAAATATTCCCTGGCTGCCAGATTGGTTCAACTTGCCCAATGGCATATCCTATCTCTTCGTACCCCCTGGTTACGCTTTGAGAGAGACTCCGTTAGGCCTTATTATCTCCCGGGGATCTTATGGTCTGGTTCGATCCATCAAAGGGATATTGCAGCACTCAATGGGGTGGTGGGGCAGTCTCTCTATCTTTGGACCCTCTATAAAGACAGGTTCGGTCTATCCTCTAAACCAGCTACCCTGTCCTCGTTCCTGGGGGACCCTGGCTTGCCGGGGGCCTTTGGGACGGGAATTGACTTTATTCACTGGTCCTCTCGGGGCCTGGTAACCCTGTGCTCACTAATTAGAGGGACAGGCTTCCGGTCCTTTGAGGATTTGAACCAGAACTGGGGAATTCCCCGCTCTGAGTTCTATAAGTATTTGCAAATACGCCATTATTTCCAGAACGCCATCACACTGTGGAGGGCGAACCCTAAAACTACTTTTGAGGCACTTTGTCTTGAGGGGTCCAGAGATAGAGGGGTGATTTCCACAATTTACTGCCACCTGAACGACTACAATTCGGAACCTAAGTCCCAGGCTATGGTAGCATGGGAGACTTATAGGGGAGAGACAGTCTCAGAAGAAGACTGGAGCGACATGATAGATAATATGCACCCGCTCAGTTGCAATTAAGGAGACAGTGGTAAAATTACATACTAGATGGTACTACACCCCGGTTAAGATCCATAAAATGTTCCCACTGATCCCAGACACCTGTTTCAGAGGCTGTGGGGAGACTGGTTCTCTCCTCCACACCTTCTGGAGCTGTAAGAACTTGGGCCCCTTGTGGCGAAAGGTATCTGATAAAGATACAGCAGATCACGGGGAACAATGTGCCTTCTATTTGCAGACATTCCAGGGGCCATGCCCACAGAGCAGAAATTACTTCATACACTGTTTAGCGCGGTGCATTGGGCGATAGCCTTGAATTGGCGAAAAGTGATGGTCCCCTGGCCACAGGTTCTTTATCGCATGGATTCAATAAAATTGATGGAACGCATTCACCACACACTTATGGACTCCATGCAGATTTTTGAGAAGAAATGGGACTCCTGGCCCGCATCAGGGTAGGCTGGTAGCCATGCCCTAGTGTTAGTTCACACTACCTGTAACCTTGAACGCTATTTTTGATAAACCTTTGACAATGACCGGAATTTGCCCTATGTTTACGAATGGTCTACGACAGCAGTACGCTTCAACCCTCTTTTTTTTTATTATTATTTATTTTTGTTTCGTTATAATTTGATAGTATATTTTTTTTGTTTAAAATTTTTTTTGTTAAATGGAATTTTTATTTGTTGTATAATAGCAGGTACATATAACATCAACATGAACATGTACATTTCAAAAGAACTGTAATAACATTCACAAGCACGGTAATAAGTAATGCAATAAATTGTGTGAACGAACGCACGTGGTTATGTGCAAGAGACTGTACTTGTGCAATAGGTTGGTAGGAGAATGTATATCATTTACAGTAAATCATGCGATACCTAACAATCCAAGAGTATGAGGTCGTGGGGACACCCTATGTCGGGAATGTGGGTTGAGAGCGTTAAGGGTGATGTAGATGAATGTGGGGGACATAGGCGTAGAAGGCAATGTCAGGCTGTGATCGTATTCGAGTCGGTGTCACTACCCGGCCACCCCGTTAGGGATCTTGCTGTGGCCGGGTGCGTGCACCGGAGGAATATGAGGGATTGTGCGGGTTAAGTAATAGCGTGAATCTGCTCGTCCGTGAAAGATGGTACGTAACTGATAAGTGAAGAAGTCAGGGGGAAAGTTCAGGGGGGGTTCTGTGGTGTGGTGGGGTTCTGTTTAAAGTGTTTCCAGCATGCCCAAGTTTGTTCGTGGGTGGATGTATCATCTCTAGTTTGGTGGATCAGATTTTCCATCTCTTCAATCTTATCTACCCTTTGGATCCATTCCTCTATTGAAGGAGGAGATGAACTTCTCCAGTGCACCGGAATGCATTGGTTGGCCGCGTTGACGAGGTGTATAGTGAGGGATCTTTTGTAGGACCTTGCGAACATAGAGGTATGATGGAGCAAAAAATGGGCAGGTGAGAGAGGAATGTTAAATGTTGTGATACGAGATATAAGGGATTGTATTTCTTTCCAGAAAGGTTGGAGTACTGGACACTCCCACCAAATGTGAAGTAGTGAGCCGGGGTTATTATTGCATCTCCAACAGGTGGGTGAGAGACTGGGGTGAAATTTGTGGATCCGATCGGGGGTTCTGTACCATTTGGAGAAGATCTTGTATCTGTTCTCTTGAACGGACACATTGAGGGAGCCCTTATGCATAAATGTGAAGATGTTTTCCCATTCTTTGCATGATAAATTTATGTTAAGGTCCAATTGCCAGTGTCTGATTATGTGATCATTTTTGAGATCGTAAGGAGAAAATAGAAGAGCGTAAACCTGCGATATGATGTGTTTCTGAGGTTCGACCTGGGAGCACAAATTTTCGAATGGGGTGTAATCGGAGTGCCACGGTATTGTGGGCTTGGATGTCTGAAGGAAGTGAGCGATTTGCATAGATTTGAAAAATGATATTCGATATGCGGGGAAGGTTGTGGACATGGTCTGGTGTGGCATTAGTTCGCCATTGATATAGAATTGTTTTGCTGTCAGACCACGACTTTCGGATGGTACTGTCGGATCACTGGCCTGGATGTTCGCTGGGAATGCAGGGTTGTCAGTCAGGGGAGTCATGGGGCCAGGTGCGTTAAATAATTTGGTACGTGTACTGGCTATGCGGGAGTAATGCAGTGTGGAGCCTATGAGAGGATGGTGAGCGACGTGTTTGGGAATGTGGGATGGGTGGAGCCAAGGGAGGTGGGAAAGAGGGATCGAAGTGATTGATTGTTCAAGGCCAATCCAGTCCTTGAGTTCCGTATGTATATGCCAGTCCACAACTCTGGTTAGTTGGCATGCCCATTGATACTTTGCAATGTCCGGGAGGCCAAGACCTCCTTTCGGTTTAGGAAGCGTTAAACGATTCCAGCACAGTCTCGGAGCTTTGTAGGACCATATAAAGTTCCTACATATGTGTTTGAAAGATGAGTGAAAGGATGGTGGGAGCCTGATCGGAATTGCTTGTAGCAAATAGAGGAGTCTGGGCAATATATTCATTTTTATAATGGCAAGTCTACCAAACCAGGAAAAGGAGCCATGGTGCCATTTAAGAAGATCAGAATGAATGGATTGTAGTGCGTTTTGGAAGTTGGAGGCGAATAAATCTGTGAGTTTTAAGGGAATTTTAATACCTAGATAGGTAATTGCCTGAGATGCCCATTTGAAAGGGAAGTTGGCCCTACACTGCGTCACTAAATTTGGAGGGAGGGAAATATTGAGGGCATGGGATTTGCTGAAGTTAATTTGGAGATTTGATAGTGATTTGAAAAGTGCAAAATCTTTAAGAAGGTTAGGGATGGTGGTCACGGGGTCTGCTAAGAATAATAATATGTCATCGGCATACGCCGCTACCTTGTATGTCTTTTGGTTAATTTGTATGCCTTTGATATCTGGGTTGTGCTGAGTCTATTAAGGAGGGGTTCCATGGTGAGTAAGAATAGAAGCGGGGACAGGGGACAACCTTGGCGAGTGCCATTGGAAACCGAGAAGGCAGATGACAGGCGGCCATTAACTCTGATTTTTGCTGAGGGAGACGAGTATAGGTGCATTATCATCTCGATAAGGGAAGGAGGCATTCCAACAGTTCTCAGCGTCGCCACCATAAAGTCCCAGGCCACCCTGTCAAACGCCTTCTCGGCATCCAAGGATAAGAAAAACCCTTTAGTATCGGATGTGGTAAGCCAGTGATGGATGTTCAAGGCCTTGATGGTGTTGTCTCTGGCCTCCCTACCAGAGACAAAGCCTACCTGGTCTAATTTAATCAGTTTAGTTAGAAGGGGTTGTAAGCGATTGGCTATGATTTTTGCGTATAATTTAACGTCCACATTAAGCAGGGAGATGGGCCTATAATTGGAGACTACGGTGGGGTCCTTGCCGGGCTTAGGTATTAGGGTTACATGTGCTTCCAATAGGTCTCTTGACATAGAGGCAGTGGGAGAAACATCATTGAAGGCTTTGAGGAAGTGGGGTAGTAGTGCTGTAGGGAATGATTTGTAGTAGCAAGTAGTGAGACCGTCAGGTGCCCGGGCTCTTCCCGGGTTTCAGTTGTTTTAGGGCAGTCAGCGTCTCTTCCATGGTAATTGTCGAAGCTAGCGCTTCAGTATCTTCCGGGGGGAGGGGATTGGGGGAGTATTGAGCTAGAAAAGAGTTGATGGCTTCCTGTCGAGAGGTGTTATGAGTAGGAGAGGCAGCAGTCGGTAGGTTATATAGTTCGGAAAAATAGGTGACGAAGTGTCGGGCGATGTCTTCTGTTCTGGTCAGAGGCGTACCGTCGGGGCCTGTAAGCCTATGAATAGTGTGGGAGGCTTTCTTAGTCTGTAGGGCTCTGGCCAGCATCTTGCCGGATTTGTTATTGAATTCATAAAACATTTTTTGTGATAGAGCGTATTTCCGGCGTATCGATGTGTTAATTGCAGTAAGAAGTTCCTCTCTAGCTATAAGGAGGTCAGAGTAAGTGCTGTGTGCCCTAGAAGCTTTATGCGTTTTTTCCAGAGTGCGTATTCGTTGAGTTAGGCTGTCAATATGAGCCCGTCTTAGTTTGGCCCTGGCAGCTGCTAAAGAGATAAAATAACCCCTAAGTACACACTTGTGAGCTGCCCAGATGGTTGAAGGGTCGGTATCATTTGTAACATTTTCTAAGAAGTATTGTGTGAGGAGAGTTAGAGTTTTGGAGTGCACATCCAAGTCGGAGAGGAGGGAGTTGTCAAGCCTCCAAATGCGTGACGCGGGTGAGATGGGGGGCAGTGACAAAGACATGGTGATAGGACAGTGATCCGACAGTACCATAGGCTCGATAGTGGCATTTGTTAGGTAGGAGAGGTCGGGCTGAGAGATAAAAAAATAGTCCAGCCTGGAGTGTCTATTATGAGGGGCAGAGAAAAATGTGTAATCTTTACCATTAGGCTGGAGTGTGCGCCATGTGTCATGGAGTAAGAGCGTGTGTAATTCCGATTTAATTGCCTTAAGGGCTCTGTATGGGAGGACCGAGTTACCATTGGAGGAGTCCAAGTTCGGACAAAGAGTGACGTTGAAGTCACCCCCGACAATTAGTGTGCCTGATTGAAACGCCGTCAGGTGTTGGAGTGTTGTACGAAAGAATGTAACTTGATGGGTATTTGGGGCATATAAATTGGCTATGGTGAGTGGTTTATCGTGTAATGTGCCTTTCAGGAATAAGTACCTCCCTTTTGGATCCTGTTGGACGGTAACATTTTGGATAGGGCAGTGTTTCGAAATGAGGATAGATACCCCCTTAGATTTGGCTTCATCATTGGCAGCATGGAACACCTGGGAGTAGTGATGGTTACGTAGTTTAGGGATAGAGTCTGATCTAAAATGAGTTTCTTGGATTAGAGCAACGTGGATTTTGGATTTGTGTAATGAGGAGAGCAGTTGGGCGCGTTTCTCAGGTGTATTAAGGCCCCGGATGTTAATAGAGCACAATTTGAGTTGTGAATGGGATCTTGGATCTGTCATTGTAGGGTTTGAGGGGCGCATTGTGTCTATAGGATCGTGCCGAGTATGTGTCAATCAGCAGTGGAAGTCTGGTAGGGGGTTTGAAGCTTATGTTGTTAAGATATGTGATGTATAGAGGGGGAGTGGAGTAATCCACTAAAAAGAGCCGATGAGGGGGAGGAGAAATAGTTCCTTCCTACCTCAGGAGGAAAAAAAAGGGGGAGGAAATGTGATCGGATCAGTACAGGGTGAACAGAGATAGGCCCACCGGGAACTGCGTGGGCGTAGCTCTGAACGCCCCTGAGTGGGGGTTGTGGCAAACCAGGCAAGAGGATATAGGTGTGTAAAAGGTTATAGGGGTGTCTCCCGGTTACCCGACCATTCAGTATATGGGAGAGACAGAGCATCGAGTGTAAATCAGGGGGGAGAATATTGTGTAGGAGCGTGGTAAGGAGTACAAACTCTATGTATATATAAGTAGCTTACAAAGCGGCCTAAAAGGAGTCACCTGGAATGTAGTACTACATGGTGGCATCAATAAGTGGAGCATTTACCTCAGTATGGGAAGAAAAAAAAAAAAGCAAGAAAGGCATAACATTGAGCAACATTAAAGTAGTCAACTCAGGAGTGTCCACATCTAACTGAGGTGATGAACATGTGCATTTGAAACGTTGCGTCATGTAGGTGTTTCCTGGTTCATGGAACGTGAGATAACTTAGCGGAGGTCCCAGGTGGAACAAAACGTGCGTACATACGGAACCGCCCTGTGAGTAGGTGGAGGCAATACAGTACCTTATGCGATAGGAGCGTCTTCTATCCTAGAATATGGCTAGTCAGTGTGGCGTTAACCCAATTGAAGCCGTCAATGGAGCTGAAGATCTCTGTAGGAGGCAAAGATAAAGTGGGTAATTGGTGGTTCCGGTGTGTAGAGCACTAGGGACCGTTGGAAACACGGTACCGGTGATCGCGGGTTTGTTCCGTCTTCCACGTGTGTGGAGTATGGCATTCAGTGGAGGCGGGTATGGTTATGGCGTGGCGGGCATTCAGTGGCGGGTACTTACAGGGTCTGGCGTTCAGATGCGGGTGCCGAGGATCTGTAGAGGTGACGTGAACGGTGGAGGCGTACGGAACACACATAAGTGGCGGAAGTCCGTGAATAAGATAAGATGACGGATATCCGGTGGATGTCGACTTCCGGTCGCAGTGCCTCTTGGGGACTGTAGGCAAAGTTTACGGTGAAGAGAAGCAAGTGGGAGTTGCAGAGTCTTGCAGGTGAGGAGGAGTCGAGAAGCATAGATTGGAGGTAAGTGGTGGCGGTGGGCGGAGTCTTCCTGTAGCTTCGAGGGGTTCTCAGCGAAGATAGTTGGCGTCCGTAGTACATTGCACAAAGTCGAAGTGACAACATCGCAACCGAATAAAAAACACAAAAAAAACTTAAAAACGTAAACTGAAAATTGTTAGATCGGGGGATGAAAGCGTAGTGATTGCCATGTTTTAGGGATCCCTCCTTGTTCTCCGGGTGTGCGGCGGGTGAAATGGGTTCCTGTTGTCACGGGAACCCCGTTCAGCATTGCGAGTAGGCAGAGAGGAGGGGGAGCGGTCCCTTCTGCGTCCCTGTTCCTGGGTATCCATAGGGTCGGATGTCGAGGTGGGTCTGCATACTGCAGAGCGGCGGAATTCTGCGTACCAATCCGGTACTGCAATTAGTGGAATATTGAGAGTGTGGCAGAATTGCGGGAGGTCCTCAGGAACTTTCAGGTAGGCGGTGCGGCCCTGAGCTGTGGCGGTTAGGCAGAACGGAAATTTCCACTTGTAAGGGATTCCATTGGTTTTAAGAGAATCGAGCAGCGGCCGCAGATCCCTCCGGTGTTGTAAGGTGATAGCCGAGAGGTCTTGGTATATCTGCACCCTGTGTCCAGCGTGGATAATCTGCTGCCTGCCTCTGGCTTTCCTGAGTATTTCTTCTTTAAGCTTGAAATCGGGCAGGCAGCAGATTATGTCTCGTGGGGGATCTGAATCCCGTCCTTTAGGTCGCAGAGCACGATGCACACGATCCATGGCTATTGGGGTGAGGGGCGGACGTTCAAGGATGCCGTTGAACAGGCTAGTTATCTCAGCCGGTACTTGTGGTCCCTCTACGGTCTCTGGAAGACCCCTGACCCTCAGGTTGTGGCGTCTGCCCCTGTTGTCGAGGTCTTCCAGGTGCCTCTGCATGTCCCTCAGTTGTAGGGTGTGTGTGTCGACGTGATGGGTGGTTTTTTTAAGTTGGGTTTCCTGCTTGTCCACCAGGTCTTCCACTTGAAGCACCCTATTGTTGAGGGCGCGGATGTCCAGGCGGAGTTCTGATATGGCCGCCGACAGCGTATCCTTTATGTCTGCCGCAATGGTGCGGAGGTCCTGGATATTGAGTTGAGGCTGTGCTGAGGGTGGCGATAGCATCGGTTCGAGTTCCAGGGTTTGTCCTGAAGGATCCGGTGGTGGAGGTGTGGATCGGGGGCCATCAAATGCCTGAGGGGAGTCATGCAGGGCGGGAGCTGAGGCCTGAGATGATCTGAGGCGATTAGGCGATATGTTGTCCCTCTGTGAGCGGAACATGTCCGGAATGTTGGTCGAAAGGCTTCCGTTGTTTCTCCGCGGAGAGCGGGAGCTGGAGGTAGATGAGTTTCTGGAGGCAGTCCCCATCGTTTTTTGGCTGTTTGTGTGAGAAAAGTCTCGGTTAGGCTAAAAGCAGGTCGTGTGGTAGCGGGAGCAAGGAGATTAAGCGGCCATCTTCATGCCTGGTCAGGCCACGCCCCTCAAAACAACAACATACTGTTACTTTTAAAGGGAATATCATTCCCTAACTTCACATGCAACCATAAGAGCCGGTTCACACTGAGGCAGCACGACTTGGAGCGCGACTGCCTCAGGGGACCGGCATCCGACTTCAGCGGTGGCTTGCAAAATGACTTCTGTATAGAAGTCAATGCAAGTCGCCTGAAGTCGCCCCCAAAGTAGTACAAGAACCTTTTTCTAAGTCGGAGCGACTTGTGTCGCTCCTATTAGAACAGTTCCATACTACAGAACGGGATGCGACTTGTCAGGCGGCTAAGTTGCCTGATGAGTTGCCCCAGTGTGAACCGGCTCTAAGGCATCCCCCAAGCATGTTATTTAAAGGATTTGTGTAAATCACAAAATTCATCTTTTATACACTTTAACCACTCTGCCCCAGATCACATACCTAGTATGTGCTCTGACACTTTCAGGTTCCGCTCCCACTGTGATTCGACACAGTAGGAGCCAATCAGTGGGTCCGGCAGATGTGTTGTCCACTGGGATCCACTGATCGTTCAAGAGAAAGGCAGTACAGCTGTCTGCCTATGTAAACCAGGCAGATTCTGTGAGAGGGGAATGTACTGATCTAACAGGGTCATCTTTAATATTACATTTTCTTGTGCCCCCTCTTCCGTGCAATTTTGCTCTGCACATGCTTTGACACATACAATAAATAGCAGCTAGACTCAAAATCAGTTTACTGAATCAGATCAGGCAGCGATTGTGATTGATTGCCAGAGGTTACAGTTTATCATTACCGCTCACTGACTGGCTGCTAGAGGTTACAGCACACATTATGGCTCACTGTTATTTTCTAGAGGTTACAGCACATGACTTCTGCTTGTTAATTGGTTGCTAGAGATTACTGTACATCAATACTGCTCACTGATTGAATACTAGAGGTTACTGAACATCTATACCACTCACTAATTTGTTGTTAGAGGTTCCTGCACATTATTACTGCTCACTGATTGGTTACAAGAGGTTAGTGCACAGCATTACTGCTCACTGGTTGCTAAAGGTTACAGCACATCATCTCTTCACTGCCTGCCTGCGTATTCACATGCACCAAAATTCAGGGTGCTGCGGCACCATGTTATTTTGAAGAAGGGTTCCACCTCCAATTTGCTTACTTTTGCAGAACATGATGTTAGGCTTAATGACCACAATTGTAGGCAGGACTTTCAAGCATGCGCCTTTACCTCCCCAGTGGGCAGCATTCAGCAGAAGTGATGGTGCATGTGACCTCAGGGGGACATGATATACATATGAATACCGCCTCTATTTAAATATCAATGCCGCGGTCCACGACTATTTACATATTAATGCTGCCACTAATTTACATATCAATGCAGGTTATTTACATGTAAACACAGGGTCTGCAGGTGAGTCATCTGTACATGGCAATAGGGCAGAGCTGGGCAACAGCAGCAGAAGTTTACACTGATATATTGGGACACAGCACGGGACTAAAACTTCAAGGGATAAGGGAATTTAAACTGGGATAGTTGGCAAGTATGAGGCAGCTGCTTTGGGCCCCACTACAATGATGGGGCGAAAGGCAGCTGCCCCTTTTGCCCTGCCTTAAAAACGGTCCTGCATGCTAAGCAGGATCACAAATCTTTACATTCCTCCAGTGGCTTCAGCCCGAAGTCAAAGGCTGGCACGGGGGGGGGGGGCGGAGGTGGCGCAGGGTTTTTTGGCTGGGCGGTGGGGTTGTGTGGCAGGGGGTAAGCTCACACTTGCTGGTTGCTGCCTGGCTTACCAGTGCCCATCAATGCTGACCAGTAGACTCACTTACCTGACATACACACACTGACCTACCTACCTGACATACACTGACCTACCTGACATACACTGACCTACCTACCTGACATACAGTGTCCTACCTACCTGACATACACTGACCTACCTACCTGACATACACACACTGACCTACCTACCTGACATACACACACTGACCTACCTGACCAGAAGACAGGCTTCATGTGTCCTGCAGCAGCAGCTCAGCTCAGCCCTGGTGTGTGAGGCAGCCAGAGAGGAGGAGAGCCGCCAGTCCAAACGCCGAGCAGGGATCGATGTGACGCGGCGGCCGCATTGTAATTCCAGCCTTCGCGAGCCTACAGCGCCTATGATGGACGTCACACGTCCCGCGGTCCCACCATTGGACCAGTGGGACGTCCATCATAGTTGCTGCAGGCTCCAGAAGGCAGAACCTGCTATGTGACTCAGTCGCACATGGCAGTGCTTGGCGGCGCTCGGCAGCGATCGGAATCAGTTCGGTCCCCGCTCGGCGGTAGGTGGCGGCGCTCGGGGCTAATAATAGAACAGTGCCCACCCGAGACCCGGGGCTTTTTTGGGGACCCACTCAGGACTTCAGCTACTGTCAGCCCCCCCTGCCGACGCCACTGCGGCCATGTCTCTTGGTAGGTTTGCAGTTGTGTCATACTCTTTCCATTTTCGGATGATGGATTGAACAGTGCTCTGTGAGATATTCAAAGCTTTGGATATTTTTTTATAACCTAACCCTGCTTTAAACTTCTCCACAACTGTATCCCTGGCCTGTCTGGTGTGTTCCTTGGCCTTTATGATCCTGTTTGTTCACTAAGGTTCTCTAACAAACCTCTGAGAGCTTCACAGAACAGCTGTATTTATACTGAAATTAAATTACACACAGGTGGACTCTATTTACTAATTAGGTGACTTCTGAAGGCAATTGGTTTCGTTAGATTTTAGTTAGGGGTATTAGAGTAAAGGGGGCTGACTACAAATGCACAAACGTCCTCCAGACGGATGGAAAATAGGGTCTCCATCCGTCTGGATTTCAGGGACAGGATCGGATCAGATGGCGGCCGACATCCGCCACTACATAGGAGTGAATGGAGCGTCCGATCAGGTCGGCCTAAAAAACTGACAGGCGTACCTGATTGGAAAGCTTGTATGAAAGGGGCCTATGGTATGATGAGGCTGGAGTGGGACCACAGCTACATACAATTCACTAAGAAGCTCCAGAGGACCAGTCACAGCACTGGAGAAAGCCTACTGGAGCAAGGAATAAGGTAAAGCTGGATACACACATATCAAAATTTGTTTAGTTCAGCAGGGACCAGCTGAATTTTGATCTATGGGTGGCCTTGCCTGTTAAACAGAATCCGCCCATCAGATCAGCTTCTGTAGACTGGGACTGCTGGAAAACCGCTATTCAGTGTATACTGACAGAGAAGAGTCCCCACTGTTAAAATACATCTAGGTGAAGGGGGTTTCTGCATCCACCTCTCTTGTGTGGATGAATCAGTTTTTTTTTTTTTAATGCAGCCCACTGAATGAAAAAAAACCTATACATGTATGCCAGTTTAAGTGGTTTTACCTTGCTCCTCACTCCTCACTCCCAGAATAAAAAGCCCATACACACAATGAGAATATTGGACATTTTTTTTTTTTTTTACATGCTAGTCTCATCTGGAAAACAAATAGGTTACTAAAGTTACAAAAATTCTCATTAGACAGAATACAACTTCAGAAATGATATATTGTAATGTATCCTTTAATTTCCGAGCATCCGCAGTCTTGGTCATTTGATTTTTTTTGTGCAAATACCATACTAATTACATGAAAATCGTTCATTCTGTTATCTTACAAATAATTTTTTGATGCCTATTTTGTAATATTTACACATGATCTGTCGTAATCAGCTCTTGAAAGCTGTGTACTAATGATCAGATTATCAGACGATCGCTCCAAATGCGTTTCGTCCAATTTTCTTATCATGTGTACTTGACATTAATGAGGAATTCAACCTATGCACACCCTGAGAGGAGGCGCAGTTTGGCATGTTTGGCCTGGGCGCTGGATGATCTTGTCCCGGCATTGATCACAACGTATTTCCCTTTAAAGGGGTTGTAAAGGTAAAAGTTTTTTCACCTTAATGCATTCTATGCATTAAGGTGAAAAAAACATCCGACAATGCCACTGTTAGGTACCTGAGTGGAGAGCCTGACTTTGCTGGGAGAGGGCCTCTCTTACGGCTCTGGTTCAGGGCCCACTGGAGTGGAGACAGTGGTCCCGTGAGCACAGCGGGGTAGGAGTGCCTGGACTGGGTGCTGTGGCAGATGTAGCCGGTCGGTAGCGATCTCCTGGAAGCTGAAGCAGCAGGGACTGGCAGACAGCGGAGCAGGGCCCGGATGCAGGGTGACCCTGAGATGGCGTCAGCGGTTCTGGAGGTATGCAGCATGCAGAGAGGCAGGCAGAGGGGTCGTCAGGCAGGCCGGGTCTGGATACACTTGGCATGCAGGTAAGTGGGCACAGGCGGTAGAGAGGTCAAACAGGCAGGAGGTCAGCGTTCAAGTATCAGTCCAAAGCAGAGTCAACAAGCCGGGATCAGGGATGGAGAAGGTAGCAGAGTCAAGTGGAAGCCGGATCAGGTTTACAGGAGTACACAAGCAGAGGCAGGTTTCTCAAGGGTCACACTGTAGACGAACAGCACCTAACATGTGCAGCTGTCACTCTTTTAAAGGCCAACTGGTGCCAAACAGCGCTAGCGCGTCACGTGTGCGCCCGCGATGCGCGTGCCCGCGCTCGCTGCACACGCGCCTGAGAGATACACCGGCGCGCACCCCCGTTCCGACGCCCGGACGAATCAGCGGCGCGTGTGCGCATGCGCGCGCGCCGATTCGACCGCACGTCGCAAGTGGAGCCCTGACAGCCGCCCCCCCCCCAGGCCCCCCGTTATACTTACCTGACCCCTTGAAAGTCCTGCGCTCACCCCCGACGTCCTCTTCGCCGCTCACCCTGGCTGTTGAATGGCTAGAGTGGATGGATTCAAAGCAGCACAGCCATTGGCTTGCGCTGCTGTTAATCACATCCAATTACGCAGCTACGGCCGCCAGCTTTATCACGGAAGCGCGCCCGCAAGCACTCCACACCATGCGAGGGAGCTCGCATGAAGTTGTGGAGTCCTTGCGGGAGGGAGCCAAGACAGCCGCGGAGGGACCCCAGAAGACCAGGTTCGGGGCCACTCTGTGCAAAACGAGCTGCACAGTAGAGGTAAGTATAACATGTTTGTTATTTTAAAAAATATATATTTTTTCCTTTAGTGACCCTTTAATAACATACCACAAGGTCTGTTGACTGCAAGTATAAGTGTGATTTTCATGTAATGTAGCAGAGTAGTTAAAGTATATCTAAAATTGAAATGTTGTTTTCATTATGGAGTAAAGAAGAGCTGTCTTTTTTGCCATCTGTGTCCAATAGGTAAAATTCCCTTTATTTTCTGTCCTGTAGACACAACAGAAAGTGAAAGAAAGTCTTTGAAACTTAAGGAAAATCCACTTTTAAACAGTTGTCATCAGAAGATTTTTCCACTATTTCTGTTCTGGGAGCAGCTCAAAATTATGGATTTCAAATCACTTTTTGTCTTGGTAGCAATAGTCACCAGAACAAATAGAAAAGGTGCCTCTACCTGACAGGGACACAGACATTATTGTAAAGATTTGTTTATTTTAAAAAAAATAATAACAAACGTCATACCTCCACTGTGCAGCTAGTTTTGCACAGAGTCTGGGGTCCCTCGGCGGCTCTCACGGCTCCCCACATCAGATAACCCTCTAGGAGAAGCACTCTCCCGGGCATGCTACCGAGTTCAGCATTCAACGTCCATAGACGCCGACTGGATGACTCGGCCCCGCCCTCCGCTGCTCCAAATCAGGAGCTGAGAGCCCCGAGCAGAGGAAGAGCGCGTCCCCCCCAGATGAAGTTTTTTAGAGCTCAGGCAAGTAAAACAGGGGGGCTGGGGGGCCGGTCACTAAGGTGAAAAAACAATGAGGATTTACAACCCCTTTAAGGTTCTAACCCCTCCTTTCGATCTAAAGCTAAAAAACAGGGTTGGCTTTAGGTAAACTTTGCAAATTAGGATAATAATTACATTTAAGGTGTAAGTACCTTTTTTGAACATCTGTCTTCACAAGTTGGGGAAGTAAGAGAGATGTTGCTGTTGTACTGGATGTTGAACTGCCATTACCTTTTCATCAACACAAATCTGTGTGCTGCCAGAGGAGAGGAGCCATAGTTAGTTTGTTCCTACTAAGTAGGAACAATTATATGTCTCCTCTCCTAGTCAATCCTATCCCCATACAGTTAGAACACACTGAGGGAACACACAATTAACCCCTTGGTCACCCCCTAGTGTTAACCCCTTCCCTACCATTGACATTTACACAGTAATCAGTGCATTTTTATAGCACTGATCGCTGTATAAATGTCAATGGTCCCAAAAAAGTGTGAAAAGTCTCCGATCTGTCTGTCACAATGTCACAGCACCACTAAAAATCACCGACATTACTAGTAAAAAAAAATAATAAAAATGCCATAAATCTTTCCCATAGTTTGCAGACGCTATAACTTTTGCACAAACCAATTCTTTATATGCTTATTGCAATTTTTTTTACCAAAAATATGTAGAAGAATATATATTGGCCTAAACTGATGAAGAAATGTTTTTTTTTTTTAAATTTTGGGGATATTTATTATAGCAAAAAGTAAAAAATATTGTTTTTTTTTTCAAAATTGTCACTATTGTTTTGTTTATAGCGCAAAAAATAAAAACACAGAGGTGATAAAATATCACCAAAAGAAAGCTCTATTTGTGGGAAAAAAACTACCCAAATACGTTTGGGTACAGCATCTAACGGCCGCGCAATTGTCAGTTAAAGCGACCCAGTGCTAAACTGTAAAAAGTGCTCTGGTCAGGAAGGAGGTAAAATCTTCCGGGGCTGAAGTGGTTAAAGTCTTTGGTTTATAATTTCTCTTTTGTTCATTTTCAAATTTTTTAAACAAATATACAAATATATATATATATATATATATATATATATATATATATATATATATCTATATCACTTTTTAATTTTACTTTCTCAATAAAACAAACAGCATATTAAAAATACTCCTTGGTCTGACCATAGTTTCCCTCTTTATGTTGATCTACTTATTCAAGTAATCCTTATACTGTTCTCTCTTAAAGTGGTTGTAAACCTTTTACAACCACTTTAAACTACAGGCAAGCCTATAATTAGGCTTGCCTGTAGCTGCACTGGATATCTCCTAAGCCTGCACGGTTTTGGAGATATACCTGTATTTGCATGTGCCAACGTCATGCAGCACATGCGCACTTAAGACAACTGAAGCACTGGCACGTACATGCCGTTGCTTCAGTTGTACTGTGCTGTTTGTGGTAGCTCCCGTGCATGCGTGGGAGTGACGTCATTGCGGCTCTGGCCAACCACAGCGCCGGAGCCGTGATACCCGGAAGCAAGCCCCGGGCGACATGTCAGCGGCCTGAGGGGAAGGCGAGGACGGCTGCGGGGGCTTAGTTCTTGGGGAAGTAATTCATAATGAGCTGGTATGCTATGCATACTAGCTCATTATGCCTTTATCTTGCAGGGTGTGTTTTTTTTTAAATGTTTGCAGGAGGGTTTACTTCCTCTTTAACTGTTATCCTCCCTACAGCCTATATATACAGTACTAATAAATGACAAAACAAACACACATCCATCATACACACACATAAAAAAGGGGGGGGGGGGTCCGGTTTATAATTACTTATAAATACTGTATGTGAATGTTGTAGAGGTTCGAAGTTCTTCCCATTGTTGCCATATTTCTAAGGTTTGTTTACTCATGTTCTCTTCTTTTAAAGTTAATTCCTCCAGGAGTTTCCTTTCACTCATTTTACACATTCTGCTATTAAGGGGCATATCGTCTGTCGCCACTTTCTGGCTATCACTGTCCAAGCCGTTATGAGCATATGGCCTAGGCTGTCTCTCTTAATGGATTTAATTGACCCTGGTATAATTGATAGTATTGCAGTGAAAATATCTACTTGTATATCAGATTTTGTAATCCTATGTGTAAAGATTGTAGCTCCACAGGACCGAGTGCAAAACCGTTAAACTTTAAACAAAAGGCTTTTATTTTAAGCAAACAAATCAAAATAAGGCTTACAGCAGCACACAAGCAAAAAAATACAAAATAAAGTCTGCTTATCATCAGTACAAAGTAAAAGTAAAAAGGCACATAAAGTTTGTGGATGGGTCTTCGTCCCAAGGGTTTAACAGTCCTTGTTGAATCTTTTTAGTCAATCTCTGGTTACGAGTCAATAAGCAATTGGTTCTGAAGAAGCTATTTTTTGTGAATAGGGTTGAGCGAACCCGAACTGTAAAGTTCGGGTCCGTACCGGACTTTTGGGTGTTCATTAGAGTAGGGTTGAGCGAACCCGAACTGTAAAGTTCGGGTCGTACCGGACTTTTGGGTGTTCGGGTCCCGGACCGAACCCGAACAATTGACTGTATGTTCGGGTTCGGGTCCGGTGTTCGGCGATGTAATGGTGCTTTTTAAAATGTCTTTTAAAAGCACTCGCGGCTATATGAATTGTCGCCTCCCGTCCCCCTTAATACAGAGAACAGTCATTGAAGTCATTTATTTTTAAAAAGTTAGTCATAAAAAGTGTTTGGGGACCCGGGTCCTGCCCCAGGGGACATGTATCAATGCAAAAAAAAAACTTTTAAAAACGGCCGTTTTTTCGGGAGCAGTGATTTTAATAATGCTTAAAGTGAAACAATAAAAGTGTAATATTCCTTTAAATTTCGTACCTGGGGGGTGTCTATAGTATGCATGTAAAGGGGCGCATGTTTCCAGTGCTTAGAACTGTCCCTGCAAAAAGTGTCATTTTTGCAGGAAAGAAATCTATTTAAAATCACTCGCGGCTATATGAATTGTCGGGTCCCGTAACACAGAGAACAGTCATTCATTGAAAGCCATTCATAAAAAAAAAGTCATTGATAAAAAAAAAAAAAAAACAAAAAAAAAAAGCGTGGGGGTCCCCCCAAATTCAATAACCAGCCCTTCAGGTCTGGGATGGATATTAAGGGGGACCCCAGCCAAAAAAAAAAAAAAATGGCGTAGGGTCCCCCTCAAAATCCATACCAGACCCTTGAGGTCTGGGATGGATTTTAAGGGGAAACCCAGCCAAAAAAAAAAAAAATGGCGTGGGGTCCCCCTCAAAATCCATACCAGACCCTTATCCGAGCACGCAACCTGGCAGGCCGCAGGAAAAGAGGGGGGGACGAGAGCGGCCCCCCCTCCCGCCTGAACCGTACCAGGCCACATGCCCTCAACATTGGGAGGATGCTTTGGGGTCCCCCCAAAGCACCTTGTCCCCATGTTGATGAGGACAAGGGCCTCGTCCCCACAACCGTGCCCGGTGGTTGTGGGGGTCTGCGGGCGGGGGGCTTATCGGAATCTGGAAGCCCCCTTTAACAAGGGGACCCCCAGATCCCCCCCCCCCTGTGTGAAATGGTAAGGGGGTACAAAAGTACCCCTACCATTTCACCAAAAAAGTGTCAAAAATTGTAAAAATGACAGGAGACGGTCTTTGACAATTCCTTTATTAAAATCTTCTTTCTTCTTCTTCTGGTCTTCCTTTCTTCATCCTTCGGTTTCTTCATCTTCTCCTTCCGGCATCTTCTTTTTCCATCTTCTTCTTCCTCCGATCCGCTTCTTCTTGGCCTTCTCGTCCAGCATCGGTGTCTCTTCTGGGCCGCTCCGCGCAATGGGAGGCTCCCGCTGTGTGTGGCTTCTCTCCGGTATCTTCTTCCACGGCGTCGGTCCTTGAGGCTTCTCTCCCGCTGTGTGTGGCTTCTCTCCGGTATCTTCTTCCAGGGCGTCGGTCTCTTCTTGGGCCACTCCTCGCAATGGGAGGCTCCCGGTGTGTGAGGCTTCGCTTCGGCTGACAGGTCTTTTATAACGGAGGGCGGGGCCACCTGGTAAACCCCGCCCCCCTCTGACGCATGGGGACGTCATGGGGACTTCCCTATGGCTTTCCCCTCTGACGTCACGGGGAAAGCCATAGGGAAGTCCCCATGACGTCCCCATGCGTCAGAGGGGGGCGGGGTTACCAGGTGGCCCCGCCCTCCGTTATAAAAGACCTGTCAGCCGAAGCGAAGCCTCACACACCGGGAGCCTCCCATTGCGAGGAGTGGCCCAAGAAGAGACCGACGCCCTGGAAGAAGATACCGGAGAGAAGCCTCAGAGACCGACGCCGTGGAAGAAGATACCGAGAGAAGCCTCACACAGCGGGAGCCTCCCATTGCGCGGAGCGGCCCAGAAGAGACACCGATGCTGGACGAGAAGGCCAAGAAGAAGCGGATCGGAGGAAGAAGAAGATGGAAGAAGAAGATGCCGGAAGGAGAAGATGAAGAAAAGGAAGACCAGAAGAAAGAAGAAAGAAGATTTTAATAAAGGAATTGTCAAAGACCGTCTCCTGTCATTTTTACAATTTTTGACACTTTTTTGGTGAAATGGTAGGGGTACTTTTGTACCCCCTTACCATTTCACACAGGGGGGGGGGGGGCGGGATCTGGGGGTCCCCTTGTTAAAGGGGGCTTCCAGATTCCGATAAGCCCCCCGCCCGCAGACCCCCACAACCACCGGGCACGGTTGTGGGGACGAGGCCCTTGTCCTCATCAACATGGGGACAAGGTGCTTTGGGGGGGACCCCAAAGCATCCTCCCAATGTTGAGGGCATGTGGCCTGGTACGGTTCAGGGGGAGGGGGGGCCGCTCTCGTCCCCCCCTCTTTTCCTGCGGCCTGCCAGGTTGCGTGCTCGGATAAGGGTCTGGTATGGATTTTGAGGGGGACCCCACGCCATTTTTTTTGGCTGGGTTTCCCCTTAAAATCCATCCCAGACCTCAAGGGTCTGGTATGGATTTTGCGGGGGACCCTACGCCATTTTTTTTTTTTTTTGGCTGGGGTCCCCCTTAATATCCATCCCAGACCTGAAGGGCCTGGTTATTGAATTTGGGGGGACCCCCACGCTTTTTTTTGTTGTTTTTTTTTTTTTTTATCAATGACTTTTTTTTTTTTATGAATGGCTTTCAATGAATGACTGTTCTCTGTGTTACGGGAGCCGACAATTCATATAGCCGCGAGTGATTTTAAATAGCTTTCTTTCCTGCAAAAATGACACTTTTTGCAGGACAGTTCTAAGCACAGGAAACATGCGCCCCTTTACATGCATACTATAGACACCCCCCAGGTACGAAATTTAAAGGAATATTACACTTTTATTGTTTCACTTTAAGCATTATTAAAATCACTGCTCCCGAAAAAACGGCCGTTTTTAAAAGTTTTTTTTTGCATTGATACATGTCCCCTGGGGCAGGACCCGGGTCCCCAAACACTTTTTATGACTAACTTTTTAAAAATAAATGACTTCAATGACTGTTCTCTGTATTAAGGGGGACGGGAGCCGACACTTTATTATAGCCGTTCGGGTCCCCATTGACTTCAATGGGGTTCGGTGTTGGGGTCAAGTTCGGGTCAAGTTCGGTCCCGAACCCGAACTTTTTTCTGAAGTTCGGCCGAACCTGCCGAACCCGAACATCCAGGTGTCCGCTCAACTCTATTTGTTACTCTGATTAAACCGATTATATCTATAGACTGACGTAAGCAAGACAGGAACCAATTTGCCACTTGGCTGACTTGTATATATGATTGTGTTCCATGACTCTCCTGCAGACTGCTAAGTATGTTTAGAAATAAACTCAAATCTGGGAAAGATTTTCTGATGTTGTAGAGTTCAAAAGTCTTTTCAAGACTACAGCAGGATACATTTGAATAAATATTTAAACATCAGATATGGTTAAAAAGAAACTTTAATGGTTTTTGGTTAATTTTGTATAAAAAGGATAGTATAATGAAATTTTGTAAATCATTTTTTTTTTTTGCATAAACATTTTATTAAAAACATTTGAATAGAGCATATACATAGATGACTCTATGAGCCCAAAATAGTAACATAGATTTCAGCAGAACAAAAATATAATATAACATGTCTAAACATCTCTAAACATAAGCTTATTTTCAGATGGGGTAACGATGTTTAGGTGTACATACCCTAGGAGAGGGAGACAAAAAAGAAAAGAAAAAAAGAAAGGGGGGGGGGTAATTAGCTGTATTAGTCCTGGTCTATAGAGGAATGGCTTTCTCTATCAATCTCATCATAACTTATTGTGTTAAAGCGGAAGTGCATGGATGAAAGGCCATGTTTAGTATATGGCTCCAAATCTTCCAATTTCCTTTGGCCGTGTCCCTCAGTAGCAGGTCAAAACTAAATGGATCTCCTTACTTTCTGGGACTGGAGATAGAGAAGAGAAAAAAAAAAGGGGGGGAGAGGACAAAGGCGTAATGAGGAGAGGGGGTGAAGAAGTCACGACTACCCTCTCCAGCTTCCAGTGGTCAGAACACTAAAGTGCGTCACACCATTAGCGTGAGCCCAATTCTGTCTTTAAGGTCTGGGGTAATATTGCCCCAGTTGAGAATCAGTTTGCAGTATTTATAAGGTCTGGTATAGTTGGGATCTTTTGAAGATTGTCCAGGCTTCCCATATAGCAGTGAATTTGGAAATATTATCCAAGGCAGTATAGATCAGTTCCTCCATTTCAGCGAAGCGATTTATTAGAATAAACCATTCAGTCACGGAAGGCAGGGATGCAGACCGCCAATGGACTGGTATACACATCCTAGTAGCATTAATCATGTGCATGGCAACCGACTTATAGTACCGCTTTTTAGGAATTTTATCTAGATGTAGGAGATACTGTGCTGAGCAAAACTTCAGCGGGAGCAAGGACACTGTTGCTGTCAAGTTGTGTACTTTATGCCAGAAGGGCTGGAGTGTCGGGCAGTCCCACCAAATATGGACAATTGTATCTGACTCTTTGCCACAACACCAGCATTGATCAGAGACAGGGGGGGAGAATTTATGAATCAGGTCCGGGGTTCTATACCAGCGGATTTTCAATTTGTACCCATTTTCCTGAACAAAGACATTCAAGGACCCTTTGTGAATGTACAAATATATGCGGTCCCAGCTCTCCTCGTCTATCTCCGAGCCCAGGGCAGATTCCCAATAGGTACATTCTGAGCATAGAAGTGCAGAGGATTCTCCAAATAAGGAAGGATAGAGCATGGATATGACATGACTTTTGGGGGTCGAACGAGAACAGAGTGACTCCGTGATTGTTTAGGATCTTTGTAAAGCCTTTTTTGCTGGACGGATCATCTAGAAAGTGTTTAAGCTGGATATAAGGCCAGAATGGAAATGAACCCGTGTCAGAGAGCTCAGCAAGATCAGTTTGCCGCAAAATAATAGGCTCTTTGAAAATAATTTAGCCGAGACTGCGTGTACAGCGCAAGCCCTATCAAATTCATGTAGAGTGGCTCCAACTTGGGGATGAGTTAAAGCCTTTGGAGATACGTGTTCTCTAGAGAGCAAAGGTGTATAACATAAATCAGAGTTCGTTATCAGGTATTCTAAAGTCACCCAGTCTTTACATCGGATATGCACTCTCCAGTCGACGATTCGCGCTAAATGAACTACCCAGTAATAGTGTTGCAGGTCAGGGAGACCAATTCCTCCACACACCTTAGGGAGCACCAGCTTCGCCTAGCTTATCTGTGGGGGTTTATTGCACCAAAGGAAGGTCCTACATATGGACTTGTAAAGTCCAAAAAAAGAAGGTGGTGGGCGTATAGGTAGTGTTTGAAGTTTGTAGAGTAGTCGGGGAGGATCGTCATTTTAAGGATGGATGCTCGCCCAAACCACGAGATGGTGGGTTTATCCCATTTTTGGAGATCTTGGCGTATACTCTGTAATTTCATCTGGAAGTTTCTGCTGTAGAGCTCTGCTAGGTCAGCAGGGAGTTGGATACCTAGGTAGGTTATGGCTCCCGCTTTCCATTGAAAGGGAAAATTAAGTTGACATTGCTTGGACAGTTCCGTGGGTAGGGAAACGTTCAACGCAAATGATTTGGAATAATTGATTTTTAAGTTGGAGAGGAGTTTAAAGTGCTCCAGAATTTGCAGAAGATTGGGTAAGGACACTAGCAGGGAAGAGAGAAAAAAGTAGAACATCATTTGTAAAGGTCGCAATCTTAAACGCAAGTTCCTGTATCCGTGTGCCTTTGACATGCCTTTGACATCTGGATTGGCTCGGATGCAATGGAGGAGGGGTTCTAGCATAAGTATCGTATATAAAGCAAGGGAGAAAGGGGACATCCCTGTTTGGTTCCATCATGGATGGAGAAGGCGTCCGACAGATGGCCAGATGGTGTGACCGCGCACTCCCTACAGTTAGAACACATCCCTAGGACACACTTAACCCCTGCAGCACCCCCTACTGGTTAACCCCTTCACTGCCAGTCACATTTACACAGTAATCAGTGCATTTTTAATCGTCCCAAAAGAGCGCCAAAAGTTTCCGATTTGTCCGCCATAATGTCGCAGTCACGATAAAAATAGCCATTGCGGCGCGTGCGCAGAATGTCAGCAGAGGCTGACTCTGACTCTGACATTCTGCACACGCGCCGCAAAGACGTCATCACGCGGCACGCTACCCAGACGCCATGAATTATGGGCCTTGTAGGCTCACATGGACTCCGGGCACCCGCGCATGCGCAGAGGCCCCTTTCGTCCGCTGATTGGAGGGTGCCTTATCACGCCCCTCAATCTGGGAGACAGTACTTTAGCCGGCTCCGGCACTCATTAGTGTACCGGACACCGGAGGCGCCTGACGTAGCTGCAGTTTTCTCCCAAAGTAAGTTCCATTTATTCCACTTTTGCTAAACTCATACTTCCTTGCTCAGATCGCAATAGAGACTTCTTTACCCATCCTTAAACCATACCATTAATCTCTAATGTCCACAGGTGACTGTTTTTAGCCACACTCCCCAACTTTCAACTATCTGTTTGAAACAGTGTAAGCCTGTTTGCGTTTATATCAGTCCTGTTTGAATGCAGGTACGTTGCCACAAATCTTATTACAATTATAATTACTATACAAACATCCCTTTAATGCTACTTTTCAGTAATTATCATTCATTAATTATTACAGGCGCCTCCTTACCATCTCTATTAAATTATGTCCGAGTCCACCCAATTTTAGCTTCTATATTCAAATTAAAGTAAGTATTGAGACACAAGTCCATCATACAGTGATATGTCTTACAGTTGCGGAATATTTTACTCCGCAATTGGACAACATTGTATACACCTCTTTTTATCCAATAGATAGCAGAATTGTATGTAACATATTACTAAATGTATTGCCAGGTCTAGTATGTCTCCTGCTTTCTGTTGATTGGCACCCATCAAGCAGCTCCGCACAGGTGCACTATCGATCTCCAGATTAACACCTCATTTGGTGTTTCCTGGGTAAGTTGGGGCTGGGAATGGACGGTGGTTCACTCCATCTCATTAACCGGATAGGATGGGTGCATATGTGGATACACTTCCCTCCCCTTTCCAACACCTTCCCCCCCCCTCTCTCGTTCAGCTGTCTGGAAAGTCTGATTTCTGCACTATCAGTAATTATTGTCTGTTATCCATTTTTTGTAGATTTACTATATTCGCTTTGCAGGCCAGCCCTGAAGAAGCCATTATTATGGCGAAACATGTCGGATACTAAAATGGCCTGCATTATCAACTGAAGTTCTTCCTAAGTTGTATTAATGGTTACCTTTTTGTTGTAAACAATTTTTTTGAACCATTTAAGTTCTGTAAAGCCTAATTGTCATTATTCTTTATATCAGGGGCTTTGAGCTTTTGTAATGTTTGCCTATGGGCATTTGTTAATGAACCCTACTCCTTTTTAAATTATCTTCAATAAAATTATCTATTTTCAAATAAGCATTGAATTGTCAACAACCCATTTTATTTCACTTTTTTTGGCACTGTTATAATCCCTACAATCCACCTCCTATTCATATGTAGAATATGTATCGGCCTAAACCGAGGAAAAAAATGTTTTTTTATATATTTTTTGGGACTATTTATTATAGCAAAAAGATAAATATAATAATAATGCGTTTTTTTCAAAATTGTCGCTCTTTTTTTGTTTATAGCGCAAAAAATAAAAACTGCAGAGGTGATCAAATACCACCAAACATTGCACGATCGCGCAATTGTCAGTTAAAATTGACGCAGTGCCGAATCGCAAAAAAAACGCTCTGGTCTTTGGACAGCCCAATGATCCGGGACTGAAGTGGTTATAGAACAGTTTTTGGGATAAGATATTACGCCAGCGCGCACTTTAGAAAAGCTCTTCTAGTAGACGTGCACGCATTTCCACCAATTCATTCGATGTTTTAAGTGCTAAGGTTCGTTTATGCTGAGCCTCCAGGGTACGTATCTTAGTGGACAGTGTTAACACCAAGACTTGCTGTTCCTTTTTTTTTCCGTGCTGAGGCAGAAAGCAACTGGCCTCTAATGACACATTTGTGAGCCTCCCATTGTGTTATGGGAGAGACTTCCAGGGTGTCATTACGGATGAAGGCCCCTATCTCTTGTCTAAGATTTGTTAGGTCCCCAGGGTCCACGAGAAGAGACGCATAATAATAACAAGTTAAACTCATGCTCTTTCAATCGGGTCTCCTAGATTTGGGGGGTGGCTTTAACGTACCTCTAGATCCCCTAACAGATACCTCAACTGGCACTTCCTCCCTTCCCTACATAATATGTCTGTCCCACAAAACGTTGAGAAGGGGGCGGAGCTCCCTTCTAAGCTGGAGTGTGATAACAGATAGATCTTGGAAAATTTGTATGGGAGAGCCTTCATGTTGCAGCGGCCCTTGGTTGGGGGCTAAACGTATTACTTCTGGGTGAAGCTGACCAGGCAACATACTGTATTCCTATGAGAATCCCCGTCTCAACCTCTAGGCCTAAGGGCCCTGTGACATCTCTCCATCTCTATGGGAGCATCTGGAGGTCTGCCAAGGAGTGTATTGCATATTGCCCACACCGCTGGTTGTAGCTGAGGGCCTTCTATTGTTTCTGGGATTCCCCTAATGGGCAGGTTGCGCCTACGGCACCTATTATCAAGGTCTTCGATGTGGCGATGCATCTCAATGAGATGCTGGGCATGTGTATCAGTGACCTGCTGTACCTGCCTTATTGCTGCTCCATGCGTCATGGCCGTCGATTCAACAGTCTCTAGGTGGGAGGCCACAGCTCTAAGATCAGTTTTTAGATCTGATCATAGGCGTGTGCACAGGGTGTGCCGGGTGTGCCTGGGCACACCCTAATCACCCCGAGCGCAACACGCACAGTGGCAGCTGGGTGGCCAGTGCTGGAACTCTCTGTGTTCCAGCAGCCGGCACAGAAAGGAGATGCAAGCAGAGTGGCAACAGTAGCTGAGCGCTGGAACCCTCTCTGTGTACCAGCACTCAGCACAGGAAGAAGTACACTGTCTGCGGCTGGGTTTTTTACCATCGGGACCTCCAGAGCTGGCCTCTAGTGTCTGCACACACAAATCCCTCCCTGCTCTCCCTATACACAGAGGAGGGGCGGGGCGGAGTATCCACTTGGCTGCTCTAGTCTCACACCCGCAGCATCAAGAGAAGCAGATGGACTAAAAACTGCAGCAGTATAGAAATGTATTTTTAATTAATTAATTAATTTATTATTTATTTATTTTTACCTTGCTTCAGGGTAAAAAAGATACACTATATTGTCAAAAGTATTGGAACATCTGCCTTTACACACACACATGAACTTTAATGGCATCCCTAAAGGCCACCCTTTGAAGCTAGAACAGCTTCAACTCTTCTGGGAAGGCTGTCTACAAGGTTTAGGAGTGTGTCTATGGGAATGTTTGACCATTCTTCCTGAAGCACATTTGTGAGGTTGTGCACTGAGGCCTGGCTTGCAGTCTCCACTCTAATTCCAAAGGTGTTCTATCAGGTTCTATCAGGTTAAGGTCAGGACTCTGTGCAGGCCAGTCAAGGCCCACCCCAAACTCGCTCATCCATGTCTTTATGGACCTTGCTTTGCACACTGGTGCGCAGTCATGTTGGAACAGAAAGGCTCCTGAAATTGTCCAAAATGTCTTGGTATGCTGACGCCTTAAGTGATCCCATCACTGGAACTAAGGGGCCACGCAAAACCCCTGAAAAACAACTCCACACCCTAACCCCCCTCCACCAAATGATTTGGACCAGTGCTCAAAGCAAGGTCCATAAAGACACGGATAAGCGAGTTTGGAGTGGAGGAACTTGACTGGCCTGCACAGAGTCCTGACCTAAACCCGATAGAACATGGTTGAGAAGAATTAGAGTGGGAAGGCCTTCGCGCCAACATCAGTGCCTGACCTCACAAATGCGCCTCTGGAAAAATGGTCAAGCATTCCCATAGACACACTCCTAAACCTTGTGGACAGCCTTCCCAGAAGAGTTAAAGCTGCAAAGTGTGAGTTAACTCAATATTGAACCCTAACTAACACCGGTATGCCATTAAAGTTCATGTGAGTGTAAAGGCAGATGTCCCAATACTTTTGACAATATAGTCTATATTAAAGTGGAAGCACGCCAATAACATCTTGACTCTTGCCCAACTCATTGAAAAAAAAAGGAAATATTTACTGAAGAAGTAAAAAAAAGTCAACAATGCTGATCGCTGTCTCTAAAAATAATAATTTCCTGGATGATCGAGTAAATTTAGAACATATTATGCCACCATAATGTGCAAGTACCTTACAAGCGTGCCCTCCTCCAGCTCAGCCCAATTCAGCTGTCATTCTCTAGTCCATCCCCATCTACCATTTCCTCCATGGCTTCTTCCGGGTTCCCAGACACCCTCTCCTTCCACTGGATGGCCACTGATGATGCAACTCTTGCGCATGTGCACAGGAGTCATATTATTCTTGCCACCTGGCTCTATTTGTAAAATGCCAAGTGTAAACCTTATATGTCTTGTATGTCTGTTCAGCTTAAACATCTCTAACCCCTAGCAATTTTTTGGAGCTTAGTCACACTTTTTCGTCAATGTTTAGGTATATAGACCTCTGACCAGTTATAGTGCGGCAGGTTGGCTTAACTGCGCAAATCGCCGTAGGTGTACATCGGGCTCGAAAAACAGAGTTCTGTGGGTGTGCATGCACGCCCATTGGTCAGCGGGGGAACCAATCAGTGGGTCCGGCGGACTCGATGTCCGCCAGCCACCCACAATCGTTCCCCACAGTGCCAGAATGGGGATCGGCCATAGTAAACCAGGCAGATCTCTGTTCTGACAGGGATCACACAGAGATCTTGTCTTTCTGCTATGCACGAAGACGGATCTTTGTGTTATCCCAAGCAGCCCATCCCCCTCACACAGTTAGAAACACACAGTGAGGGAACACAGTTAATCCTTTGATTGCCCCTGATGTGAACCCCTTCCCTGCCAGTGCCATTAGGACAATGTCAGTGCATATTTTTAGCACTGATCACTGTAATAATGTCACTGATTCCCCAAAAAGTGTCAAAAATGTCAGTTATGTGTCTGATATGTCCACCGCAATCCTGCTAAAAATTGCTGATCACCACCATTACTAGTAAAAAATAAATAAATAATAAAAATGGCATAAATCTACCTATTTTGTAGACTCTATAATTTTTGCGCAAACTAATCAATATACGCTTATTCGTTTTTCTTTTCATTTCTAGCAGAATACATATTGGCCTAAATTGATGAAGAAATTTAATAGTAAAAAAAAAAAAAATATTGGGTATGTTTTATAGCAGAAAGAATTTTCGAAATTGTGGCTCTTTTTTTATTTATAGCGCAAAAAATAAAAACCTCAGAGGTGATCAAAACCAACAAAGGAAAGTTCTATTTGTGGCAAAAGAAGGACACAAATTTTGTTTGGGTACATCGTCGCACGACCGCGCAATTGTCAGTTAAAGTAACGCATTGCCGTAGTGCAAAAAATGGCCTGGTCATTAAGGGGGTTAAATGTCATTATTAAATAAGAAAAATAATTCCATGTTAAATATAGTTTGCTTTTAATTTAATTACAAATTGTGACAATCATATGAGTTTAATTAACTAAGCCATATACATCAGGGAACATATGTTTCAAATAGTGATGGACAAGATCAGTCAGAAATGATCAAACAAATGAAAGATGTAGCAGAGGAGAGGCATTTTTTGCCATACAATCATACACATTAAAAAGTATAAACTTTTGTTGTCCTCCCCCCACAGAAGATAGTTAGCAAAAGTATTGCCACACAATGTAGCAGCTCAAAAAAACTACAGTGGATGCTATTTTTGCTGTAGGGAGAAAGAGCAGCAGAACCCCACAACTTTAGCCTGAAAATGTTTATTGAGCCAGAAAATGCATTGCTGAACATTGCTGAACAACAGAGTTTCACAGGGCTTTGGTTCTGTTGCTGTACGAGTTACCAATCGCAGATTACTTTCAATTTTTATTTTTCTCTGTTTTAATCTGTTTTCTAAAAATCTTGCTAGAAGAAGCCATATTACACATACAGAAGAATGGTTAGACAGTGATAAGATAAAGGAGTGTTAGTAAATAGGGAATAATGGAGCTTTCACACGGTTACTCTTTGTAGCCCAAAAGATGATAGCCTTAAAGTGCGTGTCTGTTATGCCGCGTACACACGACTGGAAATTCGGCCAGCAAAAGACAGATGAGAGCTTTTGGTCGGAAAAAGCGAACGTGTGTATGCTCCATTGGACTTTTGCTGGTCAAATTCCCAAAATATATAAAGGCTTATTGAGAGCATGTTCTCAATTTTTCGGTCGTAACGACCAAAAATTCTGATCGTCTGTACCAATTCCGGCGCAAAATTCCTATGCATGCTCGGAAACAATTTGACGCATGCTCGGAAGCATTGAACTTCATTTTCTCTGTGTTCTTGACGGTGGAAAGTTCAGCAAACTTTTGTGTGACCGTGTGTATCCAAGCCAAAGATTGAGTGGAATTACGTTGGAAAAAACATCCAAGATTTTTCCGACGGAAAATCCGCTCGTGTGTACGGGGCATTAGTCCAACAACTGTGGAGGAATGGAAAACTGAGTTAAATTTTATTTAAAAAGCATTCATATTTATTTTGAAAAGCCACACACAAATTTGAAGCAATTTGGTCCAGATGGATAAATGTGATGTACCCCACTATTGTTTACTGTTAACAGTTACAATAAGTAAAATGGTTATTACTGGAAACCTCCGGGGGTTGCAGTAGGATGGGAGTTGTAGTACAGGAGGATGTTTATTACTGTATCTTGGTCTAAGGCCGCGTACACACGATCAGACTTTCCGGCGGGATTGTCTGCTGGACTAGAGTCCGCCGGACATTCCAACCGTGTGTGGGGCTCCGGCAGACTTTTTGTTCCCAAAAGTCCGGCGGACTAAGTTTTAAGTTTTGACTTAAAATTGTCCGCCGGACTCAGCAGTCCGGCGGACAATCCCGCCGTATGTGTGCTAGTCCGCGGGACTTTTGAAATTAACGGACTTGCCTCACACACGTAGGAAAGTCCGTTCATTTAGAACGTGACTCCAGGTAGACGGGACTAGCGAAGGAAGTCAATGCCGCCGCGCTAGCCCGTCAGCTGGTATGGATTTAAAGGGGAATCCCTACGCCGAAAAAAACGGCGTGGGGGTCCCCCCAAATCCATATCAGACCCTTATCCGAGCACGCAGCCCGCACTGTGCTGTGACTTATACAGTATAGGGACAAGGGGCGGGTCACCTGCTCATGTCACATGGTGACCCCGCCCCCATATGATGTCACAGTCCCAGCATCCTCCGGGACTGTGACATCATAAAGGGGCGGGGTCACCATGTGAAATGAGCAGGGGACCCGCCCCTTGTCCCTATATAAGTCACAGCACAGCGTGTTTCTGCCATTACGGCCAGAGAGAGAGTGTTGTGTCGACATCGGATGAAGAAAGAAGAACAAGAAGATGAAGGCGGCGGCGACAACAGCGACGGCAACACAAGCCCGGGCCACCGCTCGTAAAAGAGCTGGAAGAAGAAAGCGGAGGCCCGGCAAGAAGAACAGAAGAGACCCCCGAAGACCCCCGAAGTCGGAACAAGACCCCCAGACGGCGGCGGCTACGACGAAGAAGAAAGCCGGGCTAGCTAGTAAAACAGCAGAAGATAGCGGAGGAGTCCGGCGAGAAGACCCCACAAAGATGGACAAAGACCCCCGGAGCTGGGCAATAAAGTATTTTAAAAAATTGTGTCGTTTTTTTTATTTATACTTTTTTCCCTAGGTGAATGGGTAGGGGTACATCGTACCCCATACTCATTCACATAGGGTGGGGGGCCCGTATTTGGGGGCCCCCTTATTAAAGGGGGCTCCCGGATTCCGATAAGCCCCCCGCCCGCAGACCCCGACAACCAACGGCCAGGGTTGTCGGGAAGAGGCCCTTGTCCTTATTAACATGGGGACAAGGTGCTTTGGGGTGGGGGGGCCCCCCTTTCCCCAGAGCACCCCCCATGTTGAGGGCACGCGGCCTGGTACGGCTCAGGAGGAGGGGGGCTTGCTCATCCCCACCCCCTTTCCTGACCGGCCGGGCTGCGTGCTCGGATAAGGGTCTGATGTGGATTCGGGGGGGACCCCATCGCCGTTTTTTCAGCGTAGGGATTCCCCTTTAAATCCATACCAGGTGACGGGGCTAGCGAGGTGTCAATGTCAATGTCACCGATCGAGGCGGCGGCATTCACCTCCTTCGCTAGTCCCGTCTACCTGGAGTCACATTCTAAATGAACGGACTTTCCTCCGTGTGTGGGCAAGTCCGTTCATTTCAAAAGTCCCGCAGACTTTGGCCAAAACTCCGGCGGATTGTCCGCCGGAAAAGTCTGGGCGTGTGTGGGTAAGTCCACACGTTTGGAAAGGCCGGCGGACCTCGGCTGGAAAGTCTGTGCGTGTGTACGCCTCATAACACTTGTTCCTTTTTTGTTTCTTGTCCATCTGTCCTGATTAAAAAAAAATAGGATGTAATGTATACATGAACATTGGAATTATGAAGAGAAATGTTTCTACTCTGTCTTCACGTGTTGTATGAGCAACATTTTTTTAATGCAAAAACTCCTCTTTAAGTTAAATAAAGTTGCAGGAGCATATATTGGCCACACTGTATAGAAACCCACTTTAGCTGTATTTTTTTCTTTTGTCATTTTGTTTAGCATAAAAATAAAAACAAATGTGGGGTAATGTTGATGGGGACAAGGGCCTCGTCCCCACAACCCTGGCCATTGGTTGTGTGGGTCTGTGTGCAGGGGGCTTATCGGAATCTGGAAGCCCCCTTTAACAAATAACTCCTTTATTAAAAAAGATTTTTAAAAAAAGTGTCCCGCAATGTACATGCACCGCCAGTCAATCACGCTACCCGACGGACCTGAAAGATAGAAAAAAACTAAAAATACTCTGCCTCCATGAGACAGCTGTTATATAGGCAAGGGGCGGGGCCACCCGCTGACATAACCGGATGACCCGGCCCTTGCCTATATGTCATAGCCAAGAGACAGCAGTCTGCGGGATGCCTCCAATTAATGCTGAGCTTTTTTTTTTTTTCTATTTTTTGGGTCTGTCGAACGGCATGATTGAAGATGGCTGGACATTGTGGGACACTTTTTTTTCCTTTTTTAATAAAGGAAGTGTCAAAAACTGTCTATTGTGGTTTTTACTTTTTGACCCTTTTTTTGGTAATTGGGTTAGGGGCTTCCAAATTCCGATAAGCCCCTTGCCCGCAGGCCCGCACAACCACTGGGCCAGGGTTGTGGGGAAGAGGCCCATGTCCCCATCAACATGGGGACAAGGTGCTTTGGGGGGACCCCAAAGCACCCTCCCCATGTTGAGGTCAAGTGAAAAGTGGCCTGGTATGGTCCAGGAGGGGGGGGTGATCGCTCGTCCACCTGCATCCTGGCCTGCCAGGATGCTTGCTCAGATAAGGGTCTGGTATGGATTTTGGGGGGACCCCACGCCAATTTTTTTTTTTTTTTCATTTTGGCGTGGAGTTCCCCTTAAAATCTTTGCCAGACCCAAAGGGCCTGGTATTGATTTTGTGGGGGACCCCACGCCAATTTTTTTTTAAATTTTGGCATTAAGTTCTCCTTTAAATCTATACCAGACTCAAAGGGCCTGGTATTGACTGGGGGGGACCCATGCCATTTTTTTTCTTAATTCTGTCATAGAGTTCCCCTTAACCACTTCAATACTGTATTATATACTGTACACTGACTGCACTATATATATATATATATATTAGACTGCTTGCACTATATATATATATATATATATATATATATATATGCACACAGTATCTCACAAAAGTGAGAACACTCCTAAGTGAAAACGTCCAAATTGGCCCATTTAGCCATTTTCCCTCCCCGGTGCCATGTGACTCGTTAGTGTTACAAGGTCTCAGGTGTGAATGGGGAGCAGGTGTGTTAAATGTGCTGTTATCGCTCTCACTCTCTCATACTGGTCACTGGAAATTTAACATGGCACCTCATGGCAAAGAACTCTCTGATGATCTGAAAAAAAGAATTGTTGTTCTACATAAAGATGGCCTAGGCTATAAGAACATTGCCAAGACCCTGAAACTGAGCTGCAGCATGGTGGCCAAGACCATACAGCGGTTTAACAGGACAGGTTCCACTCAGAACAGGCCTCTCCATGGTCGACCAAAGAAGTTGAGTGCACGTGTTCAGCATCCTATCCAGAGTTTGTCTTTGGGAAATAGACATATGAGTGCTGCCACCATGGCTGCAGAGGTTGAAGGGGTGGGGAGTCATCCTGTCAGTGCTTAGACCATACGCCACACACTGCATCAAATTGGTCTGCATAGCTGTCATCCCAGAAGGAAGCCTCTTCTAAAGAGGGTGCACAAGAGAGCCTGCAAACAGTTTGCTGAAGACAAGCAGACTAAGGACATGGATTACTGGAACCATGTCCTGTGGTCTGATGAGACCAAGATAAAATTATTTGGTTCAGATGGTGTCAAACGTGTGTGGCGGCAACCAGGTGAGGAGTACAAAGACAAGTGTGTCTTGCCTACAGTCAAGCATAGTGGTGGGAGTGTTATGGTCTGGGGCTGCATGAGTGCTACCGGCACTGGGGATCTACAGTTCATTGAGGAAACCATGAATGCCAACATGTACTGTAACCTACTGAAGCAGAGCATGATCCCCTCCCTTCAGAAACTGGGCCGCAGGGCAGTATTCTAATATGAAAACAACCCCAAACACACCTCCAAGATGACCACTGCCTTGCTAAAGAAGCTAAGGGTAAAGGTGATGGACTGGCCAAGCATGTCTCCAGACCTAAACACTATTGAGTACCTGTGGGGCATCCTCAAACAGAAGGTGGAGGAGCGCGATTTCTCTAACATCCACCAGCTCCGTGATGTCGTCATGGAGGAGTGGAAGAGAAATCCAGTGGCAACCTGTGAAGCTCTGGTGAACTCCATGCCCAAGAGGGTTAAGGCAGTGCTGGAAAATAATGGTGGCCACCCAAAATATTGACACTTTGGGCCCAATTTGGACATTTTCATTTAGGAGTGTACTCACTTTTGTACTCACTGTGGGAGAAAGCTCTTGATTGAAGTTGTATTTTGCATCATAAACTGGTTCAATGTTGTCTTTCAATGGGTTGTTTACTTTTATATAGTGTTTTTTGGACTGAAGTTTTAAGCAAGCTGCCAAAAAAAAATTAAAAATAGCGCAACAGTTCCATAACTTCTACTTGTTTTTATGGAAGAGTTTACTACTAGCCTGTGGCAAATGTTTAACTGAGAAATATTACTTGGACAAGAAGCATGCCATTCCAGAACTGCAACTACTTATGATAATATATTGGATTTAGGGTCAGACGATGAAGATAAAATACCAGGCAAGATATGGAAAACTGGACAATCAAGAGATGGAGAGAAAAGTAGGTGTAATGGTTACAGATACCACAAAGAATTGGCAGGAGACAGAGTTATTTGTTGCATATTTACCCTACCCTGCAGCTCTTGTATGTGACAGTGCTGCATCTAACTTCTTTGGTAGGTGCTAAGTTAAGATGGTGTCATCATTACATGTAATATTTTCACATTATCAATGGAAAAAGAATATTTGGAAATGAAGGCATAAGGGGTTGATTTACTAAAGGCAAATCAACTTTGCAAGGGAATTTTCCATTAGCTTAGTACGTTTTATGAAAATTCACTTGGCAAAGAACACCCAAACAAAATGTATTTTCCTTCCACATAACTGGATGATGGAAGCTGACAAAGCTTCATCTCATTCAATAAGCTAAGGGAAAGCTCCCTTGCAAAGTGTAAATTCTCTTAACAGCCTATTTGCTTTTGGTAAGAAAACCCAAAGTGATGACATGATCATTAGGTTGTCCAAGGCTGAATGTTTTAACCCCTTCCCGACCAGCCGACGCAGTTGTATTGTGGCAGGTTGGCTCCCCTGGGTGATGCGAGTGTCCGGCGGGCACAATGACCGCCGGGCACCCGCGTTCGCTCATGACAGAGAGAGAACCGGGATCTGTGTGTGCAAACACACAGATCCCGGTTCTCTCAGGGGAGAGGAGACAGATAGTGTGCTCATACTAAGTATGTACACCAATCTCTCTCCTCCCCTAGTCAGTCCCATCCCCCCACATCTAGGGAACACAGTTAACCCCTTGATCGCCCCCTAGTGTTTACCCCTTCCCTGCCAGTGACATTTGTACAGTAATCAGTGCATTCTTATAGCACTGATCTCTGTAAAATTGTCAATGGTCCCAAAAATGTGTCAAAAGAATATCGCAGTTCATATAAAAATCGCAAAAACCGCCATTACTAGTAAAAAAAATATATATATATAAAAATTCCATAAATGATCCCCTATTTTATAGACGCTATAACTTTTGCAGAAACCAATCAATATACTTATTGCGATTTTTTTTACTAAAAATATGTAGAAGAATACATATCGGCTTAAACTGAGGAAATTTTTTTTATTACCCATCCCGTTCGGTTCCTTGGTTCTCCAAAAAACATATACCATCCGATATCCAATCTCACCCTTTCATTGGTGCAACCCTGCATGTTTTTGATAGGGCATGTAAGACCCATGCGATCTCTGCCAAAGAATGTGTGATTACCCCTATTAAGGGGAACCCGGATTTTATTCCAGAATTGGTCAAGACCTACTTGTCCGCGGAATGGCCTTATGCAGTGATGCAAGCCAAACATTTATTTTCCAGGGGCAGGTTCCTCTGCCAGAGAGAGCTTGCAGCCCTATCACTAACCAAATCCTTCCCCTTTTGGGCATACCTACAACTTGAACACTACTTAGATAACCCAGCGACTAGGGAAAACTTCACAAAAATCCCCACCTTTTTTGAGTCACTGTGCTCTGGTCCGCCCCCCAACGACACGTGATCTCAATACTTTATGCCTCCATGTTCCAGGATTAATGCAGTACCCTACAAGCAGAACGTGATTTCTGGGAGACCCAATTAAACATTGTAATACTGGAGTCCAGCTGGGACTGCATTCATTTATACACTCATAAAGGATCACTGAATGTCCACACCCAGGAGAATGGGTAAAAGATTAAAATGCGGTGGTATAAAACACTTGAATTACTTCACAAATTCATACCCATGGTCTCCGACCATTGTTGGAGGTGTGGCCAAGACCTGGGTTCCTTCCTTCACATATGGTGGGAGTGATTCAGCCATACTGGCAGAAGGTACACAATGCAACGACTGTGGTCTCTTCGCTCCCCCTGGAATTTGCGCCTGCACAGTATCTTCTTCATCTTTCCAAAATATCCAAGAAAAGATATTATAAATCTGTGGCTATGCATATGATAAACACTGCTAGGCTATGCTTACCGGTTCTTTGGAAGTCCACATCGACTCCATCAATGAAAGAATGGGTGTCACGCATTAACCCCATTGCAGGGATAGAGGAGCTGATCTATACCACCCAAGATAGGATCTCCAGCTTTACGACGACATGGGAAACCTGGTTTAAGTACTGTAACTCCCAAGAATACAAAAATCGGGTGCGAGATAATGGCTGAAAAACTTGATGTCACCACAGTGCATACACACAGACAGGAGAGTGCCCGACCACCTTAATTAATATCTGCTTACCAGATAGCAAGCATAAAGGGTAGATGGCTATAACCCAGCCAAGGCCTTTAGCTTGCAGATGTCAACACTGATACCGGTGGGCTGGATCATGTAGATCGCTTTCTCTCTCCACCTATGATGTCCATCTTATACTCGAATGGATGTCCCAAAAGAAAACAAACAAAAGACTGTAATCAAAAGGCACCGGCTCAGTAGAACAGTATGAGGCCTGGGAGCCTGTGGGAATGCTCCACCACACCTCAGCCCAGATCAAATGGCTGAATCCCAGGTGACTGCATAGAGATATCTAGTGACTCCTATTAGCAGATGGATATGTTCATAGAAGTCAAAAAGATTCACTATGCTTCAATCGTAGTTATTCACTCAGATAGGTGGATGGTATATATTTTCAAGTCTTGGAAAGACAATCAAAGGAAAGGCATTCCAGGATGGAAAAACAAGCTGAATTTGCAGCTAGCTGAGATGTTACAAATAACGTCTCCTCAGTGTTCCCCACATGCAAGTGGCTCATCTGTCCACTTGCGTCGCTTTAACTGACAATTGCGCGGTCATGCGGCGTAGCTCCCAAACAAAATTGACTTCCTTTATTCCCCACAAATAGAGCTTTCTTTTGGTGGTATTTGATCACCTCTGCGTTTTTTATTTTTTAAACAAAAAAAGAGTGTAAATTTTGAAAAAAATACATTATTTTTAAAATTTTTGCTATAATAAATATCCCCCAAAACATATATAAAAAAAAAAATATTTTTTTCTCAGTTTAGGCCAATATGTATTCTTCTACATATTTTTGGTAAAAAAAAATTGCAATAAGCGTTTATTGATTGGTTTGTGCAAAAGTTATAGCGTCTACAAAATAGGGGATAGTTTTATGGCATTTTTATTAATATTTTTTTTTTTTACTAGTAATGGCAGTGATCAGCGATTTTTATCGTGACTGTGACATTATGGCGGACACGTCGGACAATTTTGACACATTTTTGGGACCATTGGCATTAATGCAGCAATCAATGCTAAAAAATTGCATTGATTACTGTAAAAATGTCACAGGCTGTGAAGGGGTTAACCACTAGGGGGCGGGGGTGGGGTTAAGTGTGTCCTAGGGAGTGATCAGTGTCCTGTCACTAGGCAGAACGGGCAGATGCTGTATTTACATCGGCATCTCCACTTTCTTCTGCTCCGTGACACGATCGTGGGCACCCGACAGGCGCACGGCACGGTCACGGAGCTCACGGCGGGCACACGGCAGGAAATCCAATGTAACGTACGGGTATGTTACTTTGCCCAGCCGTGCTATTCTGCCGACATAAATGTACAGGAGGTGGTCAGCAAGCGGTTAATAAAAATCTTTATGGAAAAAAAAGTTCCAACCATCAAGCTAGAAAAGTGCAGGCTTGTATTGGGTTGGTCATCTCCATATGCTAAGTTACCCATTAGAAGAGTTCCTGCAGAATTATTTACAGCTCTCATGTTAAAAAAACACCATCTAAATCCTCCCTTTAATGTAGAAAGACATTCTTAAATAGAACATGTGTGCAAGCTGCAACAAAATCCTTTGTTAGCCAGGGTTTTAATTGAGACATAATGGACTCAAATTCAGGAATAAATGTTTTTTTAACCACAAAATCAATTAGATCTTATTCCAGTCAGTGACTCTGGCTTTGATTGTGCTAAATGATAAAATGGAATGGGAATATAACTGAAAAAGCCACTTTTATCTCAGAAGTGGTTAAAAAGGAATTCCTAGAAAATACAGGAGGTACAACATTTCTATTTTAGCATGCATTTTAATTTTAAGGAATTCTTTCAAATTAGTTTAAACAAGGTCTCCATAGTTTAGAATAAAAAGATCTGCTTTAAATTACAATGACTATTTTCTGCCAATCAATTCCCTTGGTAGCCTACAAAAAAGAGCAGGACACAATATTTCTCAGAGATCAAATATACACCCATGGAAGTTCATATCTTCTGAGGGATAAACAAAGGGTTTCCGGGAACAGACTTCGACTTAACCAAATATCTTACATAACTAACTCCTTTTAAAAATTTCTAGTAAAAAAGAACATATAATACAATAACAACTTTTTTTTCTAATCCCGGAATGACGTGCAATTCAGTTGTACATAGTTTTTTGTTTTATTCATTTGCGTAATGTCCGCTTTGCCATTTTTTGTTATTTTGTATTATGTCTTGTAAACTGAATTTACACATATGGTGATTTTATCATGGAAAGAGTAATAGTGTTTTTGCTTATTTAAATTGAATGTACAGTGTTTTCAAATAAATATTAATATTTCTTTAATAATTTTACTTCAAATGAAAAATACATTAAGAAAAGGCAGATACAATTAAAAAAAGAAAAAAGAGGAACTAGTTTTTGTTGTGCTCTTTAGAAAAACTATTGTATTCTGTAAATTTTTTAATTAATGTTTTAGAACTGTTTTATTATATACTATATATACATTATTTGCTTTTTAAATAAATACGGCTATGTAATGCATGACAAAGGATTCCTAGAGCACAATAAATTGACTATTGAGTTACCTTAAAGACTCTTAGACAGAATTGCATGAAGGGAGAGGGAGTGAAGGAATGATTAATTGCTCCGACTTATTCATTTGTTTATGTACATGTCATCTTGAGTTGATGAGCTCTGCAAACAAAAAACATTAATATTATCCAGAAATTGAGAACATATGCCAATAAAAATATAGAACATATATACAAAACCAATATACAAAACCAATACTTATTCTCTTTTAAATTAATTTATGGTCCAAATAAAATAAATTTAACAGCATAAGAAGATGTGGAAACGAATTTCTAACCTCCTGAAAATTCATCCAGAAGTTTCTCTACTTCATAGAGGAGATTAAGTGCATTATCCTTTGTCCTGTGCATGTCAAATGATGGCGGGATTACATGTAAACCAAGTGGTGTGATATCCGGTTCCTCTCTCCCCTCTCTCTGTCCAGTGTGAAAGGAAAGGGGAGAGATCGGATGTAGCAGCGCTGTGGGCTGGATGTGTAGTGCCCACAGCGCTGCACTGTTACAATTGCAGCACTCATCCCAGTCATCCATCCATCCATGCTCAGCCATCCCTCTATTACTCAGCCATCAATACTCATCCATCCATGCTCAGCCATCAATAATAATCCATCCCTCCATCCATACTCATCCATCCCGCCATCCATACTTGGCCATCCTGTCATCCATACTCAACCATCAATACTCAGCCATCGATACTCATCCATCCCTCCATCCATACTCATCCATCCCACCATCCATACTCTGCCATCAATACTCATCCATCCCTCCATCCATACTCATCCATCCCTCCATCCATACTTGGCCATCCCGCCATCCATACTCAGCCATCAATACTCATCCATCCTTCCATCCATACTCAGCCATCCCTCCATCCATGTTCGGCCATCAATATTCAGCCATCCCTCCATCCATACTCAGCCATCCCTCCATCCATACTCAGCCATCCTGCCATCCATACTCACCCATCAATACTCATCCATCCCTCCATCCATACTCAGCCATCCCTCCATCCATCCCTCCATCTATACTCATCCATCCCTCCATCCATACTCGGCCATCCCGCCATACATACTAATCCACCCCGCCATCCATACTCATACATCCCCCTATCCATACGCATCCATCCCGCCATCCATATGCATCCATCCCACCATCCATAAATAGCCATCCATCCATGCTCAGCCATCCCTCTGACATACTTATCCACCCATCCATGCTCAGCCATCCATACACAGCAATACTCATCCATCCATGCTCAGCCATCCCATCCACCCCCAGCCATACTCATCCATCCCTCCATCCATACTCAACCATCCCTCCATCCATACTCAGCCATCCTGCCATCCATACTCAGCCATCAATACTCAGCCATCCCTCCATCCATACTCGACCATCCCGCCATCCATATTCGGCCATCCCGCCATCCATACTCGGCCATCCCACCATCCATACTCAACCATCCTGCCATCCATACTCAGCCATCAATACTCAGCCATCCCATTATCCATACGCATCCATCCCACCATCCATACGCATCCATCCCGCCATCCACGATCAGCCATCCATCCATTCTCAGCCATCCCTCTGTCATACTTATCCACCCATCCATGCTCATCCATCCATATTCAGCCATCCCTTCATCCATGCTCGGCCATCAATACTCATCCATCCCTCCATCCATACTCAGCCATCCCGCCATCCATACTCAGCCATCAATACTCATCCATCCCTCCATCCATACTCAGCCATTGCTCCATCCATACTCGGCCATCCCTCCATCCATACTCGGCCATCCCGCCATCCATACTCAGCCATCCATACTCATCCATCCCACCATCCATACTCATCCTGCCATCCATACGCATCCATCCCGCCATCCATGATCAGCCATCCATCCATGCTCAGCCATCCCTCTGTCATACTTATCCACCCATCCATGCTCAGGCATCCATACTCAGCAATACTCATCCATCCATACTCATCCATTCCTCCATCCATACTCAGCCATCCCTCCAACCATACTCAGCCATCAATACTCATCCATCCCTCCATCCATACTCAGCCATCCCTCCATCCATACTCAGCCATCCCGCCATCCATACTCAGCCATCCATACTCATCCATCCTGCCATCCATACTCATCCCGCCATCCATACTCATCCATACTCATCCATCCCCCTATCCATATGCATCCATCCCGTCATCCATACGCATCCATCCCGCCATCCATGATCAGCCACCCATCCATGCTCAGCCATCCATACTCAGCAATACTCATCCATCCATGCTCAGCCATCCCATTCAACCCCAGCCATACTCAGCCATATTCGGCGATACCCAGCCGATCTCAGCCGTACTCAGCCATACTCAGCCTCTGAATGTGGCCAAGCTGTGGAAAAGTCTCACACATGTGGTATTGCCGTACTCAGGAGGAGTAGTAGAATCTATTTAGGGGTGTAATTTTTGGTATGTACATGCTATGTGTTAGAAATATTGTATGAATGGACAACTTTGTGTTTAAAAAAATGCATTTTCATTTTCTTTCCACATTTTTCAAAGTTGTCGGAAAATGTGATTATTCTGAACGTGGTGACGTTCGTTGCATAGGACGGAACTACGTAGAGGCTAGTAGCCAATAGCTTTGGTCTCGTAATTTGATCTGAGCATGCGTGGCACTTTGTCTGTTGGAATTCTGTACGCACGATCGGAAAAAGTCAGTCGGACTTTGTTGTCGGAAAATTTGAGAGCAGGATCTCAAATTTTTTCCGTCGGAAATTCCGACTGAAAAAGTCAGATGGAGCCCACACACGGTCAGATTTTCTGACAACATGGTCCGATAGGACATTTTCCGTCGGAATTTCCGACCGTGTGTACGGGGTATAAGAGGTAATCAGGAAATTAGATGTGTAATTTATGCTCCAGAACGCCTGATGGTGCTCCCTGCATGTTGGGCCTCTGTATGTGGCCCTGCTGTGTAAAAGTCTCACACATGTGCTATTTAAATGCACTGATTCCTGCGTAAATGACACTAGCAGTGAATGAGTTAACCATTAGGGGGCGGGGGGGGGGTTAAGTGAGCCCTGTGTGTGTTTTCTAACTGTCTGGGGGTGTGGCTTGGCGTGTGACGTCACTGATTGTCTTTCCCTATGACAGGGAACAGACGATCAGTGACAGTGTCACTAGGAAGCACGGGGAGAGGTTTGTTTACACTTACCTCTCCCCGTTCTTCAGCTCTGTGACCCGATCGCGGGACACCAGCGGCGATCGGGTCCGCTGGTCCCGCGGTCACGGAGCTCAGGACCGGGTCGCGAGTGCACTGCCGGCACGCGCGACCCACGGCTGGGCTCTTAAAGGACAACGTACCTGTACGTTGATGTGCCCAGCTGTGCCATTCTGCCGATGTATATGTGCAGGAGGCAGTCCTTAAGCGGTTAAATATCACCAAAAGAAATCTCTATTTGTGGGAAAAAAAAAGAACAACAATTTCATATGGGTACAGTGTTGCATGACTTGCAGTACTTGTCATTCAAAATGTGTGAGCACCGAAAGATGAAAATTGGTCATGTTAGGAAGGGCTTTAAGTGCCCAGTGGTCAAGTGGTTAAACCCAAAATGAAAAATTGTATATATTGCAGCTTACCAATCATTAGATGTAGTGGCTGCATTCATTGTTTTTTTAGGCATTTTTTCCTCTGTATTTACCCGGTGATCTGGCCAGTAACACACCTCCTGTATTAGAGTGCCTCCACTCTGGATGAATGAGCACATGGGCATCTTTGGACTTTAGCATTATTAATCTGAAGGGAGCAGAATGTTAGCTGTACTAGCCAAAATCCTGCTAACTGTTTATAAGCAGCTATAGCAAACAGCTTTTTTTTTGGGGATACAGGTTTTAAACAAATGAATAAAATATGATCATTGTAAGCACCCCTGCCAGTAATACATGGTTTATCTCAACCCTGTAACTGCTACATCTGCAGAACATTTTGTTCTGTTGAAAAACAACAGACTAAAGCGACGTACACACGGTCAGAATTTCCAATGGAAACAGTCCGATGGAAGCTTTTCATTGGATTTTCCGACCGTGTGTATGCCCAACGGTCTTTTTCTGTCGGAATTTCCGCCGGACTTTGAATTGAGAACCTGTTCTCAATTTTTCCTACGAAAAACCTTTCTATCGGATTTTCCGATCGTGTGTATGCAATTCCGACATGCAAAATTCCGACACATGCTCGGAAACAATTCGATGCATGCTTGGAAGCATTAAACTTCCCTTTTATAGTGCTGTTGAACGTGTTTTATGCCGCTGTGTTATTGACCGTCGGAATTTGGTGTGATCGTGTGTAGGCAACACAGCTTGAGCGGAATTCCGTTGGAAAAACCGTCAGAGTTTTTTTTTCGACGAGAATTCCGATCGTGTGTACGCGGCATTACTGTCCAGATCACCTGATAAAAATAAAGGGCAGAAAGCCTAAAAAAGAAAACTAAGGCCTCGTGCACACAGAACATTTTGCCAACTCTCCTAGAAGCCTGTTTTCCTGACAACAGCGTTTTGGCAGAAAAAAATGTCTGATGCTTGTAAAAGTGTGTAATGCCCCGAACACACGGTTGGAAATTCCGACGGAAAATGTCCGATCGGACCATGATGTCGGAAAATACGACCGTGTGTGGGCTCCATCGTACTTTTTCAGTCGGAATTTCCGACGGAAAAAATTTGAGATCCTGCTCTCAAATTTTCCGACAACAAAATCCGATCTGACTTTTTCCGATCGTGTGTAGAGAATTCCGACGGACAAAGTGCCACACATGCTCAGATCAAATTAGGAGACCAAACCTATTGGCTAATAGCCTCTACGTAGTTCCATCATACGCAACGAACGTCACCACGTTCAGAATGATCGGATTTTCTGACAACTTTGTCCGACCGTGTGTATGCAACACCAGTGTCGGACAAAATCCGTCGGAAAAAGTCCGACGGATTTTGTGGTCGGAATTTCCGACCGTGTGTACGGGGCATAGCACGTTAAAGCACATTAAGGCGTGTTTATAGGTGTTAAATGCCTTGGCATTAGTTAATTTCATTGACCAGAATATTCATTTATTCTGACTGTTGAAATTAATTAATGCTAAACGGGCCTAGTTTTTACAAGTGTTTAGAAGCTTCAAGCATTTTTTCTGCCAAAACTGGCTCCTGGATGCACTGGTAGTATTTTCTTCTGCCTCTAAATGCCCCTGCCTCTAAACTCCTCTAAAAGCCTATACGTGCATGGACACATTGGTTACTATGCAGGTGTGTTAAGAGGCAAGAAAAAACCTCCAGATGCCCCTAGGAGCAGCTGAAACATTGTTGAGTGTGCATAAAGCCTAATGTAGCCCTCATATCAAAGAAGTGGTAAACTTCAATATAATAAATGTTTTCTTTTGGGTTTAATACCATTTGGGATTAATACCAAATAAATGTATCTTGGTCTCGTCAGACCACAGGACATGGTTCCAGTAATATTCAGCAAACTTGTCTTCAGCAAACTGTTTGCAAGCTTTCTTGTGCATCATCTTTAGAAGAGGCTTCCTTCAGGGATGACAGCCATGCAGACCAGTTTAATGCAGTGTGCAGCGTATGGTCTGAGCACTGACAGGCTGACCCCCCCCAGCAATCTTAACCTCTGCAGCAATGCTGGCAGCACTCATACGTCTATTTCCCACAGACAACCTCTGGATATGATGCTGAGCATGTGCACTCAACTTCTTTGGTCGACCATGGCAAGGCCTGTGCTGAGTGGAACCTGTCCTGTTAAACCACTGTATGGTTTTACCCACCATTCTGCAGCTCAGTTGAAGATCTTAGCCATCTTCTTTCAGCCTAGGCCATCTTTATGTAGAGCAACAATTCTTTTTTTCAGATCCTCAGAGAGTCCTTTGCCATGAGGTGTCATGTTGAACTTCCAGTGACCAGTATGGGAGAGTGTGAGCGATAAGACCAAATTGAACACTCCTGCTCACCTGAGGCATTGTAAAACAATGAATCACATGACACCGAGGAGAGAAAATGGCTAATTGGGCCCAATTTGGACATTTTTACTTAGGGTTGTACTCACTTTTGTTGCCAGTGGTTTAGACATGAATGGCTGTTTGTTGAGTTATTTTGAGGGGACAGTAAATTTAAACTGTTATACAAGCTGTACACTCACTACTTTACATTGTAGCAAAGAGTAATTTCTTCAGTGTTGTCACATGAAAAGGTATAATAAAATATTTACAAAAATGTAAGGGGTGTACTCACTTTTGTGAGATACTGTAACTGCCTACTCCTACTAAGTAAACAAATAGCCAAGTATTATTCTCCACAATTTTTTTTTTTATTGAGCATTAAAAAAAGAAAACAAATAAAATTAGACATGCTATCTGCCAATAGAACTTAACCAACAAGTGCATTCTATGCATCCAAAAATATAGAAAATATACCAAATCAAATTATTATTCAACCAAAAAATAAAATAAAGTCCTCATGCATGTGTCCTGCTTCTTAATATAGGGGGTCAACAATGCCAAGAGTTGGTGAAAGCAGGGGTCTGTTATCCGGAGATAATTCCGAAAATCATCCGGATTATTCTCCTGGAGCTCCTGCAGCAAAGGCATATGACATAATTGGTCACGATTAATAAAGTATCCAATTTTTGGTTCAAGAAATCCTCCTCCTCCTGTTCCTGGACTGGACTTGGGTCAAAGCAATAACTCGAAGGCCAATAATAAATAACACGTTATCTCCTCTGACTCTGCAACATGGCTGGTTGACGAACGGCTGTTGAACTGAAAAGCGCAAACTGAAAAGCACGAAATGAAAAGTGCAAAATGAAAAGCGCAAACTGAAAAGCGCAAAATGAACAGTGTGAATCGACACTCACCAAACTTCTAGTAACACAAAATTTGCAGAAGGAGCCCAAAGGGTGGCCCTAAAGAGCTGAAAAACCACGTAGTACGTCACTACGTTCGTGTTTTTTGGCCGACAATTCCTTGCCGTTTGTATGCAAGACAAGTTCCTGGCCAATGCCCTTCGGACAAAAGTCAGAGGTTTTGTCTGTGGAAAATCCGAATGTGTGTACGAGGCTTTGGGGTCTTTTTTACATAGGTGTCCAGTCTAAATCTGTCTGTTAGTTTTTCAGATGGCTCCAGACTGATCATTTGTTTACATCCACCTATATTCGTGTCCATTAAGATCATTTTTTTAACTGGAACAAAGCTGCATCCTTTTTTATTTAGATGGCTCTGAATGGATGTAAACAGATTCTACTCATTTACATCTATTCTATTTTTGTCAGTTTTTTTAGTCAAGAAACTTTTTTGTCTATGCCTTTGTCACCGGTGATAGATTTCTGCAAAAAACAAATAAAAAAAAAAAGCAAAAACTTATGTAGACTGGTGTAAATTGAAGTGAACTGAACTGAAGATGGATGTACAAACTGATGTAAATTGAATCTGTTTTTCTAGCAAAAAAATTGACTGAGCAGATGACAAGAAACAAAGGAACCACGCTCTTATATCATAAATTACATAGCACCATAGTGAATAAACAAACGGCGTTGGGTGGGGTTTGAGATACGTAATTTCCGGTCAGCAGGAACACAGGTCTGCACTATGTAAGTAATCTCAGACCCTATTTAATCACACCCCCTTTACGCCACGCCCAATATTAATAGCACTTTAAACCACGCCCACTTTTCGCTGCATGCACCGCATTTCTTCATTTGCCAGTGCCTGGGGCCCACTCTTGATCTTGCACACGGGCCCACTCATTTCATGATACACCCCTGCCTGTCTTCTTTGACATACTGTAAGTGCAATACAACCTTCTTTTTGAAATAAATGATTTGAATTACTGCACCATGAGAGTGTTCTTTCCTCTCCCTCTCTATATGTCAAAACTGGAGCTTTGAATAAGCTATCTATATATATATATATATATATATATATATATATATATATATATATATATATATATATATATATATATATATTGAATAGATGACAGCAGCAGTTTGGATTTATTCCTGTGACCTTATGTATGACATCTTGGATTTTCCCATATGCGTAATTTGACTCCCTGTAATAAGGGTCAATTAGGTCTGGTGAGTGCATAGTGTGTCTGCATGCGGGTGGAGAGGAACCTTTCCTATACTCATTGATGGACGTTATTCACGTTTGGGATCTATACATGGATGACGATTTTTATGTATGTATTATAATTCAAATGCAGATGTATTTATTTATTTGTTTATTTACTATGGTGATATGTAATTTATGATGTAAGAGCGTGGGTCTTTTGTTTCTTTTCACGTTATAGGTGTTTTTACACTTTACAACATGCAGCTCTTTATTGTAGTTTATTTGTTTTTTGGTCATGGATTTGCGTGGGTTTGGAACCTATTGGTTACTAAATTTTCTTTTACTGAGCAGATGACGCCTGTGCGAAGGGACCCTAAAGCCGGACCATAAACGGAATAAAATACAGCTGAAACAGACAATATTTTATTTTTCTATGGGCAGGTTGGTTGTCCTGAAGTCAATCTATTGATCAACTTCAGGACAACCAGTCTCTTAGGTTTCTTTCACTCGATCAATGCTGGTGGCTACAGTCGCCAGCAGTGAGCATTGTATTCTACTAGTGAGGAAGGCTCTCTGTGCTCTCTCCTGGCAAAACACAATAGCGCTGCGGGAGGGATTGCTCCAACACTGACTGTATAGATGGAGGAATGAAGCTATTTTTTTCCTTCAAACACAGGTTGGAGGGAAAAAAGTAAAAAAGAAAAAAAAAGAAAATTGCATAATGTATGGCCTGCCTAAGGGGAAAAATGGATTCAGTTTACATCAGTTTCTACGTCTGTCTTCAGTTCAGTTTACATTCGTTTTCAATTCAGTTCAATTTAGTTCAGTTTTATTCAGTTTACATATTGTTTTTTTTTCATTGTTGCAGAAACTAATCATAGGTGACTTAAGTTTAAGGTGACTTAAGTTTAAGGTGACTTAAGTTTAAACAAAAAATATTTCTTGCCTAAAAAATGGACATAAACAGAACAGGCATAAATGGATGGCATAGGCTTACATCTGTTCAGATCTGTCTAGATGGAAAAGCATGCAGCCGTGTTCTGTGAATAAAAAAAATAGACTTGAACGGACATGGATGGAGGCCGATCATCCGTTTACATCCACCTATAGACATATATTGTAGTTCAGACTGGATGCACCTGAAAAACTGACAGATAGATCCAGACTGAATGATCCTGTGGAATGGCACTTACAGTGCTTGAAGCAGAATTGAATGACATTGTTTGCATAAATGTACACAAAATTTAGTTCATATAAACGGTAGTAAACTAGTGCTTGAATAAAAGACTACTGATGCAAGCTCTGTTGACTGTTATTATCTACTCTGTTGATATCACTTTGCTGTCATATGTAGGATTTCTTATGTAATTCCAATTATCACAAGAAAGTTATGATTTTGTTGACCGTTTTCATTTTAATGCGGAACCTTGCTGCACTGTGTTTTCTTTTAGTCTAGTCCAGTGTCTTTATTCTTTAAAAATACAGTATATCTGATTATGACAATAGGTGTGTGAAACATGACTTTGAACAATACCAATTTGAAACATATGTGCATTTAGGTCTTACATTGGCTAGTAAAATGCCAGAGCATGCAATTTATGTTACTTTAGCAATCTTAAAAGAAACTTCTATTACAGATGTGAGACTGTGCTTTACTAACCAATCCGCAGCTTACTCACCAGGAGAAGCCAATAAATTATCTTCAAACACAATGTAGCGCTGTTCAATGAAAGCAGTATATAAATAGATTCTTTCCCTAAATCTAACATTAAGATCCAGGCCATGAACTGAAAATATTACTTCTTTATGTTTTAAAATGTATTCTATTTCAGTTGAGTACAGTTCTGCTACTTTGTTAAAGAAAAAGAAATGGATATAAAATATTTTATTAAATTCATTTCAAATTATAAGACTGTGTTTTTGTATTTTACACAAATGAAAAGCCTTATGAGAAAACCAGATGCAGGTGCATCTTAAAGAGGAACAGACGTCTAGAAGTTGTGATTAAAAAAAGGGTCCGCAGATAACAAAGAACTAGTCAGTGGGATTCCCTGCAATCTACTGGCCTACCATGCCTTGTTTTGTACTGAGTCTTTATATGGAGACTGCCATCTTCAAAGAGGCAGGATTTTGTTTCCCCATGTCAGAGATTCCAGCAAGGAGAAACGTAACCACAGCACCAAATCTCACTTCAAATCTCAAGGGAGCAGCAGTCAGATGCACCAGTGTCTCTGGCACACAGTAAACACACTACTGTGAGCCAGTAGACATACTGTATACACATACCAAAAAGTGTACTGCTAGATTTGGGAAGCAATTTCCGATAATAGGTTCATTTCCCAGGGTACCGCTAAGTAAGGATGAGTGTATCTGCCCGGGATGTATGTGTGGTGTGAGCAAATCCTGTTTAAAATCTGCAAAACCCAAACTTAGCATCAAATCCTGTTGAAGTCAATGAGGGACAATCTTGATACTAAATGTTGGCCATTGTCAAGGCTAATAAGCAGACTTTTGTTAAAAAATGACATGGGGAGCTGGGCACAGCCACTGGGGACATTTAACAAAGCAAAAAAAAAATTTAAAATAAAGTACAGCGATGAGAGGGTCCTTTTTAACGAGGCTTCAAAGGGCGACATAAAAAAATACACCAATCCTTAAAATAACAGACGTGGGAAATGTCTTGGTGTATGAGGTGTTGCAAAGCAATATGAATTTCACAGACAGCATCAGTGACATTGTATCCTGGCATCACATATTTTTGATGTGTAGATGATTTTATATTTATTTTACATTTACCGTGTCTTAAATACAACAGCCTAAATATAGAAGAGGCACCCCAATCTGATTCCTTTCAACTTGTTTTTATATCAAGTTGTAAAAAGATCTAACTTGGCCAGTGGAAGTAGTAAAATGTAAAGGAATTATTACTCTTAAAAGAATATAGCTAAAGACTTCAACTGCATATGAATTGGCCAGTGGTACAACAGTTTAATAGTTTAGTTTGTAAGCTTCTTTTTCCTTTCTAAGAATTCCTCCCACTGCATTAATGCACTCTTTAACAGCAGGTGGGTCCTCCGATTTCCAGTGAACAGTGTTTTCGATTTGTAGGCATAGAAACCTGAAATACCCTGTTTATGGGGTCCAACACCCCTTTCCAATAGGGGTGGAGTTTTGGGCACCTCCACAGTAGGTGGATCAGGTCTCCGTGGTCTCGTTTGCATCTGTTGCATAGTGGTGTGAGTCGGAGACCCATAATATACATTCTGTGGGGCGTATAATATACTCTCAACATGATATATAGCTGCGTTAATCTCTGCAATACATTTAATGAACAGGTGAGTACTGCCTGCAGGACCTCTTCCCACTGATCCCCATCCATCGAACCTACATCTCCCTCCCACTTAGCCAGCATTCGCAGGGGGTGTTCTGTAGCAACATACTGTAGCATTGCGATATAAAACCCTTGGTATTGGTAGCTCTTGCAATCAGATTAAATAGTGGGGTTGGTGAAGGAGACCGCTCCGAGGATCTGCTCTGGGCCGTTACTGCATGTTTTAATTGCATAGAATAAAATCGCATGGATTGTGGTAATCCAAATAGTTCCTGTAGGGTTTCAAATGGCAGCAGTATCCCATTATGAAAAATCTGTCTTAAGATATACCACCCCGTATCTCTTCCATAGTGCTCCATGTTGTAGTTTGGCTAATTCGGGGTATGTTTCATTGGACCAAATCGGGCTAAGCTCTGTGTACCCTTTCACCCCCTGCAGGTATTTCATTTTGTTCCAAATTTTTGGAATAAGATTGTAGGTCGGGTATAGTTCATGTGGATTGCCGAAGGCTAACGCCTCAAGAGCCACTGGTACAGACTCGCCCTTCACTGTATGTATCATTACGAGCTCAGAAGAGTTACATGGTTCCTATTAAGTTCTGCAGCTGTGCGGCTATGTAATATGCAGGAATTTTTTTACCGTCCTGTCAGTGCAGCACACCAGTGTAAAAGCACTCAGGCTCTCACACTGGGGCTGCAGGGGAGGCGTTTTTCAGACGCTTTACAGGTGCTATTTTTAGTCATTTAGCGCTTGAAAATAGCCTCAGTGTGAAAGGGGTCTTACAGTGGCGGAGCTCTCAAATAAAGTAGCAGAGGTGGCAAAAGCTGGCAATTGTGGCAACAGCAATTTTCTTGGGGAGGGGGACAAATACAAGTTTATTCTGCAGCAGCAGCAATTTTGTAGTCATTGGTAGTCCAAGACTGGTTCATTTTAATGAAAGGGAGTTTTGCAAGTGTTCAAGTCTTCTCTTGACTATCTTCAGCATGGCCCCATGATTCTCTTTCTCTACTGAATCCTAAGGAACATATCTTGTGAGACTTCCCTCCATGCCACTAAAAGGCTGCAGATGTTGCTGCAGGTGTAGCAGGAAAATGTTGTGGAGGGTCAGAGATGCAAAATGTGAGGAATGAGGAGTGCATATCCTTTCCTGTCTCATTGAAGTGCTGCTTCCAGTGCCATGTGTTAGCTTATGCATATGGTACCTATATGGCTGATACTTTTCCCACTGTTGACACTTAAGGCAGTGGCTGCAGACCACAATAGTGCTATCAGATACATTAAAGTATACATTAAAAAATATCCACATTGCAAAAGTCTGTGGACAGTCTCTAAGAATAGGAGTGGTGTGTATCTGTGGGGTAGTCTAGACAAATGGATTAGGATGGCTGCCCCCACCAGTCTTCCAGAGTACACAACAACATGCAGCCCACCACATTGCAATATACAGTCATTTTACTAAATAAATAAATAAACAGTTGCGCTTATTGTTGCAATCCCCATATCCGAAATCTAAAATATATAAACAGTGCCATCAACATTATTTAATTTCTTCTTCAAAGTGTGCAGTGAGCTAATTAATCCACTTGCAAAAAATCAAAACATGAAACCCATGTATTTCAGTGACACATTCCTTAAACCTCTATATCAATGTGTGATTTTATCTATGTAGTTTTGTATCAAAGTCCAATATATCTTCTGTGCAAAATTATGCTGTGGTCTTCTTTTAATCTTCTCATTCATAAAATAAAACTTGCTCCCCAATGCCCCCCCCCCCCTCGGGTTTTGTGCTCACCTCAATTGATGTGACATTACAACTAAGTTTGGTCAGAAAAAGCGATTTAGTCTCCCAGGCAGGACTGTCTTTAATATTGATTAGACCCTGGGCAAACATTTTCTTGGGCCTCCCTTCCATGTAATTTTGCTTTCCACCTGCTCTGAGACATACAATAAATAGCAGCTAGACTCAAAATCAGTTTACAGTGATTACAGAGGTTACAGTGTATCATAACTACTCACTGACTGGCTTCTAGAGGTTACAGCACACATTACAGATCACTGAATATTTGCTAGAGGTTACAGCACATGACTTCTGCTTGCTGATTGGTTGCTAAAGGTTACAGCACATCATCTCCTCACTGCCTGCACACCATGGACTGGGGAGGTGAGGGGACCCACCAATAGACAGAAAACTCCTATGGATCCTAGGACTCCTGAAATCAGTGGCAATGCTGGGGGGAGGGGGGTGTGATCAGTGGCAGTACTGGGGGGGGGGGATCGATGGGATCAGTGGCAGTGGTGGGGGATGGGATTATTTATGAGGCAGTACACTGGCAAATTCATAATCATGTAGAGCATAGCTGTAAAACTTTGGCAAGCATATAGTGGGGGATTCTGCACTGACCCCCAATATGAGGGGGGATTTACACTGACCACCAATATGAGGGGGAATTTTCACTGACAACCATGTAATGGGGGATTTTATGCCACCCACCAATATAAAGAGAGATTTCTACACTGACACCAATGTAATAGGAACATTTACACCAACCGCCAGTGTGAGGGGGAATATGCAATGACCTCCATGTAAGGGGGAATTTACACTGACAACCATTTTTAAGGAGATTTGTACTAACCACCAATGTTAGTGGGGATTTACACTGACCACCAATGTAATGAATAATTTACACTGACCCCCAATGTAAGGGGAACCTTCACACTGGCCACTAGTGTGAATGAAAGGATTGTACACCAATACACTGACCACCAATTACACTGACCACCAATGTAAGTGAGACATTTAGCCTGCATTCACATTTGTGTATGTCGGGAACGCATGAAAAATCGATTTTCATGAAATGTGCTATCCTGTAGCAGATACACAGCAGTGGCATAAATTGTTAATGACACCCTCACACATCTACTGAGATGTGCGTATTCAAATGCACCAAAATTCAGGGTGCTGTGGCACCATGTATTTTGAAAAAGGGTTACACCTACAATTTGCTTACCTTTGCAGAACAGGTTGATGTTAGGCTTAATGATCACAGTTGTAGGCAGGACTTTTATACATGCCCCTTTACCTCCCCAGTGGGCAGCATTCAGCAGAAGTGATGGTGTATATGACCTCAGGGGAGCATGATATACATATGAATGCCACCTCTATTTACATATCAATGCAGGTAATTTACATGTAAACACAGGGTCTGCAGGTGAGCCATCTGTACATGACATTAGTAACAGAACTTCACACTGAGATATATCGAGACACAGCACAGGACTAAACCTTCAAGGGACAAGGGAATTTAAACTGGGATAGTTGGCAAGTATGAGACAGCTGTTTGGGCCCCACAACAATGATGGGGCCCAGGGCAGCTTCCCCTTTTTCCTTGCCTTAAAGATTATTACACAAAGATAACCCGAATAAATACCAAATGCAATTTTTAAATGATGGTTTAATTTTTTTTTTTCAGCCCGTCAGAGCGAGAGAAGAAGAAGATGAATGGACTTCGTGGAACATTTTTTTTTTTTTTTTTTAATAAAGGACTTGTCCCAAGCCATGTGTTGTCATTTTTACCACTTTGACACGTTTTTTGTGAAATGGTAGGTGTACATTTGTACCCCCTTACCATTTCACACAGGGGGGCAGGATCTGGTGGTCCCCTTGTTAAAGGGGGCTTCCAGATTCCGATAACCCCTTCCGCCCGCAGACCCCCACAACCCCCGGGCAATGGTTGTGGGGATGAGGCGTTTGTCCCCAGCAACATGGGGACAAGGTGCTTTGGGGGGCATGTGGGCTGGTAAGGTTCAGGAGGGGAAGCGCTCTCTCATTCCCCCTCTTTTCCTGCAGCCTGCCAGGTTGCGTGCGCGGATAAGGGTCTGGTATGTATTTTTGGGGGGACCCCCACGCCATTTTTTTTTAAATTCCCCTTAATATTCATACCAGACCCAAAGGACCGGGTAATGGACTGTGGGGGAATCCCATGCCGTTTTTTTCAATGACTTTTATGTGTATTGCCGGGACCGACAAATTATTATTATAAGTACTTTTTTCTTTAGAAATGTAATTTTGTGCAGGGACTGTTGTAAACACGGGAAACTTGTGCCACTTTACAGGCATACTATTGCCTAAAAGTTAAATATTCCTTTAAATTTTGTACCTGGGGGGTGTCTAACCCCCCAGGTACAAAATTTAAAGGAATATTTCACTTTTATTGTTTCAGTTTAAGCATTATTAAAATCACTGCTCCCGAAAAAACTGACGTTTTTAAAACTTTTTTTGCATTGATTCATGTCCCCTGGGGCAGGACCCAGGCCCCCAAACACTTTGTATGACAATACCATGCATATAAGCCTTTAAAATTAGCACTTTTGATTTCTCCCATAGACTTTAAAGGGTGTTCCGTGGCTTTTGAATTTGGCGCAAACACCCCAAATTGTTCGCTATTCGGCTCATTCCTAATGGTAAGTCGCCCAGGTCCTGAAGCTGCAAAGCAGCTCCAGACCATCACGCTACCACCACCATGTCTGACTGTTGGTATGATGTTCTTGTTATGAAATTCTGTATTAGTTTTATGCCAGATGTAACGGGACGCACACCTTCCAAAAAGTTAAATTTTTTGTTTCATCAGGCCACAGAATATATGCCTAAAAGGCTTGGGGATAATCAAGATGTTTTTTGGTAACTGAGATGAGCCTTTGTATTATTTTTGGTGAGCAGTGACTTTGGCCTTGGAACTTTTGCGCAAACCAATAAATAATCGCTTATTGCAATTTTTTTTAACAAAAATATGTAGAAGAATACGTATCAGCCTAAACTGAGGAAAAAACATTTTTTTTTATATATATTTTTGGGGGATATTTATTATAGCAAAAAGTTAAAAATAATGTGTTTTTTTTTTCAAAATTGTCGCTCTTTTTTTGATTATAGCGCAAAAAATAAAAACCGCAGAGGTGATCAAATACCACCAAAAGAAAGCTCTATTTGTGGGAAAAAAAGGATGTCAATTTTGTTTGGGAGTTGCGTCGCACGACCGTGCAATTGTCAGTTAAAGCAACACAGTGCCGAATCGCAAAAAAGTGCTCTGGTCAGGAAAGGGGTCAATTCTTCCGGGGCTGAAGTGGTTAAATATGGTGCCTGGGGGGTCCCCTTAGTCTGCCTGTAAAGTTGCGCATCTGTGCAATGTGCAGAACAGTGCCACAGCAATCATGACATTTCTAAAGGCAAAATGTCATTTAAACTTGCTCCCGGCTGTAATATATTGCCGGCTTCCTGCAATATAGATGAAAAATCATGGAAAAAAATGGAGACCCTTTGGGTCTGGTATGAATGTTAAGGGGAATTCCCCACCAAAATGTAAAAAAAAATTGGCGTGCCCTCCCCAAAATCCATACCAGACCATTATCCGAGCATGCAGACTGGAGGTCAGGATGGGGAGGACAAGCGAGCACCCCCCCCTCTGAACCATACCAGGCCACATGCCCTCAACATTGGGAGTGGGTGCTTTTGGGCAGGGGGGGCTCTGCACCATGTTGATGGGAACAAGAGCCTCTTCCCGACAACCCTAGCCATTGGTTGTCAGGGTCTGCGGGCGGGGGGCTTATCAGAATCTGGAAGCCCCCATTAACAAAGGGGCCCCCAGATCCCAGCGCCCCCTATGTGAATGGGGTATCGGGTACATTGCCTAGGGGTATTGGGTACATTGTACCCCTAACCATTCCCTAAAAAAGTGTCAAAAAACAGACAATTTTTGACAATTCCTTTATTTAAAAAAAAAGTGTCCCATGAGGTACATCCATTGTCAATCACGTCACCCGATGGACCTGAAAAATAGAAAAAACAAAAAGGCTCTGCCTTCATGAAAGGCCTCCCGGCAACTGCTGTCTTTTTGCTTTGACAGCTCTTATATAAGCAGTTCAGAGTATATAGTGCAGTTAGTGTAGTATATATAATACGGTTCAGAGTATATAGTGCAGTCCATGTAGTATCTATAATACAGTTCAGAGTATATGGTGCAATCCGTATAGTATATATAATACAGTTCAGAGTATATAGTGCAGTCTGTATAGTATATATAATACAGTTCATTACTACACTAAAAAGGGGCCTACGGTCCTTGCATTGCAAAAGGCAGTTGCTAAGGCCTGACTGAGCCAGTATCAGGCCTAACCATGCGGTGCTAGCTGTGCCTGGGAACTCAAGCAAGTAGCGTGCTGGAGGAGCTGAGGAGTAAGGGTCTGCAGTAGGAGTTGTGCTGGAGAAAGAGAGATCTGTATATAAGTTGTTCTAAAAGTCATCCCAATTGATTGTTCTAAAATTTACTGGACATCCCATACTTCCTACACCCCATTCACGTCACACAATGATGTCACATGACGTCAGACGGGGCGGAGTCACTCGGTTACGTCACTGGGTGGCCCCACCATTGCCTATATAACAGCTGTCAAAGCCAAAAGACAGCAGTCGCCGGGAGGCCTCCCATCAAGGCGGAGATTTTTTTTTCTGGTCCACCGGGCGGCGTGATTGAAGATGGATGGAAATTGTGGGACACATTTATTTATTTTTTTAATAAAGGAATTGTCAAAAACTGTCTGTTGTGGTTTTTACTTTTTGACACTTTTTTTGGTGAATGGGTAGGGGTACAATGTACCTGATACCCATTCACATGGGGGGGGGGATCTGGGGGTTCCCTTGTCAAAGGGGCTTCCAGATTCCGATAAGCCCCCCACCTGCAGACCCCCACAACCATCGGCCAGGGCTGTTGGTAAGAGGCCCTTGTCCCCCATCAACATAGGGCAAGCGGCCTGGAATGGATCAGGAGGGGGGGGGCGCTTGCTCATCCCCCCCTTTCCTGGCCTGTCAGGCTGCTTGCCTGGATAAGGGTCTGGTGTGGATTTTGGGGGGGGCCACGCCAATTTTTTTTTATTTTGCCGTGGTGTTCCCCTTATAATCTATACCAGATTAATTCTGTCATGGGGTTTCCCTTAACCATTTTAATATACTGTATTATATACTCTACACTGCACTATATACCTTACACTGTATTATATATAGCTACACTGACTGCACTATATATTCTCCACTGTATTATATATACTATACTGACTGCATTATATACTCTGCAATGTATTATATATACTACACTGATGACACTATATACTCTCTACTGTATTATATATCTATACTACACTGACTGCACTATATACGCTGAACTGTATTAAATATTCTACACGGACTGCACTATATAGTCTGAACTGTATTATATATGTAGTGGTACCCCTATAAGGGCTGCTAAGTGTTGTGGCCCACCTGTCACCCTGCCCAGTCCTCAGTCACTCAAAGGCAATGAACAGTCCATTAGCTTTGTTTTTTTTTTGTTTTATTGAGGGGATTGAACTTGGATGGGGTATGGGAAGTATGGGATGCCCAGTGAATTTTAGAACAATCAATTGGGATGACTTTTAGAACAACTTATATACACTATATATACAGGCGGTCCCCGGGTTGCAAACAAGATCAGGTCCCTAGGTTTGTTCTTAAGTTGAATCTGTTTGTAAGTCGGAACAGGTAAATTTTTTAAGTGTAGCTCCAGCCACTTTTTTCTAAGCTTTTTGGATAACATAGGGAAGGGTTAACACCCCTGTAAAGTTTGTTTTGCTGTCTGTGCCCATGTTCAGAAGATTTCACCTCACTTTCTGTCTCTATGTGGACCCTGAGCCATGATTGGCCAAAGACACCCTGCCTTTGGCCAATCACGGCTCTCACAGCGCATCGCACTGTGGTTGGCCAAAGCATGCAGGTCAGGTGTATGCTTTGACCAATCAGCAGCCGTCAATGCACTGCTATCTCGCCGTGCATTATGGGGCGCTCCGCGGCGGGCGAACTTGCCACGAGCGCCCCATATGTTCATTTGTTCAACGTTTGACCATCGAAAAGAGTCAGGTTTTAAGTTTTGCAGCAAAGGATCCCAATTATCATTGAAAGCTTTTTTGTATGCATGTATAGGTAAAAGCAACCAATGCTTCAATTAGTCAAAGTAATACATTTTTGCTGACTGCATTGTTATAATTTAATGCTTTTTCAGTACATTTCCAGCATGGGGAAGAATTCACCTTTAGTGCACTGTACAAACCCGGCCATGCTCTTAGCTCCAAGATTTGGCTGCTACAAACAGTATTAGGACTATTAGACTGGGAAACAGTCTGTTTTTCATTATCATAAGATAGCATGATTAGACAAAAAGGACAGACATTCTGTGTTCAATTATTTAGGGCTAACTACACATACCATTTAACACAATAGTATCACGCAATATCTGCTAAAGGATTTGCAGTTTTGTCCCACCAGTCTTGTGATTCACAAACCCCTACATCTAAAAGGTAACATACTTTTCTGGTTAAGCTGTGCCAATTTTTGTGTGGTATGTATGCAGGCTGGCTTTATACAATACTCACCTGATGGATTCTCTTTAATATATTATATATGAAAACTATTGGGATATTCAATAGCATGATCATTGCAATTTCCTTATGGTACTAGATAGTACAAAAACCTATGATATGGGTGGAATTATGTTTTTATTTTTATTTTTTATTTTTTTTACAGAGAACCTGTCATAACTACGTAAACAGTTGTTTTCCTTTACATCACCTTTCCAAAAAATTACCTATACATTCAAGCTTTGCTAGTATATTAAAAAGCAGTTCTCAGGTTTTAAAAAAATATGCTTAAAGTGAGTGAAATGGTTTTGCACAGAGCAGCCCTCATCCTCCTCTACTCGGGTCCCCCCCTAGTACTCCTGGCTAAGTAAGTGCCCAACACAACAAGCCACTTGCTATGGGGGCACTTGTGCGGGCTTGCTCACAAGGCGGCTCTGTGTGTTCAGAGACCCACAGAGTGTGTCTTGGCCCTGCCTTCTGCTCCCTCCTCCCTGGCTGTGATTGACAACAGTGGAAGCGGCTTTGCTGCTGTCTCTGAGCCTATGAGGAGTAAGAGAGCCTAGAGAGCCATTACTCTTGTACACATCGCTGGATGGAGATCGGGCTCAGGAAAGTATAATGGGGGGCTGGTGGGGGGAGCTGTACTCAGAAGGTTTTTTATTGTAATAAAGAGAGAGTGCTTTAAGGTAAAAAAAGACTTTAGTCTTTCAAACCAGTCTTTAGAACCACTTAGTTTTCTAGGAATACCAGAAGGCCATATGTGTCCTTTCCCTAACCTTTCCATACAACTTCTAAAGTGGGCAACACTCCCTGTACTACCTAAATAGCAGGATGGGCTGGCCATTGGATGTTCCTTTAGCACAGAAGCTCACACAAAATCTCCCTTTCTGTCACAACATCAGCTGAGCTCAGCATTGTGTGACAGAGGGAGAGAGTGCACTGTGCATGCACAGATATTGGATGAGCCAGAACTCTGATGGGGTCACACTCTGGGGAAGGCCACTCATTAAATATGTCTTGGAAATATCTTTTTAAAACCTAATGACTACTTTTTAATATACAAGCGAAGCGGGGGGGGGGGGCGCAAGGGAGCAGTTTCTGAAGCTGACCCTATAGGTTACCCACCCGGTTAGTTAATGGACTATCTCGGTACTGATTAAAAAAAAATATTTTTGTGTTTTTCAGCGCATCAGGGAAATTCTGTGTTGGCCATGTCCCTTGGATCGTCACAGCGGCCATTTAGCACTCGATTTAAGTGTCCAATGAGAAATGATCTCATATGTAAACATATGAGATCATCTCTCATGGCCGGCACTCCCTCCTCACACAGAAACCACGTGTGGGGATGGAGATCGATCGCCCTGCAGCTGCAGCGTCAGTGAGTGTACACTCAAAAAATAGAAAATACAGTGCCCTCAGTGCCATCTGTCAGTGCCATCTGTCCCCAGTGCCACCTGTCCCCAGTGCCATCTGTCCCCAGTGCCACCTGTCAGTGCCATCTGTCCCCAGTGCCACCTATCAGTGCCAACTGTCCTCAGTGCCACGTATAAGTGCCTTCTGTCATCAGTGCCACATCAGTGTCACGTGTCATCAGTGCCACCTATTAGTGTCATCTGTCATCAGTGCCACGTATTAGTGCCATCTGTCATCAGTGCCACATCAGTGTCACATGTCATCAGTGCCACCTATTAGTGCCATCTGTCATCAGTGACACGTGTCATCAGTGCCACGTATAAGTGCCATCTGTCATCAGTGCCACCTGTCAGTGTCACGTGCCATCTGTTATCAGTGTCACGTGTCATCAGTGCCATGTATCAGTGCCATCTGTCATCAGTGTCACGTGTCATCAGTGCCACATATTAGTGTCATCTGTCATCAGTGCCACGTATTAGTGCCATCTGTCATCAGTGCCACATCAGTGTAACATGCTATTAGTGCCACCTATCAGTGCCATCTGCCATCAGTGTCACATCAGTGTCACGTGTCATTGTCCTGGTGCTCCAGGACCTTAAAAAGTGTAATAGGTAGTCAACAAGTTAGATGTGTAATTTATGCTCCTACAACACGTGACGGTGCTCCCTGCATGTTTGGCCTCTCTAAATGGCTAGGCTGTGAAAAAGTCCCACATGTGGTATCGTAATACTCAGGAGGAGTAGCAGAATGTATTTTTGGGTGTCGTTTGGGGTATACACATGCCATGTGAGAAAAATAACCTATTACAATGGCAATTTTGTGGAAAAAAAATCTTCATTTTGCAAAGAATTGTGGGAAAAAAAATGACAACATCAAAAACCTCACCATGCATCTTACTTTGGAATGTCTACTTTCAAAAAAATAGGTCATTTGGGGGGTATTTGTACTTTCCTGGCTTGTTAGGGTCGCAAGAAATGAGGCCACCAGTACATCAGGTGTGATCATTTTTTTATGATTTGCGCCACAGCTTGTAGATTCTATAACTTTCACAAAGACCAAATAATATCCACTAATTTGGGTTATTTTTACCAAAGATATGTAGCAGTATAAATTGTGGACAAAATTTATGAAGAAAAATTAATAATTTGCTAAATGTTTTTTCATTTATTGCGCAAAAAATAAAAAACCCAGAGGTGATCAAATACCACCAAAAGAACGCTCTATTTGTATGAAAAAAAGGAAAAAAAAACATTTGGGTACAGTATTACATGACTGAGTAGTTGTCATTCAAAGTGTGAGAGCACTGAAAGCTGAAAATCGGTCTGGTCACGAGGGGGGTTTAAGTGTCCAGTTGTCAAGTGGTTAAAATGAAAAAAACAGATACTCAGTGTTCCCCAAAGGGTATCTGTAGATGAATATTATAGATTGGTCAAGGTCTCTACTAGTTCCGCTTCCTCAGGAGAACCAATCTTAGAAGCAAATAATACAAAAAAATACACATAACATGGTTCAACAATAGTAAAAATAAAGTTACCGCATATAATGCGTAAATAACAAAGAGCCCAGGCCACCCAGCTAAATTCCCCCCGTGGCGGACATGGGGGATTGTGCATAGATCTCTAAATACAAGGCATAATGTTGGTAAATACGTTGACTGGTTAAGGTATAGAAGGGACACTAATGCCCCGTACACAATTCCGACCACAAAATTTGTCTGATTTTTTCCGACGGATTTTGTCCGACACTGGTGTTGCATACACACGGTCGGACAAAGTTGTCAGAAAATCTGATTATTCTGAACGTGGTGACATTCGTTGCGTACGACGGAACTACGTAGAGGCTAGTAGCCAATAGGTTTGGTCTCCTAATTTGATCTGAGCATGCGTTGCACTTTGTCCGTCGGAATTCTCTACACACGAATGGAAAAAGTCAGATCGAATTTTGTTGTCGGAAAATTTGAGCGCAAAAATTTGAGAGCAAAGTCCAACGGAAAAAGTCTGATACGGTTGGATTTTCCGACAACATGGTCCAATCGGACATATTCTGTCGGAATTTCCGACCAGGTGTACGGGGCATAAGTGAAATGGGGGGGGAGAGAGAAAGAGGGAAGGGATGGGAAGGAGAGAAGGGGGGAGGGGGAAGAATGAGGGGGAAAAGAAGGGGGAAGGGGAGGAAAGAGGAAAGGACAGAGGGGAATGGGTAGAAAGTAGGGGAGAGGAAAGGGAGGGCAAAAAGAAGGAGGGAGAAGAAAGATGACCGGGAGAGGAGTGGGAAGATAGAAGGGGAAACGGGAGGGGAAGACATGAGAGGAAGGGAGGGAAAAAAGGGGGGAAGTGGGGGGAAAAGGGGGGGAGTAGGGAAGGAATGCCCAAAACCCTAAATTGATGAAACATTAGACAAGGGCTCAAATAAGAATCAAACTTACCACAGCAATTAAATCAGTGGATGATATAAGGGCCATGGCCAAGATAGGAAGAGGCTCCTGGTATGGTGAAGGCGGGGTGACAGGTTGAAATTGAGGATGGTGGCTAGTAACGTTCCATAAGTAATCATGGAGGGTACGGAGATATATATGTACAGTGTTACTGGTAACTAACCAACAAGGACTATATAATTCTGTCAATAATAAAGGTATCCATATTAGTATCATCTGGTGCAGGGTGTCTTTATACTAATCTGGATGATGGTACGTTTTTATGATTTATTATGTTTTCCTTATCTGAGGCTCACTATTTTTTCAATATACAAGAGAAGCTGAAATGCATAGGAATTTTTTTACTTTTTTTGAAGGTGAAGTAAAAGTGCTCTAACCCTTTCAAATCAGTCGTAGGCCCATTGCACATGGGGCTATCTATGCAGTGCATCCCTCCTGGCATTTTAGAGCACCTAGGAGGGAAAGGTGGTGTATCCATCCCAGTTGCAGACAGCCTGTGAAAGTCTACAACAGGCTGCAGGTGAACAGGGCTGAATGCAGTAATGATACCAGTGTTTAGGGCCCTATGCATTCAGGGATAAAGGTCCAGAATGCAGGTCTTCTGATTGCATCTTTATCCCTAAATGCACAGGGCCCTAAATGTGGGTACCACTCAGTATAGCGTTCAGCCCTGTCCAGCTGAATCCTGTCATAGACTTTGACGAGCTGCCTGCAGTGGGACTGAATGCTGCACCTGCCCCTCCCAGGCTCACTAAATTGCGAGGAATGACACACTGCTCCTAGACGGTCTTGTGTGCAAAGGGCCTTAGAAGCAATTTCCAAATTCTTCCACATCAGCAGTCAATCTCAGGTCTGAGAAACTAAAGCTTGTCCTCTTTAATGACAGGAGCTAGAGATTGTCCACTAAGTGCTTTATAAATAAAATGTAATAACAATCCTCTCACCTAGCCTCTCTGCAGTGCTCTGGTATGCTACATTAAAATAAAGTACTGTACATATGCAATACCTTAGATGATCATTTAAAAAAGTTAAAAGCAATACGTTATATAGCTATGCCATGTAAACACTGTGGGGCTGATTTACTAAAATGAATGCGCTGCACCGGTTCATACCATATTTGGTGCGCCAGATAAATTATTAAGTGAGCGTATGAACCGGCGCACACATAAGCGCAATACATAATTTACCGACGCACTGCGTAATAGTATGCCATTGATAATAGCGCACGCTAACAGTCCATTCACACAGGGGCAACACGACTTCCAGCGCGACTTGGGGCGACTTACAACACGACTTGGGGCGGACTTTACAACACAACTTGGGGCGACTTACAACACGACTTTAAGTCGCCCCTAGGCCAGGCGACTTTAATAAAAAAAAAAAAAAAAACGGCCAAGGTTCCCCTCCAAGAGCATACCAGGCCCTTCAGATCCGGTATGGATATTAAGGGGAACCCTGTGCCAAAAAAAAAAAAAAAATGGCGTGGGGTCCTCCTTTAAAATCCATACCAGACCCTTATCCGAGCACGCAACCTGGCAGGCCACAGGAAAAGAGGGGGAACGAGAGAGCGCTCCCCCTCCTGAACTGTTCCAGGCCACATGCCCTCAACATTGGGAGGATGCTTTGGGGTCCCCCGCAAAGCACCTTGTCCCCATGTTGATGAGGACAAGGGCCTCATCCCCACAACCCTTGCCCAGTGGTTGTAGGGGTCTGCGGGCAGGGGGCTTATCGGAAATCTGGAGGCCCCCTTTAACCGCTTCCCGACCGCCCACTGCATATATACGTCAGCAGAATGGCATGGGCAGGCAAAACCACGTACCTGTACGTGGCCCTTTAAATGCCTGCCCGTGGGTCGCGCACGCGCTGCCAGCGGCGCGCTCGCGACCCGGTCGGGAGCTCCGTGACCCCGGCCGCGGGACCAGCGTACCCGATCGCCGCTGGTGTCCCGCGATCGGGTCACGGAGCTGAAGAACGGGGAGAGGTATGTGTAAACAAACCTCTCCCTGCGCTTCCTACTCTGCCTGGCATTGATTGGCTGTTCCCGGTCATCGGGAAAGCCGATCAATGACGTCAGACGTCAGCCCCGCCCCCTAATGTAAAAAAAAACACACACACGTCAGAGCCCATAACCCCTCCCCTCCCCCTAGTGGTTAACTCTTTCACTACAACTGTCATTTATACAGGAATCAATGCATTTAAATAGCATTGATTGCTGTATAAATGACAATGGTCCCAAAAATGTGTCAAAAATGTCCGATGTGTCCGCCATAATGTCGCAGTCACAATAAAAATCGCTGATCGCCGCAATTACTAATAAAAAAAAAATATTAATAAAAATGCTATAAAACTATCCCCTATTTTGTAAACGCTATAACTTTTGCGCAAACCAATCAATAATCGCTAATTGCGATTTTTTTACCAAAATATGTAGAAGAATACGTATCGGCCTAAACTGAGGAAAAAAAATGTTTTTTTATATATTTTTTTGGGGATATTTATTATAGCAAAAAGCAAAAAATATTGAATTTTTTTCAAAATTGTCGCTCTATTTTTGTTTATAGCGCAAAAAATAAAAACCGCAGGGGCGATCAAATACCACAAAAAGAAAGCTCTATTTGTGGGAAAAAAAGGACGCCAATTTTGTTTTGGAGCCACGTCGCACGACCGTGCAATTGTCAGTTAAAGCGATGCAGTGCCGAATCGCAAAAAGGGGCCTGGTCCTTTGGCTGCCAATTGGTCCGGGGCTGAAGTGGTTAACAAGGGGACCCCTAGATCCTGGCCTCCCCCTGTGTGAAATGGTAAGGGGGTACAAAAGTACCCCTACCATTTCACCAAAAAAGTGAAAAAAAAAAAAGACACATAAAATACTTTATTAAAGTCTTCTTTCTTCTGGTCTTCTTCCTTCTTCCTTTCCTCATCCTTCGGTTTCTTCATCTTCTTCCTCCATCTTCTTCTTCCTCCATCTTCTTCTTCCTCCATCTTCTTCTTCTTGCTCCAGTGTTCTTGTCCAGCATCTTCCTCCATGGCGTCTCTTCTTCATTATCGGGCCGCTCCGCGCAATGGGAGGATCCCACTGTGTGACGCTTCTCTTCTTCTTCATCTTCTTCTTCCTCTAATCCGCTTCTTGCTCCAGTGTTCTCGTCCAGCATCTTCCTCCACGGCGTCTCTTCTTCGCTATTGGGCCGCTCCGCGCAATGGGAGGCTCCCGCTGTGTGACGCTGCTCTTCTTCTTCATCTCTTCTTCCTCTGATCCGCTTCTTGCACCGGTGTTCTCGTCCGGCATCTTCCTCCACGGCATCTCTTCTTTGTTATTGGGCCTCTCCGCGCAATGGGAGGCTCCCGCTGTGTGATGCTTCTCTTCTTCTGATAGGTCTTATATAAAGGAGGGCGTGGCCACCCGGTGACCCCACCCCCTCTGATGCATGGAACCGTGCGTCAGAGGGGGGCGGGGTCACCGGGTGGCCCCAGCCTCCGTTATATAAGACCTGTCAGAAGAAGAGAAGCATCACACAGCGGGAGCCTCCCATTGCGCGGAGTGGCCCAATAACGAAGAAGAGTTGAAGAATGCTTGCGCCAGGTCTATAGCGGCGCACAGATCGTGGCCGCCCGTGCGCCGCCAACATGATAGTAAATGGAAGTGCGCTGTGTTACAGGCGCAAATGCTTTGTGAATATGAAAACGGCCACTGTGCGGCGGCGTGCACCGCAACTCATGGCGCAAATGCTTGGTAAATCAGCCCCTGTATGTCATTCTTTAAAAAATTACAGTGAGAAGTAGAGCTGCTTGACCTATTTGTATTCATTGATGGCTGCTTTAAATCGTAGTGAATAGCTGAGAATGAAGGAAGGCAAATGTCCATTGAAAGCAGCATTTTGCTATTGCTAGACTTGGAACACGTTTTATTTTTTTCTGTCTCTTTTAACATGACAAGTTAACTTATGGATAATTCCCAAAGACATGTAGAAGAAAAAGTTTCCTTGGCAATTCTTCAGAGATTTTAATTCCCTGACTTTTATAATTCAACCTAAATACTGCATTTGTTTGGCATCAAAGAGACCAGTGTTAGAAGCCTGCTCATCTTCATAATGTACATGACATTTTCCTTATAACTAAAGAGCTAAATGCTTTGTTTAACTAGCAGAAAACCATGTATTTCTGTCTTGGTAATGGTGCACCACATATCAGTAGAAAAAGAAAAATAGATAGATGTTATTTATTAACCACTTATCAGCCATGTTGGGGTATATCTGGTTACACTATGCCAGAGCTAGGGTATATTATATCTAAAGCAAAGGGAATAGTAAAATGTATGTGTAGCCCAATTTATTTTTTGTCTGCATTTGTCAATTTTGTTGGGGAAATCTGAGAAATCTGAGAACCAATCTTAACAAATGAGGGGTATTCTGCATCTACAGTTATCACTGAAATATTGTTCCAGTGATTTTATAATGTTAGAATTCATATTACTTTCTGTCCCACTGCTAATGGTCACCAGGAAAAATTGTGAGGGTAAATGTACCAAGTAGGGATACAAATTGTAAGATGGGTTTTCCATACCTTCTCAACTCCATCCAAAATTAAAAAAAAAACACAAAAAAAACCATTGCATAGATTTTTAAGCACTAGTCTTTTTATGCCTTCTGCTTCCCATTGGGAAGAGCTCCCTTTTCTGTCCCATCAATACAGCAGGAAGTATATGACATCTCTCTAAAGGAAAAGTGGAACTTCACCACAATTTTTTTTTTTTTGGGGGACAGAGCAAGTAACTAGTTTTCACAGGTACCCACTTCCACTTCTGTTTGGATCCTAGAGGAGGTTTCCCCCACCTCCACCCCCATCTGCAGTTTTCTGGGACATGTCATAGGTCCCAGAAGGCTGTAAGGCCATATACAAGGTGCAGTGTGGCTTACGCATGTACAGTGGCTGCCCACAGTTAACATGCTGGCACTGGGGTCCAAACACCAGCAAAGAAACTGGCTCAGGTGAGGACAATGCTGGATCCCTGGACTGGTAAAAGTCTGTTTAATGGAAGTCAGCCACTACAGTTTTTGTAGCTGCTGACTTTTAATTTTCACACATATGACTGAAGCTCTTCTTTAAAGTGGTACTAAATTCTCATTTTTTTTAATTTAAAAATAGCAAACTTGTTATACTTACCTCCTCTGTGCAGTGGATTTGCACAGAGCAGCTCCGAACCTCTTCTGGAGTCCCTCTTCGGCGCTTCTGCCCCCCCCCCCCCACTGAGTGCCCCCACAGCAAGCAGCTTGCTATGGGGGCACCCAAGCTGAGCCACAGCTCCTTGTGTCCATTCAGACATGAAGCCGCGACCCAGCCCCGCCCCCTCTCTCTCCTCCTAGGCGAACTGATTTTGATTGACAGCAGCGGGAGCCAATCTCAGGCCAATGACAGCTGTCTCAGCCAATCAGAAGGGAGAGCCTGCCAGCCCAGTCTCTCGTGCAACATCGCTGGATTGAGAGGGGGCTCAGGTAGATATTAGGGGGGCTGAGAGGGGCTTCTGTACACAGAAGGTTTTTTATCTTAATGCATAGAAGGCATTAAGATAAAAAAACCTTCTGCCTTTACAACCACTTTAAGGCCCCTTTCACACTGGGGCGGGAGCGCTGCTTTACCGTCGTTTTAGCCGCGGTATTTGGCCGCTCGCGGTGCGGTTTTACCCCTGCGAGCGGCCGAAAAAGGGTTAAAATCCCCCGCAGAGCGGCGCTTTGCGGCGGTATTGCTGCGGTATTACCATGGCATCCCATTCAAATCAATGGGAAGGAGTGGTATAGGAGCGGTACCGCTCCTATACCGCTTTAAAGATGCTGCTAGCAGGACTTTTTTTTACCGTCCTGCTAGCGCACCGCTCCAGTGTGAAAGCCCGCCGGCTTTCACACTTGAGTGAATGGGGAAAAACGCCCCAGTGTGAAAGGGGCCTAAGGGAAAACCATTCCCATTCTTCAAGTTTTGCAACATTCCTGTTACACAGAAGTAGATTGTTAGATTGACTTCTATCAAGCCAGAACAGCCATACATGGATCAAAATGAATCCGGTCCCTGCTGAAAAATGGCTAGCTTAAGTGAGCATTATATACTTTTTCAGTAAATCAGCAGTGTATGCTACACTTTCACATTTATTTTGGGCGTATACTAGACAAATCACATGGGCTACACTTTATTGCAAATGATCTGAAATATTCTGAAATATGTTTCTTGTGTCTGGTTATATTTTGGCACTACTTTGCTATTATTATTATTATTATTTGCATTATTATTATTATTATTATTATTATTATTACAAAATAAAAAGTTGTGAAAGTCCTTAAGTAAGTTCAGAATTTTTCAGTAGTCACTGGTTGGTAGAATTACAATACTAGTCTGTATTCTCCAGAATACAGGTGCAGACCATATGAGCAGGAGGACAACATATGTAGTAAACCCTTTTGGTGTCTATAAACACAGCATAGTAATACACATCTGGGATACATCAAGAACATTTTATCAGCGCATGTGGTAAGATTCTGTTCTGCAGAACAACCGGCCACACCATTTAAAAGGTTTTGTGAGATTATTTTTCTTTTTACATAGTTTCCTTTTGATAAGCTTATCCAATGTAAAAATACCAAACTTCATATAAATTCAAGCAAATTTGTCAAATCTGTAATAATGAAAAGGCATAATGTAATGAGAATTCATCAAAAGTGTTGCTCACACGTACAGCACTTACACTGGGCCTGATCTGGTAAAGTAAATGAAGAAAGGACACATTGAAGTAGTATTCTTGCATTGCGGGCTCACAGGGGCTCACATGAGTACACAGATTCATACACATATTGTGAACACGATCTTTCAATCTGTCTAACAAAATGTACTGATTTTAAACGTATACAGTACAGTCCTAGTTTGATCAGTGCACATTGAACATTCAAGTAATGCTGTTTTTCTGCTTTCTGTTCTGTAAGGTGCACAAAGGAATGTGCATGTCAACATATTACCTGAAAATATAAAAAATATATAAAAAAAAATAAAAGAGAATGTAATTTGCTCGAGAAGTAATATATTTTGCATGCACCAACAAAGCAGCAGGTTAAAACAATATGGATACTTTGTTTTTGGATCAAAAAAATGCAGTTTATATATGACATTAATAATTGAAAACGTATTCAGTGGCACTCTCTTACAAAATCATGTATGTCTGACATTGGCGGCAGAACCACACCATAATTTTAGTTGTCAGGCATCTCAATGTGCTCTCTATGTAAATTTGCCATTCACACCTCAGCACTTTGAAATTGATCCATTTAGAAATTGTAGATTTTGATGTTGCCTGTCCTTTCCTAGGACCTTCTGGCAGTACAAACAGAACATCAGTTTTCCAAATCTGAGCAGTCGCCTTTAAATAGACCTTGACTGCTCTCACTTCATCAAGGGAATGAAGTGACTTTTCTTCCATAGAACAGGGTTCTGGAAAAAACAAAGGTAGAACAATATTTTGGTTCCGATGAAAAACTGACACCACTTTAGGCAGAAAGCTTGGATGAGGACGCAACCCCACGTTGTCCTTGTAAATAATTAAATATGGCTCTTTACAAGAAAGAGCAGCCAACTCTGATACCCTTCTTGCATAGGATAGAGCAACCAGAAAAACGAAACTTCCTTGTCAAAAGGACCAAGGGAGTATGCCGTATCGGCTCAAAAGGCTGTTTTTGCAATACCGACAAAACTAATTTCAAGTCCCAAGGGTTCAAGAGTGACCTAACTGGCGGAATTAGGCCGCGTTACCCCCTGTATAAAAACACGGACCAAGGAATGCAAAGCAAGTGGTCTTTGAAATAATAGCGATAAGGCAGAGACCTTACCCTTGATAGTACTCAAGGTCAGCTTCATATCTACCCCTATGACATTTTCACGATCTCTGCATACCAAGATCTTCTGGGCCATGCAAGATCCACTGGCTTCATTTCCTGATTGATCCTGCGAAAAAGCCGTGGTAGCAGCTGAATAGGGGGAATGCATAAATCAGTGAAAAATTATCCCACAGGGTCACCAACGCATCTGTCCCATATGCAAGTAGATCCCTTGTCCTTGACACAAAGTTGTCCAATTTATTGTTGAACCTGGATGCCAATAGATCTACATCTGGGGCCCCCATCTTTCGTATATAGCCAGGAAGATGTCGGGGTGAAGAGACCATTCCCCCGGAACAACTGCTGGCGACTCAAGAAGTCCGCCTGCCAATTCTCTAATCCTGGAATGAAGACTGCCGATAGGCAAGGTACATGCTTCTCTGCCCAAGCCAGGATATGGTTCACCTCCCTCTGGGCTGCGTGACTTCTGGTGCCCCCTTGGTGATTGATATAGGCCACCGCTGTGGCATTGTCGGATTGGATCCTGACAGGACAATCCCGTAACCTGAACATTTGGGCCCTCAGAGCCAAGCGTGCCGCTGGAATCTATAGGATGTTGATGGACAAGGCCTTTTTGGTTCTGGACCATTTCCCTTGGATAGTCGCCTTTTCCAGGACTGCTCCCCAAGCCGAAAGGCTGGCATCTGTTTTTACCATCTTCCAGGTAACTGGTATGAAGCATTTCCCCTTCTGCAGATTCTTGGTTATCCACCAGCAACTGTGGCTCTGGCGCACCTTTGGGGTCAGGCGCATTGGGAAATCTAGAGCTTGGACCTTATTGTTCCAAGCAGATAAGATACTGTTTTGCAACAGTCTCGAATGAAACTGGGCATGGGGAACAGCTTTGAATGAAGCCACCATCTTCCTTAACAACCTCATGCAAAGGCGAATGGAGGGATCTTTCTTCGTACTGACCACCTGGACCAGCTCCTTTATGGTGCTGATCTTTGCCTGAGGCAAAAACACCCTTCTCTGGGCTGTGTCTATGATCAGACCTAAGTACTCCAGCCTTTTTAGTGGTCTCAAGGAAGATTTCTCTAGGTTAAGAATCCAACCTAGGTATTCCAGGTAGTTGACTGTGCTGACCACGCTTTGGTCCAAAGGGGCTACCGACCGGTCTACCAGCAGCAGGTCATCCAGGTATGCCAAAACGGTTATACCTGAGCACTTAGTCTGGCCAGAGGTGGGCCAGAACCTTTGTAAATACCCGGGGTGTAGTAGCTAGACCGAAGGGCAAGGCTACAAACTGAAAATGGTGCCGCTCTACCTCGAATATCCGAGATTTCTGGTGAGCGGGAAAAATATGCACATGCAGGTATGCATCCTTGATGTCGATTGATTCCAGAAGTTCCCCTCCTTGTAGGATGGAAACTACTGACCGGATTGACTCCATGCGAAAGGAACGGATATTCAGGAATCGATTTAGATCTTTGAGATCTAGAATGGGTCTGACATCTCCATTTGGTTTTGGCACCGTGAAGAGGTTTGAATAAAACCCCAACCCCTGCTCCTCCGTGGGGATTTCCATGATCACCCCTTAAGACATCAAACGGTTTAGTGCTAGAAACAGAAATGTAATTTTCCCTGGATCTTTGGCAACGTTTGACCTCAGAAAAAACGAGGTGATGGGAACTCTCGTAACTCTAGTTTGTAACCTAGAGCTATTGTGGAGATGACCCATCTGTCCTGAATCTCTTCCTGCCAAACCCCTAAGAACTGCAGAAGTCTTCCCCCCACCCGAGCGAGCGGGGGTGCCCCTTCATAAAGAGGCCTTAGAATTTTGTTTTGTAGGTTTCCGCCCCCAGGACTTCTTCTGTCCCTGGGCATGACCTTGAGGTCTACCTCTTGAACCTGACAGTGGAGGCCATCGCGACTACCTAGAGGCTGCTGCCCCTGGAGAAGAAGCCCTTTCAAACAAGGGACATTTACTCCTTTTCTTTACTGGTAAAAGGGTACTTTTCCCACTTGAAATTTTTTTGGATGTATTTGTCCAAATCATCCCCGAACAGCCATTACCCGTGAAACGGAAAACCAGGAAGAAGTTTTTTGCATGGTGCCTCGGCTGACCAATTTTTCAACCACAGGACCCTACGCATATGCACCAGCAAGAGCATAAGGAGGATGCCTGATGAATAGAATCCTTAATAGCAAAACATAGTGCCCCTGGCAGCTCAGCTAAGTCCCGGGCCTGCTGAATGGGAACAACCTTGAGAACCTGCTTCAACTGGTCTTTTAGGGATTGACAAATGCCTATTGCTGCAACTGCAGGTTGAGTTACTGCACCTGCCAAGGAAAAGGAACTTTTTATCCATTGGATCTCTAAACATTTGAGCATTGTCCACCAGACAAGTTAGGCTTTTATTCACACAGGATATAACATCATCAACTGAAGGTATGCTCCATTTTTTGGTGAATTTTTCCTCCATGGGATAAAGTGCTGAAAACTTTTAAGGAGGGACATAATGCCTATCTGGGTGATCCCACTCAGCATATATAAGTTGCTCCAGCAATGGATGGACAGGAAAGGCATGAAGAGCCTGAGAGGGTTTAAGAGAACCCAAAGAAGAAACAGGCTTTTCGGCTGACTCGGTTAAGGCCATCTTAACCACTTTCAGACCGGACCAATTTTCAGCCAAAGGACCAGGCCCCTTTTTGCGATTCGGCACTGCGTCGCTTTAACTGACAATTGCGCGGTCGTGCGATGTGGCTCCCAAACAAAATTGACGTCCTTTTTTTCCCACAAATAGAGCTTTCTTTTGGTGGTATTTGATCACCCCTGCGGTTTTTATTTTTTGCGCTATAAACAAAAATAGAGCGACAATTTTGAAAAAAATGCATTATTTTTTATTTTTTGCTATAATAAATATCCCCAAAAAATATATAAAAAAACATTTTTTTTCCTCAGTTTAGGCCATTACGTATTCTTCTACATATTTTTGGTTAAAAAAATCGCAATAAGCAATTATTGATCGGTTTGCGCAGAAGTTATAGCGTTTTCAATATAGGGGATAGTTTTATAGCATTTTTATTAATCATTTTTTTTTATTAGTAATGGCGGAGATCTGCGATTTTTTTTTTTGTGACTGCGACATTATGGCGGACACATCGGACATTTTTGACACATTTTTGGGACCATTGTCATTTTTACAGCAATTAATGCTATTTAAATGCATTAATTCCTGTATAAATGACACTGGCAGTGAAGGGGTTAACCACAAGGGGGCAGTGTAAGGGTTAAGTATGCCTAGGGGGTGTGTTTCTTACTGTGGGGGGGCGTGGCTGTCAGCTAGTGAATGCTGATCTCTGCTCCAATCACAGGGAGCAGAGATCGGCGTCACTAGTTGCTAGGCAGAACTGGGAGATGCTGTTTATCTCGGCATCTCCCCGTTCAGTCTTCCCGTGAGACGATCGCGGGAGTCTTTTTTAGGTGTTTATACCCCCCTTTTTGGAAGGCATAGTCCTAAGCACAAAAAGCAGAGGTACTAATAAAACAATGCACCCACTGCTGAGCTATAGTCCAGCAATTAAATGCTGCTATTAATGTTCAGCCTGATGCTGAGTAAATGTGTCCTGGGAATGCCTGTATACACCATCTTACATGCCCCAGTCTGCTCCTGTGTCCCTTCTGTTAGACAGTTGTATTTCACAAGAGGCTTGTGCCATGTGAGGAATGTGGACGCTAAGCCACGCACACGCTGCTGCGCTAAGCCATGCCCCTCTTCCAGACACGCCCCTCTATTTCAAACAGCCATTCTGATCCGCCGTTCGGAGTGGATCTGGGGAAGGAGGGAAGGGAGCCGCCGCGACCCCTGAGGGGGGTGGGGGAAGCACGGCCGTCTGCCATAGCCCCCATCCCCCTATCTCCTGGGGGGAAAGGAAGTCGCATTGCCCTCGAGGGGGGCGCTAAGCCTCTTCATGGGGCACCAAAGAATTTCCCCCAATATTCCTAGTGGCTGAGACTGATTCCTGGAGGAAGCCTGCTGTCTCCTACTGACACTGAGTGAGATACTGAGGAGCAGGGTACAGGTATGTGCTTTCACACCCTCTAGTGGTGAAATTTAGGCATGACAACATAAACTCAAAGAAGAAATCCGTAAGTGAACTTGGAGTTCCTTAGGAATCTTAACTTTCCCAGACAGACCCAATCTTCACTCATCACGGCGTGCTATATTAAAGAACCTTCAAGGACCGGATCCATTTTTCATCAGGAGTCTGCCCCCTTGGACCTGTATAGCACCCTGCCAGAAAAAAAATTGGTATTAGATGCATGACCAAAGAACTGGGTCCCAGGGTCCATCCCTCCAAGAGAGGCATTACAGGCAAAACCTTGTTCTTCCTTCATGAGGCCCGGGTACCATCCACTTTGGCCTCATTGGCACTTTGAATGGATGCGGTTGCAAAGGCTGCTTGATCCAGTAAGGATCCTTCCAGCAGAGCTCTTCTTGGCACTTCTTTAACCGTAACCAACACCTTAGTAACTGGTGAAAAAACTGAGTTACTCCCTGTAATGGAGGGGTTATATAGGGAGGGAACTTCCTGTCTTGGGTCTGCCAGTGTCCATCACCTCTAGGTGGCCTATAACTCACATAGTAATTAATATGCTGCTCTGTGTCCCGTGATGTACGATAAAGAAACAAAAGAATGTTGGCAATAAAAAATTAAAAAAATGTGTGGGGCCCCCCAAAATCCATACCAGTCCCTTATCCTAGCATGCAGCCCAGGAGGCCAAGTAAGAGAGGGTGATAAGCCTCAACATGTGGGGGGGTGCTTTGGGGCAGGGGGGCTCATGTTGATGGGGACAAGAGCCTCTTCCTCACAACCCTGGGCAGTGGTTGTGGGAGTCTGCAGGTGGGGGGGGCTTATCAGAATCTGGAAGCCCCCTTTAACAAGTCCCACCCCTATGTGAATGAGTACGGGGTACATAACACCCCTACCTATTCATCAAAATTGTAAAAAGTGGATAACGACACAACACACGTTTTTGACAATTCCATTATTTTAAAAAAAATGTCCCCGGTGCAGATCGTCAATCACGACGCACGCCGCACCAGCGGACCCAAAAAATATAAAAATAACCTCCGGCATTGTCGAACGCTCCTGACAACTGCCTGCTCCTCTGTCTGACATTTCCTAAATAGCTAAGGGGCGGAGCCATCCGACATCAGCGGGTGACCCAGCCCCCTTGAGGCATCATCAACCCAACATGCCCCGGTTGGTGACGTCACAAGGATGCAGTGACCGGCTCCCTGGACTGCTCCTTAACAACCAGCTATTTTTCACACAGAATTCAAATTGGTTGATCTCTTTTCAACCGACTGATCCAAGGTGGAGAGGCGAGGCAGTGACGTAACTTCATTTATGTCACTATACAGCAGTATTGTAGTAGTAGTAGTTGTAGTAGTTGTGCTTTGCACTGCTGTACAGTGACATGCGATCCCTTTCTGTACACTGCAATAAAATGCAGTATGTCTGAATTTTATTGCAGCTCACTGCACGGCCCCTCAGCGGTTTTTGCAGAGTGAACACGTGTTTCCTAGCGGTGACTGGAATTCTTCCAGTGTGGAAAAACGCTGGTCAACGCACTATATGTAAACCGGCAATAAAAGTGTGTAAGGACTGTAACCCTGATATTTTTGCTCATTTTTCAATTGCTGCCAACACAGCAGCACTGTGTTTTTCTTGAAGGATAATTAAACTTAGGAACAAAAATGTAATATAAGGCCACTTAAAAGTCTTTAAATATGGTAGCTGTATTTGTTTTCTTTTTACAAGTACAGAAAATACCTGTTGTTCTTGCCAAGTGCAGTGTCCTTGTCACATCCTGGGAGTTGGAAGGAAATCAAAGCAATCTTATCTTTCTATGAAAAACGCTAAACCAATCATAAAATGGAAATTAACAAAATCAGACATGTCAGTAGACCAGCCATAGATACACTGGAGGGGTAAACACAGCCACCCAGTGACAAGGGATGCATTATTCACAGGACTACCATGAGAAAAAAAGTCCAACATATTAGCTATTGCAAGGTACACTGACATGATAGGAATAATTCCAAGACCGTCGTTCTAAACTGATCAACCATAAAGGCTTTAAAAGCATTGCCTATGGACAATTTTAGGTATTGTACATTTTTGACACTTTGCATGTACACAAAATGTGGAGGATTGACATATTTTAAGCATTTAAGCATCTTGGATGAAGCTGATGGCCTAGTATACTCTTGATTGAATAATCTATTGCAGTTTTACTCACTCAAGGATTTATCATTACACTTTTAGAAGTAATTAAAGTGGTTGTAAACCTCAGTCATGAAATCTGAACAAAGCACATACAGTATATCTGTAGTGTTTTCATATCTCTCTCCAAAGCTCTAAGTGTCGTTTCTCTCTGTTGCTTTGTTCCTCTGTTATCAGCTTTAGTCGCTTTTGACAAGTTTTTCTCTCATATAAGATAAATTTGTGACGGGGAGGGAGCTCAGCACACAGCTTGTCTATTCACAACACAGCTCTGTGTCCTTCCTTCGCTTCTGTTTGCTGTGAGGGGAGTGTGTTCCATTCCTCCGATCAACTCTCACACACTCTAACTGCAGATTTCCACCCCCTCTTTCGTGATACTAACAGATGGAGAAGGATTTTAACACGATTCTGTCCTCTTGAAGGGGTTTATAGTTTAGGGTTTTCCTTATGAGGGAGTACCACCACTATTCTTTTATGGCAAGTTTACATATATATTTATATTTTAGGATGTATTCATACATTCATCTTGATTGAAATTATCATCTTTGGTGATATTTTGTTTTTAACAGGTATACCTTGATTTTAATCTGTGGTGTTTTGTGTATTCATAATTTTGAAATAAAAATGTTCAGTTTGTTAACTTTTCTTTTCTCGAAATTATCATATGTTTATTTTTCTCTTTTTTCCTTTTTTTTTTTTTTCTTATATTTTGAGCTTCTGTAGTAGCCCTTTTTTTTTTACTAAAAGTGGTTTGTAGCAGTAGTTTTCTGCTTTGTTCTTCAGGGGTGCTTGATAGTTCTTATTTATCTATTAGAAGTATAGGCTCTGATGTCTTTTCATATTTTGTTATGCTTTTTTAGAGGAATAATGCATCTCTCCTCTTCAATCCCCTTTGGACAGCAATTCACAACACAGCACCACCTACAGGGGGGAAGGTAAACAGCACCTGCCTACACTTGTATAGTGAACACTTCCTATTGGTAGTCCAGCAGCATAACTTAGGTGAGTATAAAATAGCTTGAAAAGGTATTAAAAAAAAAGTGAATGCATGAGAGGCGGAAGGGTGGTTTGGGAAAGTTTTGCCCAGAGGAGGACTTTCAACAATAAAAAATTGAAACAATGGGAAGAGCTATCAGAGAACACTGGGGGGAAAGAGACATGAGAAAAGCTCCTGCAGACAATTTGAGTAAAGCCTTGACATACAGTATACTGTAGATGCAGAGAGTGCATAATGATGTGGACATTTTTGACAGAACCATGTATGAGACGTGGACACTGGGGAGAGAGCTGCAACAAAAGGGTGTGCAGAGTGTGTAAAAAATGCGGATGTTGCTGAGGGAACAATGTGTTTTTTGGGAACCTATCAAAGAAAGGACCAGATCTAATAGAAGATATTACTAAACTCTTTGAAGAAATGTAAAACTGTTCCAGCATGTAAACAGGACAGGTCCACTTTCTTCTCTAGCAATGTACTGCATGGTGCTGTATATACACCAGTACTCCACTTTAGAACAAATAATATTATTACTTTAAATTTTGAAAATCCTGCTGTAAATGCCAGTTGCCAGGCTTTTAGAAACTGTTAACAGAGATTAATCATAAAAAAAAGATTTTTGTCTGGAGGAAGACATCAAAGAAATGATTTATCCTCTTGTTATGCTCTTGAAAGGTAATTAGGGCATAGTAAGTATCTGGCAAAGTAGTTAAGCATAGTAAGGCTTGTCTTGGCAACTTATACTGTTTTAATAGCTATAATACATGACAGCCAATTTACCTAAGAGTGTATTCACTTTAATACATAGCATGTTACTTTAATACATAGCATTTGTTAGTCTCTACTGTTGGATTAATAAATGAAATGTGTGTTCTTACTGAAATGTTTTAGTAAAGTGAACACATTTTAAATATTATTGATTGGGGCAATAAATGATTATTTACTATATTTTCTGCTAAAACATTTGTTATATTCTAAGACCCAAATCTTATCTAATTATTTGTTAGGTATAACAAGTGCATATTCATGCATATTGGACGTTTTTGCAGCTGCATCTGGGGGCATCAGGTGTTTTTTTGTCCTGCCTCTAAACTCCCCTGCATGTTAAATGAGGATCCACTGGATCAGACTGGAGGTAAACAGAGAGGGGCAGGTAGACTTCATTTTGAGAGGAAACATGGGCTTCCCTCAAACACATTACCTCACACCTTCAGACTATGTGGACTGGTCTGATCTGCTAATTTCCTCAACCATATAGATAGCACTAAGCTATCCTTGGAAGATGTCTCATTTACAAGTTAATGTAGATACATTGAATGATTGGGCAATTATTGCTTAACCCTCCTGGTGGTAATCCTAAGTGTGGCTCGGGGGTTAAATTTCAGTACCATTAGCAGTAACACCAAGCCACACTCGGGATTGCATTGCAGAATCCTGGTACAGGTTACTTACCTTGTCCCCAGGATCCTGCAATGTCCCCCCGCTGTGTCCCCCGCCGGATCCTCTGCCCGATGCTCTGTGTGCCGGGCTTCATTCCCTGCGAGCGTTGCGATGCATGGGGATGGAGCCTAGCGGCAAATTCAAAAAGTACAAAATACATAACACATACAGTATACTGTAATCTTACAGATTGCATTTCTGTATCAAATAATTTCACATCCCTTTTGTTCATAGTGCTTTGTCCAGTGGCCTGCATTCACTATTATGTATACTGTTCTATCTGCCTGGAAATTTGAGATTGTCCATAGCAACCAAAAAGTGTCCCTTTACATCAAAAGTGGTTTTAGACCATCTAGAAAACAGCGATAGTAAATTAGAACACTTGCAGAATTGAGCGATAGTGAATAATTTTATTATTACAGTGGTGTGAAAAAGTGTTTGCCCCCTTCCTCATTTCCTGTTCCTTTGCATGTTTGTCACACTTAAGTGTTTCAGAACATCAAACCAATTTAAACAATAGTCAAGGACAACACAAGTAGACACAAAATGCAATTTGTAAATGAAGGTGTTTATTATTAAAGGTGAAAAAAAATCCAAACCATCATGGCCCTGTGTGAAAAAGTGATTGCCCCCCTTGTTAAAACATACTATAACTGTGGTTGTCCATACCTGAGTTCAATTTCTCTAGCCACACCCAGGCCTGATTATTGCCACACCTGTTCACAATCAAGGCATCACTTAAATAGGAGCTGCTTGACACAGTAAGGTCCACCAGAAGATCCTTAAAAGCTACACATCATGCCGAGACCCAAAGAAATTCAGGAACAATTGAGAAAGAAAGTAATTGAGATCTATCAGTCTGGAAAGGGTTATAAAGCCATTTCCAAAGCTTTGGGAATCCAGCGAACCACAGTGAAAGCCATTATCCACAAATGGCGAAGACATGGAACAGTGGTGAACCTTCCCAGGAGTGGCCGGCCGCCCAAAATTACCCCAAGAGCGCAGCGACGACTCATCAAGAGGTCACAAAAGACCCCACAACAACGTCCAAGGAACTGCAGGCCTCACTTGCCTCAGTTAAGGTCAGCGTTCATGCCTCCACCATCAGGAAAAGACTGGGCAAAAATGGCCTGCATGGCAGAGTTCCAAGGAGAAAACCGCTGCTGAGCAAAAAGAACATCAATGCTCGTCTCAATTTCTCCACAACACATCTTGATGATCCCCAAGACTTTTGGGACAACATTCTGTGGACCGATGAGACAAAAGTGGAACTCTTTGGAAGGTGTGTGTCCAAGTATATCTGGCGTAGAAGGAACACTGAATTTCAGAAAAAGAACATTATACCAACAGTAAAATATGGTGGTGGTAGTGTGATGGTCTGGGGCTGTTTTGCTGCTTCAGGACCTGGAAGACTTGCCATGATAAAAGGAACTATGAATGCTGTCTACCAAGAGATCCTGAAGGAGAATGTCTGACCATCTGTTCGTGTACTCAAGCTGAAACGAACTTGGGTTCTGCAGCAGGACAATGATCCTAAACACACCAGCAAGTCAACCACCGAATGGCTGAAGAAAAACAAAATGAAGACTTTGGAGTGGCCTAGCCAAAGTCCAGACCTGAATCCTATTGAGATGTTGTGGTATGACCTTAAAAAGGCCGTTCATGCTCGAAAACCCTCTAATGTAACTGAATTAGGACAATTCTGCAAAGATGAGTGGGCCAAAATTCCTCCAGGACGCTGTAAAAGCCTCATTGCACGTTATCGCAAACGCTTGGTTGCAGTTGTTGCTGCTAAGGGTGGCCCAACCATTTATTAGGTTTAGGGGGCAATCACTTTTTCACACAGGGCCATGATGGTTTGGATTTTTTTTCACCTTTAATAATAAACACCTTCATTTACAAATTGCATTTAGTGTTTACTTGTGTTGTCCTTGACTATAGTTTAAATTGGTTTGATGTTCCGAAACACTTAAGTGTGACAAACATGCAAAGGAACAGGAAATGAGGAAGGGGGCAAACACTTTTTCACACCACTGTATATATTTTTTTTTATTATTTATAGTTATTTATTATATTATAATTTATGATTTAGTGTTTCAAACTTTATCATACCTGGGATGTCTACAAGACTCTTGTTTGGACAGATTTAAGTGTGTTATTACTAAGAATTACAGGCCTACAATATAAAACACAAAATGCAAAACAATGTACCGCTTTGAAATCAGACATAATCCTACCACCAGGGAGCCTACAGCAGTAATTTATGTGATTCTCTTATAGAACTTATAGAACAAAATATTTATTTATATTTATTTCTAGTTATGAAAAGTATAGTTCTGATTTATATATTTAAAGTGTGTACATTTCCTTTAGTTACCCCTGTGGACTAGTACTAGTAGTGTTTTGTTACATCTGTTCACTAAAAATCCTGCAAGAAATCTTGTGAGCTGAGAACTTCCTGTGTTCTCTGTTTTTGTAACATTGTTATCAGGTACACTGAGCAACATTTGATTTTTGGTTGCTAATTGGTCTGGGCAGGAAGGGTGTTTAAGTGCCCAGTAAGCAAGTGGTTAAGCTATTATGTACTATTTTGCAATACCTGTTGGTTATGCTGAACACATGAAAAAAAAAAACATAAAAACATATGGAACTGTTGTTGAAGCACATCCAGTACACCAAGTACAACTGGAATATCTTTGGAGATTTAAAAGTAGTATCTCTGCTGCTTGGAATGCACCTCAGATACACCAAGTACTGTTGTTACAAATGCGAATGGGGCAACCATGCAAGAGTCACATTGCATTAAAAAAGAATGTCCACTCTGAAAGAGCATGGTTCCAGGACAGAAAATGTGGCACATTAACCATTTGTTGACTCAACAAAGATATTTTTCCCTCTGCATCACATAATACTCGAACTAATGAAAATTTTTGCGAAAGCGATGATCAAGGAAGGTGATGGTTTTGTGATAGATGTTTCCAGGAATAACCGATGCCAAGATTAAGGATGGCATTTTTTTGGTTCACAGATCAGATATGTCATCAATAACAAGCAATTCAAAGATCTGTTAATAGAGAAAGGGAAAATTGCCTAGAAATTATTCAAGGATGTTGTTGAAAATTTTCTCTACAACTACAGTACATTCAGCTGGTTGACAAACTTCTTAAGCATACTATTGACTATTAAGTGCAATATGTCACTTAAGATTCATTTTCTGCATTCACACTTGGACTTTTTCCCAAAAATCTAAGTGCAGTCAGTGACAAACATGGTAAAAGGTTTCACCAGGACACAATGGAAAAAAGGTATCAGGGCAACTGAAATCCATGAATGCTGGCTAACTATTGTTGGACATTGCAGCAAGATGCACTGGCCACTGAGTGTGAAAATCAGTAGAAAACACTTTTATCCAAGTTGAACTCATGCAGCATGTTGGAAACGTTATGCAATTATATAAATATAGCCATTAAAAGTTAATTTCATATTTCACAAGGTTCCTAGGTGATAGTAGTTCTGAAATTATATGCAGTGTTCAGTTTGAATGCGTCTATCATATTCACAAAAAGTTTTTTCTGGAATCAAAACATTTGAAAAAAAATGTTGTTCAGTGTTATCATTGTTCCCAGCTCTCTTTGTAAATTCCATAAGACCACCCCCCATTTTTTGGAGAAGAAGAGAGGAAAAGGTGTTCTGTTGTCATAACAAAATTCCTATACTAGTGACAATGCTGTTCCTCCATAGATACAGTAGAGTAAGAATTTCCTGGAAGTGAGGAAGCCTGTTTCTGCGACCATGTCCATCATGTGAAAAAAAATCCTGAAAAAAGAAAACTAATCACCCAGCACATTTAGGGACTGGTAAACTGTAATATATAACATTTAAAATATTTAAAATATAGAGCAAAACAAAAATTACTACAAAATGAATATATTAGGATTTCAATACACTATGGTTATGGTTGATATCTAAGTAATATACAATTCATTAAGCAAGAACCAGAATGCAGTGGCATGAGAGCTCATGAGTGATTTCTCTGTGCTGTTACTGAATACTGTGGGATGTATGGATTAGTTGTTTCTCAAAGGCTAGAGGGGACTAATAGGATTATTGGATGTCAGAAAGCCATAAATTATAAAAAAAAAAGAAAATAGACATCTTAAGGGTGGTTAGGGACAATTGGGAAAGCAGCAAATAAATGAAACCACAGATCCAAGACGATGCCAGTTTCCAAAGGAAGGACAGCATAAAATATCCAGTGTAGCATCAATATGTACAGGAAATGCCATTTCCAAGAGTTGTTTCCTGTGGGAATGGCTGGTATGTTCCAGAATTGACATAGGGCACTGGGGGCATTCACAAGACTTTATTCAATATAGCTATTGTAATGCAGCATAGCCTACATATTATACGGGAATGTCTGATTCACTGCATCAAAGGGGATTGTGAAGACAAAATCTGAAAACATAATTATTGCTATGGATTAGATTCATGAATAGAGGATATACTTCACTCATTAGTGCTTATTTCCCTTTTTAATGCTTGGTTTTTCATCTTAAACATAGCTCTTCACACCTGCCACTCATTGAGCTCCTAACCATTTGCCCTTGCTGTAGCCAAGAAAACAATGTAACACAGTTATGGGAAGTGATAGGATAGGTTGTACTCTGTGGGTAGAAGTGACTGTCAGAGATGGCAGCAGATGATGGCTAGCTGAATTTTAGTGTGTGGCCATCCTCGCTTGACAGAAGTTGATCGTTTAATCAATCTAAATCTAAAAACATACTGGAAAACCTTCCTTGATCAGTGCCTGCAGCCGATGACCAGTGTATTCTGATGACTTGCTGGTTCCTGCTGTCAGGATCCAATGAACCGGCGGTGTATAGACAGCTTTAGAGTTGGTACAGCGTTGATAATTCTCTTCTTACCACTAGAGAGTGTACAGTCACCACCACCAGTGTTTCGGAATGAGGTTAAGATTCAAACTTTACAGGTTTCTTGCCACAAAAAAAGGAGTAACCCATAATATGGCACACAGTCTTTGCCCCTATTTAGAGTCACAGGAGTCAAAGAATGGATAACTCATTCTCTTCACTATAAAAGGTGGGCTCACAGCAGCCAATTTATCAGTGTGTATTGGACTGTTAGGACAACTTAAACATTCTGTGTAGGGAGAGATACTGTTTTTGTATTTATTTTTTATATTTTGGCTTTTTGGTACATGTCCCACAAAGCATGTCATGGCATTTCCCCCATGACTTTTGTTTCAAAATAGCTTGCTTTTTAGCCCTACAAGTGGACATATTTGAATAAGATTCAACCCTATAAATTGTAATGGGATCCACCACAAAGTTTGTGAACTTCAAACAAGATTTGTGAAACTCTTATTGTATTAAACTCGGGCAGATTTGCTCATTCCTACCAATGTTGTCACATGGAAGGAAGAAAAGAAAGCAACATACCAACATACCCAGAAGTACTTGATATTTCTCTTTGTTCCTAATGGCCAAAGAAGGGAATGAAGGAAGGTGAGCATGGGCAGCATGTGAACGACTTTCCTTTCTTCCATGTGACAATGCTGATGCTTTGCAATTGACCACTCAGTTCTCTCACATGGATGTGGGGAGAGAATTCTTAGTCCTGTATAAGCCCCAAGTCACTAAACACAGTTGTACCATAAGGCTGGCTGCATATGGATGCTGGAGCCACTGGAGCATTGTAATGCAAAGGTAGGATCGACACGAACAAAATGTTTGGGCAGCTATGTTGTATAGCACTACCTCCAACCACACACATGTGAAATGAGCTGCTCAGAACTGCCTTCCAATGTCCAAACCAAACCCAGCCTTAACGTGGAGCTATACTCTCTCAAGCAACATTAAAGTGATTGTAAAGCCCCTTTTTTTTTTCTTTTTAATGTTTCAATGTTTTTATTAACAGTTTCAAATTGACAAGCATTGCACTAGAACTATAGGTCAAACAGAATAAGTTAGTTTTTTTTTTTTTTGGGTTAAAAATAACAAACATGTTATACTTACCTCCTCTACTCGGGTCCCTCACCAGTGCTCCTGGCCCCTCCCTCCTACCGAGTTCCCCCACACCCAGCAGCTTGCTATGGGGGCTGCTGCTCTGTGTGCCCATTCAGACATGGAGCCGTGGCTCAGCCCAGCCCCCTCTCCCTCCTCATTGGCTCACTGACTTTTATTGACAGCAGCGCGGGAGCCAATGGAGCCCACTGTGTGTCTCAGCCAATCAGGAGGGAGAGTCCCGGACAGCCGAGTCTCTTGTGCAACATCACTGAATTGAGATGGGGCTCAGGTAAGTATTAGGAGGGCTGAGGGGGGCTGCTGCACCCAGAAGTTTTTTTTTATCTTAATGCAATGCCTTTCTATGACACTGCAGTGAGAGGCATGTCTCCACTGCAGCATTTTTATTGGACAGCTGGGGCTAATGGTGCTTTACCATTGGTCCAAGGCTCCAAGCTGTCCATTGAGCTCAGTGGAAGAAGTGAGGAGAGGCACTGTAAGCTCATCCTCTCAGTCTGCTGCAAACACAGTGTGCCAGCTTGAACTTAAACTGGCCGCTCTGTATGAAGCTTCTAATAGGCTGCGCAAGTAGCCCCGTATCTCTGGAACCATAGGTTGTAGGAGCCCCAAATTTTGACCAGTGGTGGGGTACGACTTAGGCTATCTACCTCTGACCATCAAAGCTCAATTTTTTTATTTTTAATGTCTGCATGTCTCTGCTGTTCAGATACAGTTAAAGTGATTGTAAAGCTAAGTTCTTTTTTATTTTTAAATAACAAACATGTCATACTTACCTCCACTGTGCAGTTCATTTTGCACAGAGTGGCCCCCCAGTGCCCACATCATTGGATTTGATTGACAGCAGTGGGAGCCAATGGCTGCGCTGCTATCAATCTATCCAATCAAGATCCACAACAATGGGCAGAGGGGAAGAGCGCATCTCCGGCGTGGGAATTACGGGCTCAGGTGAGTAAAACGGGGGGGGGGGGGGCTGGGGGGCGGGTCAGTGACAGAAGTTTTTTCACCTTAATGAATAGGATGCATTAGGGTCAAAAAACAAGAGGGTTTACAATCCCTTTAAGCTTTGCTTTAAGGTGGGTATACACTGTGCAATGTTCTATATGACTTTGAAGTCTATTAATAGCATAGTTGAGCTAATTTACGTCTGCTTCGAGGGCACGTTAGGCGCGTATCTTAAGCCAGAAGTGATAGAGAAGATGGGGAAGGGGGAATATGCTGAGATATTTTCCCTTCTGCCAATTTACCAGTTTAATCTGGACAAGGTAAAGTCGGACGAAAGTAAAAAGGAAGAAGAGGAAAAGCGGCGTTACCATCTGATTCCCAGGATGTTCGGGAATTGGCTTCAGGCTTTCAATATCCTGGCCAGCATGATAGGTGAGAAGGTGCTGGAGAATTGCTCTGCTCTTTTTTGCTACCTGAACTCTATTAGTGAGCATGTTAAGGGGGAGTTGTCTGGTTGCGCTATGATGAGCAGTTCAGGCCCTCGCTTAGGTGGGACCACAAGGACACAAGCTTGTGGATGAAACTGATGACCCAGGCCAGGGCAGTTACCCATCCCTTTCAGGGGGGGGCAGGGGTGCAGCTACCTCAGCACCATCGGCCACACAAAGATAGGGGTACTGCTGGCAGTTTAACAATGGGACCTGCAGGGGGTTCCGTCACGTATGCTCTGGATGTAGGGGCTCTCACTCCTTGTCGAAATGTTTTAAGCAAGGAAAGGGCAATTCTACCAACGCTGGAAAGGGGGAAAACACCGGTGCGGGTGTAAAAAATGGTGCCCTTTCTCCGTAGGTATCCTGACAGGGCTGTTGCACAGTTTTTGTTGCGGGGCTTACTGTTGGCTTTTTAATTCCCTGTACAATGTCTAGTGTCCCTCCGGTGCTGGTGAACTTGTGCTCTGCGCAATTGCAATCTGAGGTGGTTTCAGCAAAATGGGCTTAGGAAGTGTCCTTGATAAGGATGGCTGGCCCATTTTCTTTCCCGCCGCTTGCCGACCAGGTGTTTTCTCTCAGGGTGGTCCCCAAGAAGGAACACATAAGTGTTGCCTTATTCACCATTTATCCCACCCTCCGGAAGGTTCGGTCAATGATGCAATTGATCCCAACCTGTGTGCGGTGTCCTATGCCTCTTTTGATGATGCCATTGCCCGGGTTCCTTTTTAAAAACGTTATGTTTCTTTCTGGAATGGGTGGTGTGGGATTTGTCTGGTTTGCAGTCCATTATTCAATACTTGGATGATTTCTTGGTTGTTGGCCATTGTCCAGCACGTGTTTGAGGTTTTTGGGGTCTCTTCGGCACTGGAAAAAAACAAAGGCCCAATTGAGGAACTGAAATTTTTGGGTATCATCATCGATACGATTTAGATGGAATGTCGGCTACCCATGGATAAGCTGGAAGATCTTTGGGGGTCAGTTATCAGTGCTTGTCATTGCAAAAAATTGCAAATACGTTCCCTGCAGTTTCTTCTGGGCAAGCTCCATTTCGCATGCCGCATCATGCCTATGGGTCGAGTGGCCACTGCTGGGGAAAACTCCCCACACCATTTTGTGAGACCAAACAAGGAACATCGGAATGATCTGCTCGTCTGGGAGATGTTCCTTGACAAGTACAATGGGCGGTCCTTGTGGATGGAGGTGGCGGTGTCCAACTTTGATTTGGACCTCTATATGGATGTGGCAGGTTCGGTAGGATATGCGGCTTATTTTAGTGGCCAGTGGGGCGCAGGTCGATTGCCGGAGGCATGGAGTTATTCTGACTTCATCCGCAACCTTGTGCTATTGGAATTGTTTCCCATAGTGTTGGCTGTCGAAATACGGGAAAGGAATTCTTGAACAAGCGTGTCCAGCTTCAATACGATAACCTGGGGGTAGTGAATGCCATTAACACCATTACAGCTTCTTCTCCATCTGTTGTGCGGTTGCTTAGGCATTTAGTTCTACACTGTCTGAGTTTAAATGTTTTTGTGTATGCTGTCCATGTGACGGGGGTGACTAATACAGTGGCTGATCCCCTTTATCGCCTGCAGTGGGAAAAATTCTATCAGTTGGCACCGGAGGCAGAGCAGCTCGGAATTCCATGCCCCAGTCATTTGTGGAACGTCGCCTTGACACCGTAGCAGGTTTGATTCGGCAGTCGGTTTGTCCTTCCATGTAGACAGCATACGACCGGGTCTGGCGGGAATGGCACAAGTTGGTAAGTTCCATGGGTGGGTGCTTTCAGGAGGAGGACCAGTTGCTTGTTTTGTTATATTTTATTGGCAAGAACTTCAAGGAAGGAGTGTCTATTTCCTCGTTGAATCGCAAAATGGTGGGCCTGGCATTTCTGTTTCGGCTTTCAGGCTTGGCAGATGCCACAAAATCTTTTTTAGACAAAAAAGCTCTGCGGGTTTACAAGAAGGGTAGGCATGTTCTGGATTCTCGTCATCCTGTCTCCTTTGAAATGCTGGGAGTACTCTTGGAGCATTTGAATAAGATTTGCTCTTCCTCTTTAGAAGCGGTTCTTTCTAGGACCGCTTTCGTTCTGGTCTTTTTCGATGCCCTCCGAGTGGGTGAACTGGTCAGTCCTTCTACCCGTGTCAGGAGAGGTTTGGGGGCTTCAGACGTCACAGTTCATGGTGACAGGGTTTCTTTGTTTATTCAGAGGTTGAAGACTGATCAAATGGGCAGATGGTCTAATGTCAAGCTTGGACGGGTTCCCCATTCCTCTTCTTACCCGGTCACTACCGTGATCAATTGGTTGAAGCTCAGGTCTTTTCTGACACATGCCGACAGTTGGGCGTTGTCGCGATTTCAGTTTATCTCAGTTTTTAGGAAGTGCTTATTGTCTGCGGGGTTTACTCCTACAGACTTCGCTTCCCATTCTTTCAGGATTGGGGCTGCCATCGAGGCTGCTAGATGGGGACCGGTGCAATTTATATGTTCGTCCTCATCTCTTATAAGCTTGCTTGTTGTTCCATTTTCCCTGTGCTCCTGTCTCAACATTGGGAGGGTGCTTTGGGGTCCCCCCATATTACCTTGTCCCCATGTTGATGGGGACAAGGGCCTCTTCCCCACAACCCTTGCCCAGTGGTTGTGGGTGTCTGCGGGCGGGGGGCTTATTGGAATCTAGAAGCTCCCTTTAACAGGGCCCCCAGATCCTGCCCCCCATGTGAATGGGTAACGGGTACATTGTACCTCTACGCATTCACCAAAAAAAGTGTTAAAAAAGTAAAACTGACAGGAGCCAGTTTTGGACAATTCCTTTATTTAAAAAAAAAAAAATAGTGTCCCGCAATGTAAATCCATCTTCAATCACAGCGCCGACGACCTGAAAAAAAAAAAGGAAAAACTCTGCCTCCATGGGATGTATCCTGCCAACTGCAGGCTTTTCACAATGCCATCTTTTATATAGCTGAGGGCGGGGCCACCCGGTGACGTAAAAGGGTGACCCCACCCCCCTTTGACATCACATCATGTCACATGATGTCAGAAGGGGATGGGGTCACCCAATTACAACGGGGAAAAGGCTGCAGTCGTGGGGACGCCTCCCATCAAGGAGTTTTTCCGTATTTTTTTTCTCGGGTCGTCTGCGCTGTAAATTGAAGATGGATTTACATCGCGGACACTTTTTTTTTTTAATAAAGGAATTGTCAAAAACTGTCTCCTGTCACTTTTACTTTTTTGACACTTTTTTTGGGTGAATGTGTAGGGTTACAATGTACCCAATACCCATTCACATAGGGGGGCCGGGATCTGGGGGCCCCCTTGTGAAAGGGGGCTTCCAGATTCCAATAAGCCCCCCGCCTGCAGACCCCCACAACCACCGGGCAAGGGTTGTGGGGATGAGGCCCTTGTCCCCATCAGCATGGGGACAAGGTGTTTTGGGGGGGGACCGCAAAGCACCCTTCTCCTGTTGCAGGCATGTGGCCTGGTACGGTTCAGGAGAGGGGCGCTCTCTTGTCCCCCCCTTTTCCTGTGGCCTGCCAGGTTGAGTGCTCAGATAAGGGACTGGTATGGATTTCGGGGGGTCCCCCACGCCATTTTTTTTTTGCCGCAGGGTTTTTGTTAATATTCATACCAGACCCAAAGGGCCTGGTAATCGACTGGGGGGAACCCACACCATTTTTTTTCATTGATTTTTCTCTATATTGCTGGGAACTGACAATACATTACAGCCCGAGCAATTTTAAATGACATTTGTTCCTTTAGAAATGTAATTTTGCTGTGGTACTGTTATAAACATGGGAAAGATGCGCTACTTTACAGGCAGACTAAGGAGACCCCCCCAGGCACAATATTTAAAGGAATATTTCATTTTTATTGTTTCACTTTAAGCATTTTAAAAATCACTGCTCCTGAGCAAACGTCAGTTTTTAAAAGTTGTTTTTGCATTGATACATGTCTCCTTTGGGAAGGACCAGGGTCCCCAAACACTTTTTATTGCAATAACTTTAACATTAGTACTTTTGATTTTCACGTTCGTGTCCCATAGACTTTGTTTGCGTGATCGCACACATTTTTTTGCCTGTTCGCATGTTCTGCTGCGAATTGAACCAGGGGGTGTTCGGCTCATCCCTACTGATTATCTGATGTTTTAAAAACATCGACTCTAGAGCCATGTGAACAGGCATTTTCTATTCTGCCCTCTATGGCCATGTGATTTACAGTAATTCTGCAGTCCAGACCAGAAGCCCATGGTAAAGTTTTTTGAACATTGGAATCTGTAATGGATTACGTAAACTTTAGATTAAGATGAGAGAACTGGAGTTCCCTTATCATTGATTCTCTGATCACTGACTTATTGTACCATGTGCCTGGAGTTGCTGTTTAAGATGTCTGTTTACTTTGTGCAGTTGCCTTACAACAATATTAGAATGTGAATATTTTTATTACGGTTTACTATGAGCTTCTTTGTCTCTCTTTTTGAGTAGGCTTCCAAAATAGCCTATCTAAAAGGTCATCACTATGAGTGGGTTGCATGTTACAGAGAGTTTAGTTTGTACAACAATAAACAAATTTTGAGGTCATTGTTTATGATATTATGGATTTCTTTGCCAATGATGGAACATGTTTTTTTTTCAATGAATATACATGCTTTTCAGTCATTGTATTTGATGTGAAAATCATTACCCCCTTAAGTAATTTTACTAAGCATGAAAACCCTCTGAAAACTACCAGCAAACAAACACTTTAGGTCCTCGTGCACATGGGCCACCTGCATTGGAGTAGTTGTCTGCTATGTATAAACAATTTTTATGATTCCCAAATCACTTTTTTCTAGTGTTTAGATCTGTTCCTGGGTTTAGCTGCCTTTACACACATTTACATGTATTAATTAGCTTAAAATTAAGCTTTGACCTCATGCACGGGTGGTTTGACCTTTCATGCCCCGTACACACGAGCGGAAATTCCGCCAGCATAAGTCAGATGAGAGCTTTTGGTCCGAAAAGTCGACCATGTGTATGCTCCACCAGACTTTTGCTGGTGGAATTCCAGCCAGCAAAAGATTGAGAGCAGGTTCTCAATTTTTCGGTCGGAAAAAGTTCTGATCGGAAATTCCAATCGTCTGTACCAATTCCGACGCGCAAAATTCCTACGCATGCTCGGAAACAATTTGACGCATGTTCGGAAGCATTGAACTTAATTTTCTCGTCTTGTTGTAGTGTTGTACATCCCCGCATTTTTGACGTTTGAAAGTTCAGAGAACTTTTGTGTGACCGTGTGTATGCAAGCCAAGCCGTCAGAAAAAACATCCAAAACTTTTCAGACGGAAATTCCGCTTGTGTGTATGTGGCATCAGTGTATAAATCCCAGTGTTTTTGGGCACCCAGAAGGCACTGGTACAGAGTTTATCCCTATTGGCAGCCACCTGTAAAAATCGATGACATGCTGAAATACGCAGCTAGATGCTGAACCAAGCCGTACTTGCATTTAGGGCCATATGTTTTCCGGAGCATATAGCCCTAAACACTATTTGCTTACAAGGTAAAGGATTTTCAGTGCATAAGATCTGAAAGTGTGCAAGCAAGAATTATGTTTGTTTGTTTTTTTGGAGTAGGTATTTGAAGTAAACAGACCTTTGTTTGTTTTTTTATCAAGCTAAGTGAACTTTCAAAGGAAGAAAAATATTCAGCAATTACAAAACTTTCCTTGCAATTCAGTTGAATAATAGAAAAAAAGACCAAATATAAATTAGTTTGTATTTCATTTGCATTTCTACACTACAAAGATAAGAAAACACAAAAAATCTAAATGATCCCTAAAAAAAATACAAACCCAAAGGTCAATTGCACTCTTCACAGACAAATATCACATTGTTTTCATGAATATTGTCACTTAAAGTGACTCTAAAGGTTAAATAATACTAAAAAAAAAAAAACATAAACAAACAATTGGTTTAGCTCAGATCCTTTTTTTTTGGGCCTCCTGGGGGGGGGGGGGGAGCCAGTGCTCCTGTGCATGGACATTCTCCATTCACACGCAGAGTGAGGCTCGGTCCTGCCCCCACTCTCTCCTCATTGGATCACTGGCTGTGATTGACAGCAGCAAGCGCCAATGGCTCCCACTGCTGTTTGAGCCAATGAGGAGAAAGAAACTCAGAAGAGCCTCTGTTCTTATGCACATTGCTGGATTGAGATGGGGCTCAGGTAAGTATAAAGGAGTACGGGGGGGGGGGGAGCTGCACCCAGAAGGACTTAAACCTTAATGCACAGAATGCATTAAGGTTCAGGAAATGTATTAGAACCTTAATGCATAGAATGCATTAAGGTACAAAAGCTTCTGACTTTAGAACCACCTTAAAGTGGACCTGCACCCAATTATAAATCATCCCTCTCCAATATATACACCCCTCACATTTTTGTCAATATTTTATTCTATCTTTTCATGTGACAACACTGAAGAAATTACACTTTGCTACAGTGTAAAGTAGTGAGTGTAAAGCTTGTATAACAGTGTAAATTTGCTGTAACTCAACACACAGCCATTAATGTCTAAACCGCTGGCAACAAAAGTGAGTACACCCCTAAGTGAAAATGTCCAAATTGGGCCCAAAGTGTCTATTTTGTGTGGCCACCATTTTTTTCCAGCACTGCCTTAACCCTCTTGGGCATGGAGTTCACCAGAGCTTCACAGGTTGCCACTGGAGTTCTATTCCAGTCCTCCATGACGACATCACAGAGCTGGTGGATGTTTGAGACCTTGCGCTCCTCCACTTCCGTTTGAGGATGCCCCACAAATGCTCAATAGGGTTTAGGTCTGGAGACATACTTGGCCAGTCCATCACCTTTACCCTCAGCTTCTTTAGCAAGGCAGTGGTCATCTTGAAGCTGTGTTTGGGGTCATTATCATGTTGGAATACTGTCCTAAGGCCCAGTCTCTGAAGGGAGGGGATCATGCTCTGCTTCAGTATGTCACAGTACGTTGGCATTCATGGTTTCCCCAATGAACTGTAGCTCCCCAGTGCCGGCAGCACTCATACAGCCCCAGACTATGACACTCCCACCACCATGCTTAACTGTAGGCAAGACACACTTATCTTTGTACTCCTCACCTGGTTGCCACCACACGCTTGACACCATCTGAACCAAATAAGTTTATCTTGGTCTCATCAGACCAAACTGGACATGGTTCCAGTAATCCATGTCCATGTCCAGTCTGTTTGTCTTCAGCAAACTGCAGGCTTTCTTGTGCATCATTTTTAGAGGAGGCTTCCTTCTGGGACGACAGCCATGCAGACCAATTTGATGCAGTGTGCGGCGTATGGTCTGAGCACTGACAGGCTGACCCCCCACCCCTTCAGCCTCTGCAACAATGCTGACAGCACTCATACATCTATTTCCTGAAGACAACCTCAGGATGTGACGCAGAGCACGTGCACTCAACTTCTTTGGTCGACCCATGGTGAGGCCTGTTCTGAGTGGAATCTGTCCTGTTAAACCTCTGTATGGTCTTGTCCACTGTGCTGCAGCTCAGTTTCAGGGTCTAGGCAATCTTCTTATAGCCTAGGCCATCTTTATGTAGAGCAACAATTATTTTCTTCAGATCCTCAGAGAGTTCTTTGCCATGAAGTGCCATGTTGAACTTCCAGTGACCAGTATGAGAGAGAGAGAGCGATAACACCAAATTTAACACACCTGCTCCATATTCACACCTGAGACCTTGTAACAGTAATGAGTCACATGACACTGGGGAGGGAAAATTACTAATTGGGCCCAATTTGGACATTTTGACTTAGGGAAGTACTCACTTTTGTTGCCAGTGATTTAGACATTAATGGCTGTGTGTTGAGTTATTTTGAGGGGACAGCAAATTTACACTGTTGTAAAGCTGCTGTGAGCTGTACACTCACTACTTTACATTGTAGCAAAGTGTCATTTCTTCAGTGTTGTCACATGAAAAGATATAATAAAATATTTTCAAAAACGTGAGGGGTGTACTCACTTTTAAGTCAGAGACATATTTTCTTGTAACAAACCTAGCCGGTCTCCACCCATAGGTCTAACCTTGAAAGACTACCTAAGGGGACTAGTTTTTAAAGTACTGCAGAGTACAAACGCCTTAGCGCAAGTAGGATTAAACCTGAACATATTGGGCTTGCACAGGGTATAAAAAAGACAACTGGTGTCTTCTGGCCCGAGGGCCCCATTTGGCCCATGGAAAACCATATGAGGGGATTTATTTTTTTCAAATGACCCATATTTTATCATTCACTTGCAATTTAATGCATGTTGTATTAAATTCGTTTTCTATTTTTATTTGAAAGTTCTTTATATCAATATCTATATATATTGGATATTTGTGCTTTGGGATCAATGTAGCTCACCTTAATGGCCCGTGCACGCGATCCGAAAATCATATGAAAAATACCACTTTCAAATCGATCATACGATAATTCGATCCTTAGTACACAATTTTCAATAGCCAATCATGACAGTTCATCCAATATTATCCCATGGTCCAAGCACAAAAATTTTCCTTGTACGATACCAGATCGTGCAATTTTTGTTTATTTAGTACAGTTGTCGTTCCGAAAATACAATACAAATACAATACAAACATGACATCACTTCCAAATTTTTATTTTGTCATACGAGAATTTTGATAGCTTCAGTAAACTCTTCAGTTTCGATTTGAGATTAGAATGCAAAAAAAAAAAAAGGGCAATCATTCGTCCGATAATCTCATTGTGTGTATGGGCCATAAGTAAGACAACAAACTGTAGATACTCTATGACAATTTGATTAGCAGGATATTGGACTTTGTAGATTAAACTCTATCTCATCTAGTACCTTTATACAGCAGAATATATAATAACCGCTTTGGTTCTGCTACAGTTTGTCTAATACCTCATTCTGCTTTGTATTGTAATACTTACTTATTTAAATCCCTGGAAACTGATTAAAATCTCATTTAGCTCGACATATAGCAAAGACCAATTTAAGTCCCCTGACATATTTGTAATTATTAACGTGTAAAATTTGTCTTTTTAGCTATCAGTCTGAAAAAGATTGTTTATATGAGGAAAAAAAGATATCCCTTTGAGTAGAACAGCGTTTCAGCAGGAAGCATTAAGTCAATTGTTCCAGTGTTGAGCACCACACCTTATGTCAGTATGCATAAGGTGCAACACAAAATATTCCCCATGTGCTAAAGCTTAAAACAATGCATGCAATTGACATCAGGCATGATGCTGATGCATTACTACACTCTGCAAACATTTTAAAGTAAATCTGAAGCCAACACTTTAACTACTGTGCTACCAAGGGAAAGATTGATTTCCATAGTTCAACTACAGGTGCAGTTCCTCAGTTTACACTTGGGTCCTGTCAGAAAGTTAGTAATATAGCTTCCACTATGTTCAGCCACCCAGCTGTGGTTTACATAACTGAAAGTGTCAGTGAGCCATTTCACTTTACTATGTGCAGCCAATGGTCTTTATGTTCTAAACCAAAAACTGACAAACCACACATCCCCTAATCATTAAAGTCCTCTGGTGTTTAACCTCTTATACCCTTAAACTAAAAAGCTGTAATATTTGAATTTTCTTAGAACCATTATTTTGGAAAGCTTTGGATTTTGCTTAGAAAAATATAACCTTGGATAGCAGTCAACTGTGTAGGACCACCATGTGTAATGTTACAAGGCAGAATTTGACTTATTCATAGAAATAAAGCAATTATTGCTATGCCCAATGTGAGTTGGTGGTCTTGTCATCATGTGTTGAGTTTAAACTTGCTGATTTTAGCACATTATCCATGTTTGTTATTATTGTGAGAGAACTGTGGAGAACGTCCGATATTTTATCATTTGAGTTCTTTAATATGAAATGATGTCTAGTTAGTAGGTATGTTTATAAAGTAGGTATATTTATAAATGCTTTTTCACAGGATTCACACAACTTTCATCCAGTTTTTATATATTTTTCCAATTGAAACAAATTAGAAAATATGTGAATCCTGGGTGAAAGTTGGGTGAATTTTATGTAAAAACCTAAATAGACCCTTAAAGTGTATGTTACCCAAAATATTTTTTTTTCTTTGTGTTTTTACATATGTGTATATTACAAATCATAGCCTCTATCATTTTTATGTTTGTTTTCCATCTGAAGTACCTGGCTAATCTTGCCAGTCACCTTTCTTCCTTGTTCTAAACTGACCACACACACACAGTACAGAAGCTGATCAGCTCTTTCATGGTCAGTTTTCATCTTTTGGCTGGCAATTCAGAGGTACAGGACACTGTGCAAGAACACAGCTGCCTGTATTGGGTAGTTTGTTCAGCCATCATGCTCATAAACCAATCATAGCCTTCCTCTAGCACACACACACACTCCCTATTACAGCCTGCCCTTTTGAACATGCCCTCTGCTCAAGCATAGCCAGCATATTGCCTCAGGCTGAACAGACTATCTAATACATGCCTACTTTGTGTCTGCATAGTGTCCTGTAACTCTGCCCCACTACCAGGATGAAGAGATCCATGGTCATATGACAGAACGTTTTAACCTTGTAAAAAAAGTAAGAAAGATCATAAAACTAAGCAAAAATTTTTATAGTAACTGAATAGTTATAATTGTATTATAAAGTGTCTATAACATTGTTTACACCTACTCTATGGAGCATATACCTGCATCTTTTTGAGATGGGAACGAGGGACATATATAAGCAAAAGTATGTAGGCATAGGGCACACCCCCTGTTGTCACAACCCCTTAAAGGAAAAATATACAAAAAAAAAAAAAGATTAGTTAAACCCACAAGTTTTTTTTTTTAACCTCTACTATTACTTTTGAAACTTACAAATGTAGCAATTTAGAAATTGGATGAAAGCTTTAGCACTGGGAAACACTTTTTGAAAGATAAAAAGTGAATTTTATATACAACTGTATAGATCACTATAATGATCTAAAAATGAGGGACAAATGAAGAGTAAAGAGGGACTTTGTTCCAAATTAGGGACCCGTATGCACCTCTTTCTACAACTCCAGTCTCTGGGACTGCAAACTGTTTCTATTTATTTATATAAGAAAATGTGTCTATTAAGAACAGCCAAAATATCCCAACTGTTTTAAATGTTTGAAGGAACATTCTGTTGCCCTTTTATTAAAGCCATGTCATTTTAGATCTGAAATAATAAGTAGATTCATTGTATCACTCTTCACTGGAAGGTGCTTAAAATATAACAGTTTACATTTGGCTGGAAGTTACTGATTCAATCCCATTTGGGAACTGAAAAGTTAATCTCAACATTTAAACCAACAGAGAAAACATTGCCAGCAAATGAACTGAACATAGTCCAATTGGTAAAACAAAGTTTGTTTTAAATCAGTACGCACAAAATAAATCAATATGCATAAAAAATGCATAAGCAACCCATAAATCTACATTAAGGGGAGAGAACAAAGGAAAATAATGGGAGAGAACAAAGGAAGCACCACCTAAGTGTAGTATTAAAGCTGTTTTTTAATGGCACAATATACATGAACACGCACAAGAAGTAGATAGGGTACAGGCAGGGCTGCTGTACAGCCTACCTGACAGGGCCCCCTTCAACCACGCCCACCCCTGGCCCCACCCCTGACCCCGATTTGAAGTGAAATGCAGGTTTGTTGCCATTTACATATGCGTGTGAAGCTAACGCATGTGTTTGCAATTAGTAAGCATGAAGGAGCAGGGGGCAGTTTAAATTTCTTTTAAATTGTATTTTATTTATTACAAAAAAAATTAAAATCATTTTTGCTTTCACAAGGGATGGACAACATTCCTTGTGATAGAATGGGCCATGACACGTCCTCTTTATAGGGAGATGTGAGGGCTTTTAGACCCCATATCTGTCCTCTGGCCTCCAAAGCATCTGATCAAACTAAGATCAGTTTGATCAGATGCTTGTTCAAGTCAGTAATGGCTTCTTTACATGAGACCGAAACCAGAAGTGATAAAATCTTCATCACTTCTGGTTTCCGATGTCACAGGGTGGGAGGAATGACATCCATTCCTCTCACTGTGTCCCAGTAACTGGATGCTACTGGTCACATCTTAAAAGTAGTAAAGGCTGGGGTGGGACCCCCTTTCACTGCCTGTAAAAGTAATCAAGGGGCTTCTTAGCCATTATGATTACTTTTACTTTGTGCGGAGTCAATGGGGCTAAAAAACGATATCTCGATCATTGCTGTAGTGATGACCGATATATCATCAACCTTCCAATCCAGCGAGTCAGCGACGATGGGAAGCAGTTAAAGGGTATTGGTTTGGGGGTCAGTGAAAATGTAGCTCCGATGCACGTTAACTGCTCCCCCAAAGGAATTTTTAAAGTAGCATGTTTCTTATTATCATCAGGTTACAATTATCACACAGGCAGCACAGTAAGCAGGGGCTCTATCATGACTTTATCATGGCTTTATCATGGCTCTATGTAACATGGCTGTTGGGTGCTGGCTTAGCTGGCATTAACTTATGGCTGTATTGTATATAACAGACTGTAACAGTACAACCATAACAAAGTCAGCACCCAAAAGCAATATGACACAGAGCCATGACACAGACCCTGCTGTACTGCCTTTGTGATGATTGTAACCTGCTGTGCTGTGAGATATATAATAGGACACAGTGAGTATTTCTTTCCTCTATTCCCCACTCACTGTGTCCAGTGCAGCCACGATCTCCTCTTACTCTTCCCTGTCAGCCACTCAACTTCTTCACATCTGGTGAGGATTGCAGCTGGGAGCCGAATGGAGAATCACAGTATCACTCCGCCAGCCGGGACTAATAGAATAGTGGGGCGGCATGATGTACATGCGCCCTGAAAATAAATAAATAGTCCCTCCGCTGTGCTCCCCTCCTGAGCCCTTGTGTTGACCAGATGAGGCCCAGAAAAATAATATATCCACTCTGTAAGCAAGTGGAAGTGGGGAAGAGTTTATTTTTTTAAAAGCAGTAACGAATTTTCATGATGCCCGGGCCCCACTGTGTAGCTGATCTGGGCGTGCTGGTACATCAGGGCTGGTTGTACTACCCTATCAGCGGCCCTGGGTACAGACTAATCTGTGTGTATTATCCTGGAGTCTCCTCGGATCCGTAAATGGTTCCTGGTGCGTGGTATTATGATAGCAGGTCCTCAGCGCGTCCTGTGGCCATAGGAGAAGAGACGGGACCAGCGTGGAGCGCACAGAAGTGACATCACGGGTCATGGAGACACATCCGGAGGAGCTGATCACAGGAAGGAAGTGATACTAACAGGCTACGTGCTTGGAGCTTCAGCTCCTTCTATTGGCCTGGGGTGGGATAGGCTGCATGGTACTATTTATACATCCGCTCTGTGAGACAACAAGTCGCAGCGCGGACTGTGTCAAAACGGCCATAAATGAATATACTTAAATGAGTACACCCTAATAAGTTATGGCTTAAGCTAAAAATACACCAAAACATATATACTATAATAAAAATCTATGCACACATTAAAAAAAGCGGATAACAATATGAAGACAACTGGAGGGCTGATTTAAAAGTCATATAGGTGAGATTATGAAACATAACGTGAGAATACAATTAATAAAATTTGCTAAGGATTAAAATTACTTTAAAAACAACATATATTTAAAAAAAAAATATATATATATATATATATATATATATATATATATTGTAAAAGTACAGTTCCCTGTCCTAGTAAATGTCGCCCAGGGTTCTCAAATATGCAGATTGAGGGGCACCAGGGGTATTTAATGTGGAGGAATCTGTTTTATCAGTTTCCTCCAAAGATTGTAAAATCCAGTTGGGGACCTGGAGCCTGGAGATTCCATAGCGTTTTGTGTGGGACGGAATCTCCAATCCTGGGACCGGGTTTTGGGAACCGCCAGGAGTCTGGCTGGTTGATTGAGCAGGTGGATCCTGGGCTTATAGCAGAGTCAGGATTAGGGTTCTGGGCTCTACCCAGAGAGTGCAGGTGTGCACTAGTGAAAGCCAAAGACCCAAGTCTGAGGATCAGAGCAGTGAGGGGCTGCTTTCTAGATAGACGCTGTGTGCGTTGAAGCTGTGTGCATCTAAGGAAACATATGAGAGCCTGAAGTGGAAGGCCTGAGCAGCAAGGAAGCTGAAAAGAGGTACAGTAGTTGTACAAGAACCCTGTTATATGGCCAAGAGGGCTGAAGTGTAAAGCCTAAGTGGCAATACTTCTGGAGAGAGCCAGGTGGCTTGGCATTTTCCATGTGTTATTGTTTTTTGGGAGAAAAACCCCTGTGTGGGCATCCAAGTGCATGAACTTTCCTTTTATTTTGTTCCTTTTCAATAAAAGTGGGCTACCATGCCCTTAAACTAAAGTTCCTGTTCGCTGTGAAGTTACTGAAAAGGCATCTACCACTGAGCTAGACATCCCCCAATGTCACAAGTGGTGTTCGAATGTGGGCAGAACTCGAGATCCCTGAAAAAAGTAAGTTCATCTGTTTTATGAACTGTGTTTGTGTGCATGAGACAGCACAATCTGTGTGTGCAGCTGAGAAAAGCAATTTGCTTTAAAGAGAAAGTGATTAATTTTTTTCTGGACTGTACAAAGTTGTTCTGGAGTGACTAAGTATTGGGCGATCAAAGCTCCTAAAAGAAGCAAGGTTTGCTAAAATGAGAGACAGAGCTCTGTGGCTGGAGGGGTTGTTACCACCCGACCGAGCCCCATACGGGCCTGATCAGAGTTTATCAAGGAGAAAAAGCGCTGGGGTTGTCCCTAGCAACACTGGTGCAATGAGTGCACAGGTGACTGCTGTTATGGAGAGTCCACCAGCATTTGAATCTGCAGTGGATTGGTGCAAGCGGCACCTGGCAGGAATTAACCAAGCTACAGAGGAAAGCAAGCCAACCCTCAGTGTAAGGGGAGAGGCTGATAAAAGGCTGAGGCCGAGAGTGGTTGCCCATAGCAACACAGAGGAAGCCAGTCGGGCTGTCTCTGTACCATGGGCTATGTTTAATAAGGATCGTGGCAAGTGGCTTGAGGAGCCGATACATCATGTTGGAGAGAGCTAGCAAAGTTCTGCTGGGAGAGTGCGGTCTCCCATGACGACAGGAGTGAAAGTTGTGCCTGAAAGGAGGAGCTGCAGTGGAGATTTGACACAGCGTCCCCACAGAGAGGTCTATGCATTCCAGCCAGCTGGGAATCGCCAGGAGAGAATCGCTTTGGAAAAAAAATCGTCCAGTACCATGCCTGGAATGTGGCCAGCTGGGGCATGGCGTGTTTTCTTGCCCTAGGTTCCCGGGCCCCTCTCTCTCTCTCTCTCTCTCTCTCTCTCCCCCTCTCTCTCTCTCCCGGCCCCCCTCTCTCTCTCTCTTTCCCTCTCTCTCTCCCGCCCCCCCCCCCCCCCTCTCTCTCTCTCTCTCTCTCTCTCCCCCCCCCCCCTCTCTCTCTCTCTCTCTCTCTCTCCCGGCCCCCCCCTCTCTCTCTCTCCTCTCTCTCCCGGCCCCCCTCTCTCTCTCCCGGCCCCCCTCTCTCTCGGCCTCTCTCTCTCCCTCTCTCCTCTCCCGCCCTCCCCCCCCCCCTCTCTCTCTCTCTCCAAAAATAGTGCATTTTTTGTAGAGCGTTGCAGTTTCTTGGGGGGGGGGGGGCACAAACTGAAAATAAAACATCAATTGCATCACTGTGCCCCCAAACGCAGCCACTGTGCCCTCAAACGCACCCACTGTGCCCCCAAACACAGCCACTGTGCCCTCAAACGCACCCACTGTGCCCCCAAACGCACCCACTGTGCCCCCAAACGCAGCCACTGTGCCCCCAAACGCACCCACTGTGCCCTCAAACGCACCCACTGTGCCCCCAAACGCAGCCACTGTGCCCCCAAACGCAGCCACTGTGCCCCCAAACGCAGCCACTGTGCCCTCAAATGCATGCCACTGTGCCCATAATTTGCTACCACTGTGCCCATCAAACGCAGCCACTATGCCCTCAAACGCATGCCACTGTGCCCATAATTTGCTACCACTGTGCCCATCAAACGCAGCCACTGTGCCATCAAACGCAGCCATTGTGCCCATCAAACGCAGTCACTGTGCCCTTAAACGCATGCCACTGTGCCCATAATTTGCTACCACTGTGCCATCAAACGCAGCCACTGTGCCCATCAAACGCAGCCACTGTGCCCATAATTTGCCACCACTGTGCCCATCAAACGCAGCCACTGTGCCAAACACAGCCACTGTGCCCATAAATTGCCACTACTGTGCCCATTAAACACTGCCACTGTGCCATATTGTGCCCATCAAACGCAGCCCACTGTGCCATCAAACGCAGCCATTGTGCCCATCAAACGCAGCCATTGTGCCCATCAAACGCAGCCACTGTGCCCATAAATTGCCACCACTGTGCCCATTAAACACTGCCACTGTGCCAAACGTAGCCATTGTGCCCATCAAACGCAGCCACTGTGCCCATCAAACGCAGCCACTGTGCCCATCAAACGCAGCCATTGTGCCATCAAATGCAGCCACTGTGCCCATAAATTGCCACCACTGTGCCCATTAAACACTGCCACTGTGCCCATTAAACACTACCACTGTGCCAAACGCAGCCACTGTGCCATCAAACACAGCCATTGTGCCATCAAACGCAGCCACTGTGCCCATCAAACGCAGCAACTGTGCCCATCAAACGCAGCCACTGTGCCATCAAACTCAGCCATTGTGCCCATCAAGCGCAGCCACTGTGCCCATAAATTGCCACCACTGTGCCCATTAAATGCAGCCACTGTGCCATCAAGCGCAGCCACTGCCATCAAACGCAGCCACTGTAACCATCAATTGCCGCCTGTTTGCCCCATCAAATGCTCCCAGTGTCCCCCCCGCCCAACACTTACCTGTCTCGGGTCAGCGCAATCCTCCACGCTTCCTCCAAGTCCTTAATGTCTTCTCCCGTCCTCTTCTGCTATGATTGGACTCCCGATAGGCATCCAATCACAGCGCCTGTCGCTTCAGCCAATCAGGTAACAGGTAACCAGACCCGGTGCACCTGATTGGCTGAGAGGTGGGTCAGTGTTAGGGAAGCGATTTATTTGACTCCCTAACACAGCACTGTGTAGGCAGCGAACGCACAGCAGTGTGTTGGCTGTTTACCAATTTGGAAGCCTATTAGAGCCCACGGCTCTAATCAGGATGCCTATTGACGGCTCTAATCAGGCACTTCCAAAAACACCCCCTGTAATTCAGATGCCCGGTGCCTGGCAAGGACCCGGACACCTGAATAGGGGGCGGCAGTGGCGACAATAGATAGATTCATGCATTGCATGAATCTATCTATTGAAGATTGACGGGTGCAGGAAAGAGGGGGCAGCGCTCCTGCGCCCTCTATGGATGCACCACCACTCCCCTGGGTGGGGAAATACCATCATGTTTAACATTTACATGTGTGCCCTATAAAAAGGAGGTTGGCATTTACGGACAGAGTAAAAAACTCCTAAATTTTGATATACCATACATGTGTAAAGGGCAATGGTGTGCAGACAGTTTTTTTTTTTTTGTGTTCATTTCCAGGCACTTTCACCCCCTTCCTTCCCAGGCCAATTTTCAGCTTTCAGTGCTCTTGCACTTTCAATGACAATTGCGCGGTCATGCAATGCTGTTCACACAAATAGAGCTTTCTTTTGGTGGTATTTATTCATGACTCTGTTATTTTTTTTTTGTGATATAAGCGGAAAAAAAAGCGGAAATTTGCAATATTATATAATATAATATAATCCTCTCCTCCACTGTCTCCACTAGGGGTATACCTCTTCTCGGGGATATCCTCTCGTGTCCCTAAAATCCTCAGTAGCCACCGCCGTCCGGCAGAACACACCTCACCAGAAATAGGGGTAAGGGACAAAGAAGGAGGGTCCAATAGGGAAGTATGTTTTGATAAATTTCAATTTATTGTAAAACAAAATGCATCCTTACATAAAAGATAGAAGTTCTAAGCATAAAATGGCGACTAGCGCCAGTCTCACATAACTTCCGGTATATATATATAAATATATAAAGCCCTTTTCTTGTTAAAAAAAATATATAAAGCCCTATGTGCTTTTATATGTGTATTATCTATATATAATGCACTCTTCAAGTGTGCTTTAAAATGTATGGTTTTCCCTTTTATGAACAAGAAAATAATGACGTTATGCTGTTGGGCTGGGATAATAATGCTATGGGGCTGGTATGAAATTTTTTCCAGGGCTGGTTTTCAGTCCCAGTCCGGCCCTGGCGGAGCGGCCCAATAACGAAGAAGAGTTGAAGAATGCTTGCGCCAGGTCTATAGCGGAGCACAGATCGTGGCCGCCCGTGCGCCGGCAACATGATAGTAAATGGGGAAGTGCGCTGTGTTACAGGCGCAAATGCTTTGTGAATATGAAAACGGCCGTTGCGCGGCGGCGTGCGCCGCAACTCATGGCTCAAATGCTTGGTAAATCAGCCCCTGTATCTCATTCTTTAAAAAAATTACAGTTAGAAGTAGAGCTGCTTGACCTATTTGTATTCATTGATGGCTGCTATAAATCGTAGTGAATAGCTGAGGACGAAGGAAGGCAAATGTCCATTGAAAGCAGCATTTTGCGATTGCTAGACTTGGAACACGTTTTATTTTTTCTGTCTCTTTTAACATGACAAGTTAACTTATGGATAATTCCCAAAGACATGTAGAAGAAAAAGTTTCCTTGGCAATTCTTCAGAGATTTTAATTCCCTGACTTTTATAATTCAACCTAAATACTGCATTTGTTTGGCATCAAAGAGACCAGTGTTAGAAGCCTGCTCATCTTCATAATGTACATGACGTTTTCCTTATAACTAAAGAGCTAAATGCTTTGTTTAACTAGCAGAAAACCATGTATTTCTGTCTTGGTAATGGTGCACCACATATCAGTAGAAAAAGAAAAATAGATAGATGTTATTTATTAACCACTTATCAGCCATGTTGGGGTATATCTGGTTACACTATGCCAGAGCTAGGGTATATTATATCTAAAGCAAAGGGAATGGTAAAATTTATGTGTAGCCCAATTTATTTTTTGTCTGCATTTGTCAATTTTGTTGGGGAAATCTGAGAAATCTGAGAACCAATCTTAACAAATGAGGGGTATTCTGCATCTACAGTTATCACTGAAATATTGTTCCAGTGATTTTATAATGTTAGAATTCATATTACTTTCTGTCCCACTGCTAATGGTCACCAGGAAAAATTGTGAGGGTAAATGTACCAAGTAGGGATACAAATTGTAAGATGGGTTTTCCATACCTTCTCAACTCCATCCAAAATTGAAAAAAAAAACACAAAAAAAACCATTGCATACATTTTTAAGCACTAGTCTTTTTTATGCCTTCTGCTTCCCATTGGGAAGAGCTCCCTTTTCTGTCCCATCAATACAGCAGGAAGTAGATGACATCTCTCTAAAGGAAAAGTGGAACTTCACCCCAAATTTTTTTTCACAGGTACCCACTTCCACTTCTGTTTGGATCCTAGAGGAGGTTTCCCCCACCTCCACCCCCATCTGCAGTTTTCTGGGACATGTCATAGGTCCCAGAAGGCTGTAAGGCCATATACAAGGTGCAGTGTGGCTTACGCATGTACAGTGGCTGCCCACAGTTAACATGCTGGCACTGGGGACCAAACACCAGCGTAGAAACTGGCTCAGGTGAGGACAATGCTGGATGCCTGGACTGATAAAAGTCTGTTTAATGAAAGTCAGCCACTACAGTATTTGTAGCTGCTGACTTTTAATTTTCACACATATGACTAAAGCTCTCCTTTAAAGTGGTACTAAAGTCTCATTTTTTTTAATTAAAAAATAACAAACTTCTTATACTTACCTCCTCTGTGCAGTGGATTTGCACAGAGCAGCTCCGATCCTCGTCTTCTGGAGTCCCTCTTCTGCGCTTCTGCCCCCCCCCCACTGAGTGCCCCCACAGCAAGCAGCTTGCTATGGGGGCACCCAAGCTGAGCCACAGCTCCTTGTGTCCATTCAGACATGAAGCCGTGACCCAGCCCCGCCCCCTCTCTCTCCTCATAGGCAAACTGATTTTGATTGACAGCAGCCGGAGCCAATCTCAGGCCAATGACAGCTGTCTCAGCCAATCAGAAGGGAGAGCCTGCCAGCCCAGTCTCTCGTGCAACATCGCTGGATTGAGAGGGGGCTCAGGAAGATATTAGGGGGGCTGAGAGGGGCTGCTGTACACAGAAGGTTTTTAATCTTAATGCATAGAAGGCATTAAGATAAAAAAACCTTCTGCCTTTACAACCACCTTAAGGGAAAACCATTCCCATTCTTCAAGTTTTCCAACATTCCTGTTACACAGAAGTAGATTGTTAGATTGACTTCTATCAAGCAGGAACAGCCATACATGGATCAAAATGAATCCGGTCCCTGCTGAAAAATGGCCAGCTTAAGTGAGCATTATATACTTTTTCAGTAAATCAGCAGTGTATGCTACACTTTCACATTTATTTTGGGCGTATACTAGACAAATCACATGTGCTACACTTTATTGCAAATGATCTGAAATATTCTGAAATATGTTTCTTGTGTCTGGTTATATTTTGGCACTACTTTGCTATTATTATTATTATTTGCATTATTATTATTATTATTACAAAATAAAAAGTTGTGAAAGTCCTTAAGTAAGTTCAGAATTTTTCAGTAGTCACTGGTTGGTAGAATTACAATACTAGTCTGTATTCTCCAGAATACAGGTGCAGACCATATGAGCAGGAGGACAACATATGTAGTAAACCCTTTTGGTGTCTATAAACACAGCATAGTAATACACATCTGGGATACATCAAGAACATTTTATCAGCGCATGTGGTAAGATTCTGTTCTGCAGAACAACCGGCCACACCATTTAAAAGGTTTTGTGAGATTATTTTTCTTTTTACATAGTTTCCTTTTGATAAGCTTATCCAATGTAAAAATACCAAACTTCATATAAATTCAAGCAAATTTGTCAAATCTGTAATAATGAAAAGGCATAATGTAATGAGAATTCATCAAAAGTGTTGCTCACACGTACAGCACTTACACTGGGCCTGATCTGGTAAAGTAAATATAGAAAGGACACATTGAAGTAGTATTCTTGCATCGCGGGCTCACAGGGGCTCACATGAGTACACAGATGCATACACATATTGTGAACACGATCTTTCAATCTGTCTAACAAAATGTACTGATTTTAAACGTATACAGTACAGTCCTAGTTTGATCAGTGCACATTGAACATTCAAGTAATGCTGTTTTTCTGCTTTCTGTTCTGTAAGGTGCACAAAGGAATGTGCATGTCAACATATTACCTGAAAATATAAAAAATATATAAAAAAAAATAAAAGAGAATGTAATTTGCTCGAGAAGTAATATATTTTGCATGCACCAACAAAGCAGCAGGTTAAAACAATATGGATACTTTGTTTTTGGATCAAAAAAATGCAGTTTATATATGACATTAATAATTGAAAACGTATTCAGCGGCACTCTCTTACAAAAATCATGTATGTCTGACATTGGCGGCAGAACCACACCATAATTTTAGGTGTCAGGCATCTCAATGTGCTCTCTATGTAAATTTGCCATTCACACCTCAGCACTTTGAAATCGATCCATTTAGAAATTGTAGATTTTGATGTTGCCTGTCCTTTCCTAGGACCTTCTGGCAGTACAAACAGAACATCAGTTTTCCAAATCTGAGCAGTCGCCTTTAAATAGACCTTGACTGCTCTCACTTCATCAAGGGAATGAAGTGACTTTTCTTCCATAGAACAGGGTTCTGGAAAAAACAAAGGTAGAACAATATCTTAGTTCAGATGAAAACCTGACACCACTTTAGGCAGAAAGCTTGGATGAGGACGCAACCCCACCTTGTCCTTGTGAATAATTAAATATGGCTCTTTACAAGAAAGAGCAGCCAACTCTGATACCCTTCTTGCAGAGGATAGAGCAACCAGAAAAACGAAACTTCCTTGTCAAAAGGACCAAGGGAGTATGCCGTATCGGCTCAAAAGGCTGTTTTTGCAATACCGACAAAACTAATTTCAAGTCCCAAGGGTTCAAGAGTGACCTAACTGGCGGAATTAGGCCGCGTTACCCCCTGTATAAAAACATGGACCAAGGAATGCGAAGCAAGTGGTCTTTGAAATAATAGCGATAAGGCCGAGACCTTACCCTTGATAGTACTCAAGGTCAGCTTCATATCTACCCCTATGACATTTTCACGATCTCTGCATACCAAGATCTTCTGGGCCATGCAAGAACCACTGGCTTCATTTCCTGATTGATCCTGCGAAAAAGCCGTGGTAGCAGCTGAATAGGGGGAATGCATAAATCAGTGAAAAATTATCCCACAGGGTCACCAACGCATCTGTCCCGTATGCAAGTAGATCCCTTGTCCTTGACACAAAGTTGTCCAATTTATTGTTGAACCTGGATGCCAATAGATCTACATCTGGGGCCCCCATCTTTCATATATAGCCAGGAAGATGTCGGGGTGAAGAGACCATTCCCCCGGAACAACTGCTGGCGACTCAAGAAGTCCGCCTGCCAATTCTCTAATCCTGGAATGAAGACTGCCGATAGGCAAGGTACATGCTTCTCTGCCCAAGCCAGGATATGGTTCACCTCCCTCTGGGCTGCGTGACTTCTGGTGCCCCCTTGGTGATTGATATAGGCCACCGCTGTGGCATTGTCGGATTGGATCCTGACAGGACAATCCCGTAACCTGAACATTTGGGCCCTCAGAGCCAAGCGTGCCGCTGGAATCTATAGGATGTTGATGGACAAGGCCTTTTTGGTTCTGGACCATTTCCCTTGGATAGTCGCCTTTTCCAGGACTGCTCCCCAAGCCGAAAGGCTGGCATCTGTTTTTACCATCTTCCAGGTAACTGGTATGAAGCATTTCCCCTTCTGCAGATTCTTGGTTATCCACCACCAACTGTGGCTCTGGCGCACCTTTGGGGTCAGACGCATTGGGAAATCTAGAGCTTGGACCTTATTGTTCCAAGCAGATAAGGTACTGTTTTGCAACAGTCTCGAATGAAACTGGGCATGGGGAACAGCTTTGAATGAAGCCACCATCTTCCCTAACAACCTCATGCAAAGGCGAATGGAGAGATCTTTCTTCGTACTGACCACCTGGACCAGCTCCTTTATGGTGCTGATCTTTGCCTGAGGCAAAAACACCCTTCTCTGGGCTGTGTCTATGATCAGACCTAAGTACTCCAGCCTTTTTAGTGGTCTCAAGGAAGATTTCTCTAGGTTAAGAATCCAACCTAGGTATTCCAGGTAGTTGACTGTGCTGACCACGCTTTGGTCCAAAGGGGCTACCGACCAGTCTACCAGCAGCAGGTCATCCAGGTATGCCATAACGGTTATACCTGAGCACTTAGTCTGGCCAGAGGTAGGCCAGAACCTTTGTAAATACCCAGGGTGTAGTAGCTAGACCGAAGGGCAAGGCTACAAACTGAAAATGGTGCCGCTCTACCTCGAATATCCGAGATGTCTGGTGAGCGGGAAAAATAGGCACATGCAGGTATGCATCCTTGATGTCGATTGATTCCAGAAGTTCCCCTCCTTGTAGGATGGAAACTACTGACCGGATTGACTCCATGCGAAAGGAACGGATATTCAGGAATCGATTTAGATCTTTGAGATCTAGAATGGGTCTGACATCTCCATTTGGTTTTGGCACCGTGAAGAGGTTTGAATAAAACCCCAACCCCTGCTCCTCCGTGGGGATTTCCATGATCACCCCTTAAGACATCAAACGGTTTAGTGCTAGAAACAGAAATGTAATTTTCCCTGGATCTTTGGCAACGGTTGACCTCAGAAAAAACGAGGTGATGGGAACTCTCGGAACTCTAGTTTGTAACCTAGAGCTATTGTGGAGATGACCCATCTGTCCTGAATCTCTTCCTGCCAAACCCCTAAGAACTGCAGAAGTCTTCCCCCCACCCGAGCGAGCGGGAGTGCCCCTTCATAAAGAGGCCTTAGAATTTTGTTTTGTAGGTTTCCGCCCCCAGGACTTCTTCTGCCCCTGGGCATGACCTTGAGGTCTACCTCTTGAACCTGACAGTGGAGGCTATCGCGACTACCTAGAGGCTGCTGCCCCTGGAGAAGAAGCCCATTTAAATGAGGGATGCCTACTCCTTCTCTTAACTGGCAAAAGGGTACTTTTCCCACTTGAAATTTTTTTGGATGTATTTGTCCAAATCATCCCCGAACAGCCATTACCCGTGAAACGGAAAACCAGGCAGAAGTTTTTTTGCATGGTGCCTCGGCTGACCAATTTTTCAACCACAGGATCCTACGCATATGCACCAGCAAGAGCGTAAGGGGGATGCCTGATGAATAGAATCCTTAATAGCAAAACATAGTGCCCCTGGCAGCTCAGCTAAGTCCCTGGCCTGCTGAATGGGAACAACCTTGAGAACCTGTTTCAACTGGTCTTTTAGGGATCGACAAATGCCTATTGCTGCAACTGCAGGTTGAGTTACTGCACCTGCCAATAAAAAAAAAAAAAAAAAAAAAAAAAAAAGAAGGAGAGAGGTCTTCAAGAATTCCAACTTTTTATCCATTGGATCCCTAAACATTTGAGCATTGTCCACCAGACACGTTAGGCTTTTATTCACACAGGATATAACAGCATCAACTGAAGGTATGCTCCATTTTTTGGTGAATTTTTCCTCCATGGGATAAAGTACTGAAAACTTTTTAGGATGGGGATAATGCCCATCTGGGTGATCCTACTCAGCATATACAAGTTGCTCCAGCATGGATGGACAGGAAAGGCATGAAGAGCCTGAGAGGGTTTAAGAGAACCCAAAGAAGAAACAGGCTTTTCGGCTGACTCGGTTAAGGCCATCTTAAACGCAGACCGGACCATTTCTGTAAGGGATTGCACCAGCAATTTTTCAGATTGCGAGGCTGAAAAAGGTTCTTCTACAGTTGATTCCTCAGATGAGGAATCATTAGTCTGTCCTTTATCCCGATCCCCTGAGGGTGACTCATCCTCCTCTGCCCACTGCTCCCTTGTTAAAAGGCCCGGGGCGGGGGGATCTATCGCGTTTTTCTCCCATTCTGGGAAGAAGACGCGATTAAATCAGCTAACCTTTCTAACCCCACCAGGGCTGAGGACAAGACGTCTTCAGTAACATAGACAGGGGCTGAAACGTTGGAAACAGCTGCAACACCTGACAGTCCCAATGGCTCACCCTGGCCAGCCACTTCAAGTCTATCCAAAGAGGATGGCACTGTGGAGTGGTGACTAGGATCCTCAGAGCCCGAAAGTGATGCCCTTGGCCCCCCTTTTTGGAAGGCATAGTCCTAAGCACAAAAAGCAGAGGTACTAATAAAACAATGCACCCACTGCTGAGCTATAGTCCAGCAATTAAATGCTGCTATTAATGTTCAGCCTGATGCTGAGTAAATGTGTCCTGGGAATGCCTGTATACACCATCTTACATGCCCCAGTCTGCTCCTGTGTCCCTTCTGTTAGACAGTTGTATTTCACAAGAGGCTTGTGCCATGTGGGGAATGTGGACGCTGAGCCACGCACACGCTGCTGCGCTAAGCCATGCCCCTCTCCCAGACACGCCCCTCTATTTCAAACAGCCATTCGGATCCGCCGTTCGGAGTGGATCTGGGGAAGGAGGGAAGGGAGCCGCCGCGACCCCTGAGGGGGGTGGAGGAAGCACGGCCGTCTGCCATAGCCCCCACCCCCCTATCTCCTGGGGGAAAGGAAGTTGCATTGCCCTCGAGGGGGGCGCTAAGCCTCTTCATGGGGCACCAAAGAATTTCCCCCAATATTCCTAGTGGCTGAGACTGATTCCTGGAGGAAGCCTGCTGTCTGCTACTGACACTGAGTGAGATACTGAGGAGCAGGGTACAGGTATGTGCTTTCACACCCTCTAGTGGTGAAATTTAGGCATGACAACATTAACTCAAAGAAGAAATCCATAAGTGAACTTGGAGTTCCTTAGGAATCTTAACTTTCCCAGACAGACCCAATCTTCACTCATCACGGCGTGCTATATTAAAAAACCTTCAAGGACCGGATCCATTTTTCATCAGGAGTCTGCCCCCTTGGACCTGTATAGCACCCTGCCAGAAAAAAAATTGGTATTAGATGCATGACCAAAGAACTGGGTCCCAGGGTCCAGCCCTCCAAGAGAGGCATTACAGGCAAAACCTTGTTCTTCCTTCATGAGGCCCGGGTACCATCCACTTTGGCCTCATTGGCACTTTGAATGGATGCGGTTGCTTCCAGCAGAGCTCTTCTTAGCACTTCTTTAACCGTAACCAACACCTTAGTAACTGGTGAAAAAACTGAGTTACTCCCTGTAATGGAGGGGTTATATAGGGAGGGAACTTGTCTTGGGTCTGCCAGTGTCCATCACCTCTAGGTGGCCTATAACTCACATAGTAATTAATATGCTGCTCTGTGTCCCGTGATGTACGATAAAGAAACAAAAGAATGTTGGCAATAAAAAAAAAAAATGTGTGGGGCCCCCCAAAATACATACCAGTCCCTTATCCTAGCATGCAGCCCAGGAGGCCAAGTAAGAGAGGGTGATAAGCGGGCGCCCCTGAACCAGGCCAAACCACATGCCCTCAACATGTGGGGGGGTGCTTTGGGGCAGGGGGACTCATGTTGATGGGGACAAGAGCCTCTTCCTCACCACCCTGGGCAGTGGTTGTGGGAGTCTGCAGGTGGGGGGCTTATCAGAATCTGGAAGCCCCCTTTAACAAGCCCCACCCCTATGTGAATGAGTACGGGGTACATAACACCCCTACCTATTCATCAAAATTGTAAAAAGTGGATAACGACACAACACACGTTTTTGACAATTCCATTATTTAAAAAAGAAATGTCCCCGGTGCAGATCGTCAATCACGACGCACGCCGCACCAGCGGACCCAAAAAATAACCTCCGGCCTTGTCGAACGCTCCTGACAACTGCCTGCTCCTCTGTCTGACATTTCCTAAATAGCTAAGGGGCGGAGCCATCCGACATCAGCGGGTGACCCAGCCCCCTTGAGGCATCATCGACCCAACATGCCCCGGTTGGTGACATCACAAGGATGCGGTGACCGGCTCCCTGGACTGCTCCTTAACAACCAGCTATTTTTCACACAGAATTCAAATTGGTTGATCTCTTTTCAACCGACTGATCCAAGGTGGAGAGGCGAGGCAGTGACGTAACTTCATTTATGTCACTATACAGCAGTATTGTAGTAGTAGTAGTTGTAGTAGTTGTGCTTTGCACTGCTGTACAGTGACATGCGATCCCTTTCTGTACACTGCAATAAATTGCAGTATGTCTGCATTTTATTGCAGCTCACTGCACGGCCCCTCGGCGGTTTTTGCAGAGTGAACACGTGTGTCCTAGCGGTGACTGGAATTCTTCCAGTGTGGAAAAACGCTGGTCAACGCACTATATGTAAACCGGCAATAAAAGTTTGTAAGGACTGTAACCCTGATATTTTTGCTCATTTTTCAATTGCTGCCAACACAGCAGCACTGTGTTTTTCTTGAAGGATAATTAAACTTAGGAACAAAAATGTAATATAAGGCCACTTAAAAGTCTTTAAATATGGTAGCTGTATTTGTTTTCTTTTTACAAGTACAGAACATATCTCGTTCTGAAATAATTATCCACCCCTCTTGTCCACCATTCTGTGATAAGTGAGAATTATTACGTGTAACAAACCACAATTAAATAACACAAAAATTCAGGATCTGGTAAGATGTCATAGAGAATAACAGAGATCCAAATCTTCTAGTGTGTATCACAGTGAATTGAGATCTGGTAGGGTGTCAAAAGAAAACAGTAGAGGTCCAAAATGAGGGAAAATAACGTTTGCACGGAGAAAACCAGTTCATGCAAGGATAAGTCCACCACAAAATTCAAACTATATTAATGGTGATTTCCCATTTGGGACATCTGGCACATGCTGTGTGGATGGTGAGATAGCCAAAACAAGAGATCCTCCACCAAGTGTTAGAAATGGCCGCTTACCAGCTAGTCTGGTCTCTGTATTAGAGAGACCAGATGGGCGTATGGCATGTACCCCTGCCTGGGTCTTTATCCGGGCTCCTCAGGGACACAATCAGGGACTCATTCGTCTGGTTATTCTATGGAAACTGGTCTTTTGTCTGGGGTCACTTAATTTTCACTCGGTAGGGGTTAGGTACCATGCAAAAGAAAGGGACACCATAGCGCAATACAGTTTCACCTTTTATTTAAAAAAATCGCTAAAAAGTAGCAAACTCACACAGTAAAAGCAATATCAGAGCGGTTATTAAAATTTTCGAGCCGGCCGGCTCTCTTACTTTGCTGCCCGTCGCTTCCTGGAATGGACGGGAGAAAGGAGGTGACGTCAGCACGCCGCTCACCCTACGCCGTTTCGTCAAAATGTGACGTCTTCCTGAGTGCCCCAGGAAGACGTCACATTTTGACGAAACGGCGTAGGGTGAGCGGCGTGCTGACGTCACCTCCTTTCTCCCGTCCATTCCAGGAAGCGACGGGCAGCAAAGTAAGAGAGCCGGCCGGCTCGAAAATTTTAATAACCGCTCTGATATTGCTTTTACTGTGTGAGTTTGCTACTTTTTAGCGATTTTTTTAAATAAAAGGTGAAACTGTATTGCGCTATGGTGTCCCTTTCTTTTGCATGGTACCTAACCCCTACCGAGTGAAAATTAAGTGACCCCAGACAAAAGACCAGTTTCCATAGAATAACCAGACGAATGAGTCCCTGATTGTGTCCCTGAGGAGCCCGGATAAAGACCCAGGCAGGGGTACATGCCATACGCCCATCTGGTCTCTCTAATACAGAGACCAGACTAGCTGGTAAGCGGCCATTTCTAACACTTGGTGGAGGATCTCTTGTTTTGGCTATCTCACCATCCACACAGCATGTGCCAGATGTCCCAAATGGGAAATCACCATTAATATAGTTTGAATTTTGTGGTGGACTTATCCTTGCATGAACTGGTTTTCTCCGTGCAAACGTTATTTTCCCTCATTTTGGACCTCTACTGTTTTCTTTTGACACCCTACCAGATCTCAATTCACTGTGATACACACTAGAAGATTTGGATCTCTGTTATTCTCTATGACATCTTACCAGATCCTGAATTTTTGTGTTATTTAATTGTGGTTTGTTACACGTAATAATTCTCACTTATCACAGAATGGTGGACAAGAGGGGTGGATAATTATTTCAGAACGAGACAGTTGAAGTTTCCTTTATTATTTCAACACATCACGATGTGGGTGGGATAATTGAATGTTTATATATTTTATTGTATATTTCATTAGTATTTGTTTTCAGCGCAGCCAATTTTCCTTTATTCTATTTTTGTGTGTATCTCACATTAGGTTGCAGCAGATCTTAGTTTACCAACTTATATAGTTTATTCATTTATTCACATTAATAATTTTTTAGAATTAGTCACTTATATGACTAATTTTTTCTTTTTTGAGACAGCGCTGTTACCCCACGATATATATACAGAAAATATCTGTTGTTCTTGCCAAGTGCAGTGTCCTTGTCACATCCTGGGAGTTAGAAGGAAATCAAAGCAATCTTATCTTTCTATGAAAAACGCTAAACCAATCATAAAATGGAAATTAACAACATCAGAGATGTCAGTAGACCAGCCATAGATACACTGGAGGGGTAAACACAGCCACCCAGTGACAAGGGATGCATTATTCACAGGACTACCATGAGAAAAAAAGTCCAACATATTAGCTATTGCAAGGTACACTGACATGATAGGAATAATTCCAAGACCGTCGTTCTAAACTGATCAACCATAAAGGCTTTAAAAGCATTGCCTATGAACAATTTTAGGTATTGTACATTTTTGACACTTTGCATGTGCACAAAATGTGGAGGATTGACATATTTTAAGCATTTGAGCATCTTGGATGAAGCTGATGGCCTAGTATACTCTTGATTGAATAATCTATTGCAGTTTTACTCACTCAAGGATTTATCATTACACTTTTAGAAGTAATTAAAGTGGTTGTAAACCTGAGTCATGAAATCTGAACAAAGCACATACAGTATATATGTAGTGTTTTCATATCTCTCTCCAAAGCTCTAAGTGTCGTTTCTCTCTGTTGCTTTGTTCCTCTGTTATCAGCTTTAGTCGCTTTTGACAAGTTTTTCTCTCATATGAGATAAATTTGTGACGGGGAGGGAGCTCAGCACACAGCTTGTCTATTCACAACACTGCTCTGTGTCCTTCCTTCGCTTCTGTTTGCTGTGAGGGGAGTGTGTTCCTTTCCTCCGATCAACTCTCACACACTCTAACTGCAGATTTCCACCCCCTCTTTCGTGATACTAACAGATGGATTTTAACACGATTCTGTCCTCTTGAAGGGGTTTATAGTTTAGGGTTTTCCTTATGAGGGAGTACCACCACTATTCTTTTATGGCAAGTTTACATATATATTTATATTTTAGGATGTATTTATACATTCATCTTCATTGAAATTATCATCTTTGGTGATATTTTGTTTTTAATAGGTATACCTTGATTTTAATCTGTGGTGTTTTGTGTATTCATAATTTTGTAATAAAAATGTTCAGTTTGTTAACTTTTTTTTTCAAAATTATCATATGTTTATTTTTCTCTTTTTTCCGTTTTTTTTTTTTTCTTATATTTTGAGCTTCTGTAGTAGCCCCTTTTTTTTTCCTAAAAGTGGTTTGTAGCAGTAGTTTTCTGCTTTGTGCTTCAGGGGTGCTTGATAGTTCTTATTTATCTATTAGAAGCATAGTGTCAGAGAACTCACGTTTCCCATGCCCGTCTTCGTTCAGCAGGAGTGAATCCTCACTCTGCGGGTGCCAGTACCCATGCGCAGTTTCCCCAACGGAACCGAACGAGCTCTGGAACGTGCGGGCGTACCCGCGTACCAACGCGAACGTGTGCGCGTCCTCGCCTTCCAATACGAACGGGTGCACGCACTCGCACGTCAGTGCGAACGTGTGTGCGCAATAGCGCACGGACGCTCACCTCCACCAATCCCAGCACAAGGCGCCCTATATAAACAGGGCCTTCACATGGTGTCAGTGCTGGATCGTCTTCAGTCTGTGTCCTGAATACCTGCCTGAATTACCTGCTACCTTGTTCCTGATCTACCCGGCTTACCTGATTACCTTCCTGGATCAACCCTGCTTATTTACTGCCTCTACTGAATTGACCTCGGCTTGGATTCCTTGACTACGGCTCTGCTCTTTGATTTTATACCTCATCACCTGCCCGTTGCCAACCTTTGCCTACTTTTGACCACGAACTTGCCTTCCGCTTTTGTACCTCGTTTGCCAGCCAGTTGCCGACCCTTGCCTGTCTTGACGTCGCAGTGCCTACACCCACCTGTTCGGCCTTCACTGGATACAGCCTTGGTTACCAACCTATACACCTGCCTTCCAGAAGAACCGGTACCTCCAAGCACCAGTCTCCCAGCCGCAGGCACTTGCACCCTTTCGTGCCCCAGCACTCCCTGTTCCCACCACCAGGGGTGTTGGGACCGGAACCGTGCACAAGGCCACCCCCAGCATCCAGACTGGAGTCTGAAGGGGGGGTCTCGCCTTTGGAAGCCTTGTGCCAGCAGATGGCGGCCCTTACCCAGGCAGTCCAGGGCCTGCGAGATGGCTATCACCAACTGGAACAGAGAGTGGAATCTATATCCCCAAGCCCTGCAACTCATCAGGCGACCATGGCATCCCGGATCTCCGGTCCAGCAACCTCCGCATCAGCACCCACAGTAATGGTGCCACCCCCAGAACCTCGTGTGCCCCCTCCAGAACGGTTTTCAGGGGATCGCAGCAAGTTCCGTTCCTTCAGGAATGCCTGCCGGCTTTACTTCCTGCTACAACCACGCACCTTTTCCCTGGAGAGCACTAAGGTGGGGTTCATAGTCTCACTACTCCACGGAGAACCTCAAACTTGGGCCCACAATCTGTTGGAACAAGCCAGCCCTCTGTTGGATACCCTGGACTCATTCCTGGATGAAATGGCCAAGCTATATGATGATCCTCAGCGCGCCTCAACAGCGGAGTCTAACCTCCATGCCCTCCAGCAAGGGCGTCGGCCAGTGGAGGACTATGTAACAGACTTTAGGCGGGGGAGTTCTGACACCTCTTGGAACGACGCCGCCCTCCTCTACCAATTTCGCATGGGCCTCTCCGCGGCACTGAAGGACGAGTTGGCCCGTGTGGGGATCCCTAGTTCCTTGGAGGACCTGATCCAGCTGGCTATCCAGATAGACCGTCGTCTGAGAGAGCGGAGGTCCGAGAGGTCCAGCATGACGCGCCCCACATGGATGATGCCTAGAGTCCCTAACTATCCTCCTACTCCCGTCTCCCAGGTACCTACTGCCGTCCCAGGGGCACCAGAGCCCATGCAAGTAGGCCTACTCCGCTCACCGCTGTCCCCAGAGGAAAAACAACGGCGGCGCCAGAACAACCTCTGCCTTTACTGTGGGGAAGCCGGACACTACGCCAATGGGTGCCCAAACAAGACCCGTAAGTTCAACCCATCATCTCGTGTGCCTTACGCATTGTCTCTAACGATGTCCGCTCACATTGCTGTCCCTATCTCCCTACAGCTTCCAGAAAGGATACTTCCAGGCCATAATTGACTCTGGCGCCTGTAGCTGCTTCGTGGACCATGTCTTTGCCCTACAACACAGCATTCCATTAACACCTAAGCGACATCAACTCTCCATACGGCTTGCAGACGGGTCAAACATCAAGTCCGGGCCTATTACTCTTGAGACGCAACCACTGTCCACCAGCATATCACCAGGCCACCAGGAGCTACTTCGTCTAGATGTCATTCCCTCACCCCTGTTTCCAATCATTTTAGGAATGCCATGGCTACAAGCCCACAATCCCCAGGTCAATTGGGTCACCGGTGAGGTGACTTTTCAGTCCTCTTACTGTCTCCAGAACTGTCTCAAAACTTTCCATCACATTCCCCCAGTCATTGGCTGTCTAAAAACGGACTCTGAATTCAAAGAATTGGTGCCACCAGTGTACCACAACTTCTTGGACGTATTTGACAAGCAGAAAGCAGACACCCTTCCTCCCCATCGGGACTACGACTGCCCGATCGAGCTACTACCCGGGGCTGAAATTCCTTTCGGGCAGATCTTTCCTCTGTCCGAACCTGAGCTCCTGGTCCTCAAAGAGTATATCGACGAGAACCTCAGAAAGGGGTTCATCCGACACTCCTTCTCCCCAGCGGGGGCCGGAATATTTTTTGTTGAAAAGAGGGACCACTCGCTCCGTCCATGTGTGGATTACAGGGATCTGAATAAAGTGACAATTAAAAACCGGTACCCGCTTCCACTAGTTCCAGAACTATTTCAGAGACTCCGCTCTGCAAAAATATTCACGAAGTTGGACTTACGTGGGGCCTATAACCTAATTAGGATACGCAAAGGGGACGAATGGAAGACAGCATTCCGAACATGTTTTGGCCACTTCGAATATTTAGTCATGCCATTTGGACTATGCAACGCCCCGGCCACATTTCAGCATTTTGTCAATAATATCTTCAGAGACTTCTTAGATTCCTTTATGATTGTCTACCTGGACGACATTCTGATATTCTCCACCTCCCTAGAAGTACACCATGATCATGTAAAACAAGTTCTGGGCAGATTAAGACAACATGGACTTTACGCAAAGGCCGAAAAATGTGAATTCGAACGCCAGACCATTCACTTTCTCGGCCTGGTAATATCAACCGGGGGTCTTGGCCATTATGTCCTGGCCGCCCCCAAATGACAAGAAAGGGGTACAACGTTTCATCGGATTCTCCAACTTTTATAGGAAGTTTATCAAGAACTTCTCCAAGATCATCGCACCCATCACCCAGCTCACCAAAAAGCAAAGCCGCTTCCAGTGGACTACAGCGGCCCAAGCTGCCTTTGACCAATTAAAAGGGTCATTTACCTCCGCCCCAGTACTAAAACACCCTGACCCTGCATTACCCTACACTCTGGAGGTCGATGCTTCGGAAAGTGCGGTGGGGGCCATCCTGTCTCAACGCCAAGGACCCAAGTCCCTAATGCACCCGGTGGCCTTCTTTTCCAGAAAGCTGGGTGTGTCGGAAAGGAACTATGATGTAGGTGACCGAGAACTCCTAGCAATAAAGCTAGGCTTGGAAGAATGGCGGTACCTCCTGGAAGGGGCAGCACATCCGATATTGATCTTCACAGATCACAAAAATTTAGAATACCTCAGAACTGCCTGACGCCTTAGACCCCGACAGGCCAGATGGGCTCTTTTCTTTTCCCATTTTAATTTTCATATTACTTATCGCCCTGGATCCAAAAACGTTAAACCCGATGCCTTATCCCGAATGTTCACGGAACTTGAAACCCGGTCTCCACCGGATACTATACTACAAGCAGGGAATTTCCTACTGACCCAATCCAGTTTCATGACACAAGTCCGCCAAGCATCCTTGAGAACACCGTTACCCCCGGGCACTAACCTTCAGGAGAGGGAAGGGCTCTTTTGGCAAGACAACAAGATTTTCATCCCTCAAGACCTACGCACCATTGTGTTACAGGCCTGCCATGACTATCCTCTGACGGGTCACTTTGGGGGCCACAAGACTGTGGATCTAATCCAAAGACACTTCTGGTGGCCGAATCTTGCCAAAGACTGCAGGGATTATGTCAACTCTTGCCCGATCTGTCTGAGAAACAAGAACAGTAAAAATAAATCGTGGGGTCTGCTGAAACCACTGCCCATCCCCGAAAGGCCATGGGACAAAATTGCCATGGATTTTATTGTGGAGCTTCCTCCCTCTAAAGGTTTCTCTTCCATCTTCGTGGTGGTAGACCGCTTTTCCCGGATGGCACACTTCATTCCCATGAAAGGGACCCCTTCTGCAACTGAGACTGCCAGGATATTCATTAAAGAAATTGTCAGACTCCATGGAATCCCCAGTGACATCGTCTCTGACCGCGGAGTACAATTCACATCCAAGTTTTGGAGGTCATTATGCAAAGCACTAGGTATTAAATGTAGCCTCTCTTCAGCCTATCACCCACAGACCAACGGGCAGACCGAACGCACCAATCAAACATTGGAACAATACCTACGCTGCTTCTCCTCGTTTTCCCAAGAGGATTGGGCCTCACTACTTCCTTTGGCAGAATTTGCATTCAACAATTCCATCCACTCCACCACGAACCAATCACCATTTTTCTCCAACTACGGATTCCATCCCTCCTTTTTACCCGCACTTGTGCCCGAATCTTCCGTACCGGCTGTTCAGGACAGGTTGGATTTCCTTACCTCCAACAACCAGGTGCTCAAGGAAACCATTGCTAAGGCACAGGAAGATAATAAGAAATATTTTGACAAGAAGAGAAGGGGAGAATTGGACTTAGAGGTGGGTGATCGTGTGTGGCTATCTACCGCAAATTTAAAACTGGCATGCCCCTCCAAGAAGTTAGGACCTAGATACTTGGGCCCTTTCCCTGTCAAGAAAAAGGTCAACCCAGTGGCCTATGAACTTCCCGCCTCATTCAGGATACACCCTGTATTTCACGTTTCCCTACTTAAACCTGATGTTCCAAATTCCTTCCCGGATCGTGAAGTAGGGCCTCCGGAAGCTATCAGGGTGGATGAAGAAGAAGAATTTGAAATTGAGGCTATCCTGGACCACAGAAAAAGGCAGGGAGAGGACCAATATTTGATTAAATGGAGAGGTTTTGGCCCAGAAGAAAATTCCTGGGAACCAAAAACAAACCTTCATGCTCAGAGACTCATACAGGCTTTTCACCGTTCCCGCTCTCAAGGTTCGTTTCAAAGAGGCATCCGGAGGCTGCCCCTAAGGAGGGGGCAATGTCAGAGAACTCACGTTTCCCATGCCCGTCTTCGTTCAGCGGGAGTGAAT